>CM076578.1:1265004839-1265187050 GCA_034641835.2 Pinus albicaulis | reverse complement strand
TAACTTTATGATTTAATTATATCGAATACGTTTGTAATCATGCTTAATTATGCACTATGGTTTTGAAAAATGTGTATTATTAATTATAATTTTAATCTTCATGATTAATTATGATTCATAGTTTTCAAATATGAGTATTAGTAATTATACTCTTATTGACAACTTTGGGATGAATGTGGTGAAATTGTGCTTCAAAGTTTTGGAATACCAAAAACATATATAATGTGAAATTGTTGATGGGTCATTGGATATGGATTGGATTTTAATAAATTAATTGTGGTAAATTTAGTATTAGAATATGTATTAGGATATGTGTGTTAAAATATAAAGAATAATGTATATGTTTATAATATGGATGAAGAAAATTAAATAGAATAGAAAATTTTAAAATAATGAAAAAGTTAGAGATTAATGAGGGGTTTTCGGAGTGCATTATATTAGATATCATTTTTTGGATTCAATTTTGTTAAGTAACTCATTTATATATGAACATTTTTATGAGAGGTAGTCGTAACTAACTAATTTTTCATGATTTTTGAATAGTCTATTTAGCACTCATTGCATCAGGTGATGCTTGGCCATCACATTATCAAGAAGTCTATATTGATAGGGCTGCCAAAAAATAATGAGTTAACAAGAACATTCATTATCCTTATTTAATTGAGCTATAAATATTGTAAGCTACCATACTATTTTATTCAATTTTTCTAACACTCTTGTAGTAATTAGCATTAAAGTTCCATTTGTAATGAAATCCATTATTGAAACTCTACATGCATCCTTAGCATTGATTTCCTTTTTTTCTTTCCCAAGTGAGGAAAGGGTTGAGTATTTTTTAATAAAATTTATGAATTACCTTATCCTCCTACCCTTTCTAATGTGTAGTACTTGGAGTACATCTTCTGGAGTCTTTTGCTTTCAAAATATATGGAATATTGGAAATTGTTCTAACATATATTTATCTTAAAAATGACGTTTGATGATAATTGCAATATAATTGTACAATCATGCATTTCTAGTCTTATATTTTAAGTTTAATTACGTCCATATTTTCCATAACTTTTTTTTTCCAAAGTCGATGTTGTTATAATTGTCAAATACTTTTCGTGAATTACTTTCCCATATAAGACCTTACTATTGGTTAGTCATTTCCCCTACTTAAACACACACATACACACACACACACACAATAAAATCTAGTCATGATGCATCAATCTTTGCTACTGTGTTTCCCAAATTACAATAAAATCTAGTCATGATGCATCAATCTTTGGTACTGTGTTTCCCAAATCGTTTTTATCTGTAACAATCACTGTATATTCATGGCATTTCACTAATGCAACCGTTGTACAAAAAAACAAACTATAATGGTGTGATTATCAGGCTCAAATATCTACGACCTAGTGACTTTATTAGACCTCCTAGAACATTCATGGGCCCTCATGTAATGGGAAAGCACATTTATATGGCTACATTGTTTGGATGAGTGATATATGAAAATAATGAGGATATGGGTCTCGCAAGAATATTGTGTGGTCCTCATTAGTGAGTGATAACCTTTGAAAGTCACAATCATGGTAGGGGAAAAAATAAAGACACATATCTATTATGGGGCCTCCCAAGACTACCATGTATTAACATATGAGGGTAGGGGCATGCATAGTAAAAATCACCTTCAACACCATCAAAGTACTTGGATAACCCATATTTATTAAATTCTTTCTTTTTCTTTCCATAAATGCTCTAAGGAACGCCCTAGAGAAACCACTCCATTTTCTCCAATGCCTCAAAGAAAAACTTTACATCTAGGTAAATCAATTCATGTTTGAAAGAACTCGGTTGTACCATGGTGCTTTTTGATGTAGGAGTATCATCCCTAGTGAACATAATTGTTCAACACAAAGGGGTCCTAAATTTTTACCAATTGTAAACTTCTGTAAATTAGAAATCAATATGATTTAGTTTGAAGAAAAGTTTCTAAATTAGAATAATTTGGCAACTAGTAGTTTGTTAATTAGTTTAATAAGTTGTTATTTATGGCTAATTAGGCCTTTACATTTGTAAATAATATGTGATGAGGTGTTATATATTTTTCGAGTGGGGAAAGTTTCCTATTTGTACAAGGACTTGTTGATATATTATTCCTTGATGTAAATATTATAATAATTATGTAATACCATCCTAGCACGTCAGGTGAAGTAACTGGCCAACTAGGGTAAACATGTGACGGGAGGATACTATAATGAGATTCAACCTCCTAGGTGACCTTAAGGAAGTGGAACTTATGGAATCACATCACACAAACATTGTACATCCACAATAACACCCCCAAGAGCTAACCCAACCATTCAGGAATCCTTCCCTTGGGCCCCACTGATATTTTGAGCTCTTAGACCACTGGACACATGCACGGGCCAAAATTCCTACGTCTAAGAAGCTCTGGACACATGCGCAAGCCTACATTCCTGCATCTAGGGGCTATTTCCAGCAGTGTTGTGCGAGAGTCCACAAAAATTAAGGCACTTTTCAAGCCCATAATTACGGCCACTTCCCAAAACTTGTTGTAATTTCCAGAATCCATTAAAATAAAGATGAAAAAGTTAATAAACCAAAAAATAAATCTAGGAATAATCCTAACAATCTGAAACTTGGATTGACTTTATGTCAAACACTTGGCATCAAATGCAATCTACAAGTCTAAATGGTAGATCGAAGCATAGGGGTCTCATACTTATCTGAGAATTGCTAAGAAGCATTGTTCCCTTATATCCTTAGCTTAAATATCATCTATTAGGTTGTAGATACATCATTGATTCATTTACAGATAAAGACATGAGGAGATCCATACACCATTATTTCCATAACACATGCTTATAACTAGCATAATAAAAAAATAACTATTAAGGATACATCAGCGATAGGATCCACATATAAACTAGTACATTTACACATCAAATGCCAAGGAAATGAACTTCTCATTAATGAATTTAAAAAACAACCAAATGTGGCACTACAACATTCCACCCGACCATAGATTGGTTGAACCAAATATCTCTTTAGCCACTCACCCTGGTGTCATATTCCAAACATGAATGTGGAACTCAAATAGAAAGAACCAACTAGGGCATCTCAAGGTTAAACCACCTCACCCTCCTAAATAGAAATAAGTGTTTACCATAATCCTCACTGTATCACTAGTCCAACACAATAAACATGCCATACAAGATGTACCATGATCTCCACCCCGTCACTACGCCAAACAAATGCGTGGATGGCACTAGATTTCTCCACCTACATCGTGAGGAGTTTTCCTATCACCTAGTATCTCGGGCTTTATCGCAATCCACACCAGATCTCTAGGCCCTAAAGTGAGAGCCACTCTACATGCTTTACTGTATATCCTGACCCGAGATTCCTAGGCCTCATGGAGAGCACCCACCTCTCAGGATTTACCTAGATCCACACTGAATCAACCCTAAACTGAGGTAACACACCTACCAACTCTGTGTTATATCATTTGGACATGCACCTCACTTAGCTTTGAATCCATATGAATATCCAGGTCAACTAAAACATGAGACCTCCACCACACGATGGCTATCGAGAAATGGGAAGGCTAGGCTGAAAACACATTCACACTTGGAAAAATGCATGCGAAGACAAAAAATAACCACATTCAATATGATTCATGCATATCTAGCAAGGAAATCAAACATGCAAATAAATACCTACAAACAATCTCACTACAACTACTTGATCTTGCTCTT
Organism: Pinus albicaulis; assembly: GCA_034641835.2. Classification (NCBI taxonomy): domain Eukaryota; kingdom Viridiplantae; phylum Streptophyta; class Pinopsida; order Pinales; family Pinaceae; genus Pinus; species Pinus albicaulis. Next base: position 1,265,183,283 of record CM076578.1, on the reverse strand, counting down.
CCTCGCTTTCTCCTTCCTTCTTCTTGCTTTCTTTGCCTTCATTTCTCCAATTCCAAGTGCTCTAAGAAAAATTAAGTTTCCAAGAGTGTGAGAGAGAGAGAGAGAATAATGAGAGAGCTCCCAAAATAAACTGAAAAAATTCCGTCAACTAATCTTCAGAAGCCTTTTTATCAATGAGACCTCTATTTTCTTGATTTTCCATTACCTTCCTTCATTTTCCTCCTCACATTCAACTTGTGATATTTCAAATCCATTTTCTCCTGTTTTCCATTATTTTCCTTCATTTTCCACCTCACATTCAACTTGTGATCTTTCCCCTCCCTTTTCTCCTATTTTCTATTATTTTCATAAATAAATGTCAATAATTTCCTCTTTCCTTTCCAAAGCATTTTCCATTTCCTTTTCCAATTTCCTTTAGCCATAATAACTGAAATGAACACCCATCGGAATATTTTTCCCAACATTCAGCTTGGAATATGTGTCCCATCAACCTTGTTTATTATTTTTTTCCTTAATAACCTTTACTGACATTGAATTTTCACCAAGGTTATTACAAAACCGTACCCCTTAGGAAACACAATCCTTAGTATTCAATGATACCTACAAACCATAAAAACACTGAAAATAAAACATACTTACTATGGAGCTTTAGAATGCAACTTGTTGCAGTATTTACAATTACATCCATATATACAACCATACTACCTATGGAGCTTTATAAATCCATTTCAATATAGTATTTATAATAATATACACATATGCACATTTTCTCAACCAAAAAATAAAATGATATGATGCTTGTATCAACAACAAGGGAATCCAAATGTTCATAGTTCCATCCTTAAAGTAATACCAGTATTCACCTCCTTCCAAGGAAGTTCTGAATCCACTACAAAATCAAAGTTGCATCTAATGTCCAGTGCCACTTGTTCTCTCAATGAAGAATTACCGACTCATTGTTCTAGGACACACTTCCAATCTGCATCTGATTCCATCTAGAAATTATAATGACCAAAAAATATTCATCCTCGACCTTCCCTTCTCTCTACATAGTCCCTTGGGAAATCAGGTAATCCCCTTTCGTGTAGTTACTCACCTTTCATGTTCCTCAGCGTCCCCTATCCTAGGCAATTCATCCCTTGGCAAGGCTTACTCGCATAAGAATTTAAAAAACCCAAGGCATATACCTACATCAAAACCATCATACCATTCATAGCATGGTCATGGAAATCAATGGACACTATTTTGGTACTAGTGTGCCATAATGGCCCTTCTTTCGAAGTGCTTTACCAACATACTGTTGCATGTTCCAATCCATTTTGTTGACGTTGCTAGTCCTTATAGTCGGTTTAAACCATCAAAAATAGGGCATTTCATGCTTTCCTATACCAAGAACATGATTTCCATTAGATTCAAAATAAATTGAAATAACTTCAAATCATGCCTCATTGGTAGCCTCATCAATAAGGCACACTTGCACTTATGTTTACTTCTTCTAACAAAATTCAAACTAATTGTTTGATCAAATCATCATTTATAAAACTACAACATATGGTTAGAGAAAAATATAAACTTCATAGGTTAAAATCATGAATCACATGATATCATCATAAACCATAATCATAAATCACATGTAACCATCATAAGTCATAATCGTAGATCACATTCATAATAGAAATGAAATAAAATATTGATACTTATCCTTCTTCAATCCTTACTTCTGCCTTTATCATTTCTAACACACCGGATTGGTTGCCATTATCGGCAAGTACCCTATTCCTTTGCTTTTCTTCACTCATGCACACATACACACAATGTATCACATCACACATACATCCAAACAAGGTTTACAACACCACACAATTCATACACCCATCTCGCACACAAAATAACACATACACGGAAGCACTCGGTGTCTGACACAACACATACACCTATGTCTAGTGTTTAACACAACACAATAATAGAATAAAGAAGAATGGAAGAAGGAGACAAATAGATGGAGTGTCTCTGTTTTCTTAGAATTTTTTGATGACTTGGCCTCTTTTGATGGAAGTTGTTGCTGACTGGACCCTCAAAAATCTGATGTGTTGGCATGCTATAAAATTCATCCTTTCACTCGATGGTTTCACAAAACTTATCCCATTGATTTTGACTTGGGATTTCTACAATCATCATTTTCCTAAAGATTTCGTCTACTTCAGTATATCTATCAAAATTTGGTCTTTTAATGAATAAATGTTTGCTTTGATGTTGAATAATCAAATCAAACTACAGAGCTTCAATAAAATCTTTCCCTGTAATCTGGCCTTTGATACCTGCAAACTTTGACTTGTCTATTGCAATTTTGTATAACTTTGTGCGGTAATCTTCTAACTTAATCAACTTATCATCTAATCCTAACAATCCTGGCAGTCCTTTATGATTTAAAACATTAAATTTAGTATGAAACCTCTGAACAACAATAATTAAACCTTCACATTTGGTCTACAATTGGTTTATTAATTTTATTTTCTACAAAACTTTATTTATCTCCAAAATGGTTGCAGTTCTCTCCAATATGTTGATTTCTTCCAACTCCTCTCTATTCTTTAAATTGATAACCTTGATCATGTCAGTGGCTTCACTTGGTTTCTTCTTGAGTTGATATTTCTGCTCTTGAATTGTTGTTTTGCATTTGGTGATGAGTTCCTGTTGTTTGAAGATGATCTGTATGGATGGCCATACTTCAGTGATGGACTTGTTGATGTCTTCCCAGATATTCTGCTTAGCTTCACTCAGAGTTGTTGCCATTAGAGATTCACTCTCTATTTCTTTGACCTTAAGTGCTAACTGATGATTCTTCTGCATTTCTTCTACTAATAAAGTATCATTTTAAATTTTCTGAGACTCAATAAATTGAAACCTCTGTTGTAACTTCTCATGTGCCTGTTTCTGAATGGCCAAATCTTGTGCCAATTTTGTTGCATCAATTGTAGTCAAAGGTGTTGAAATTTCTATACCTGCAGAAGATGTTTGAGTTGCTAAATTAGGATCAGTATTTACTTGGAGTGTTGATTTCTCTTTCAGTAGTAATTCTTCAATTTGTTCTTCCATCTTTCTACTTTGCATATTTTGATGAATGATCAACTTCAGCATCTCTTCCTTGTTACATTATTTTTCTGCAATCTCCTTAGTATGTGGGTCTTCAGTTGAGGGTAGATTGAGTTGTTTGCAGAGAGCAGAGATGTCTACATTCTTGTTTTTAATGATTTCCTCAACTTCCTTGCAGTCTTTTGGGTCATACCCAACTTTTACTACAAGGTCTTCCAATGACTTCATCCTGTTGTCTTTAGCCAATGAAGACAAATTTTCAATCTTCCACTAAGATTAAACATTTGACAATGCTGCTTTCAATTTGGAAAGTGACATGGTTTTTGTGTTCATTTTTGAAAATAGCATCTCTCCTGACTTCCTGTGCATGTCCATCTGGTCAACTGGGTGAATATGCTTTGCATCAAAAGGGAAGATAGCCTTCTTGTACTCAGTATGAGTCTTTGGAAATGGCATCGTTGCCTGTAGAAAGGCCATATTCATTCTTCCTTTCTCACTATCAAAGGCAATGAGAATCCTGTGTTGTGATGTAGATGTTTGTTTCGATAATTGATTGTAAACATCAGACTTTAATGCTTCATTCTTGTGCTTGATGTCTAGGAATCTGGGGAAAATCTTTTTCTCTTCAGAAGAGCTAGCATCTGAATGTTGGATAATTTCCAGTGGTTCTCTTGTAGGTGATGATGATGGAGGATTCATTGGAACACTGGTGGATGTGGAGACTTCAGTATCTCCCAAATCTATGATCCCTGGTTGATTTTCCTTTGAAAGTAAGGTGGAAGTGAGCTTCAAATCAAGCTATGAATCTTCAAAGAAAACCTTTCCTTGTAATGTTTGGCCTTTGATACACGCACATTTTGACTTGTCTATTGCAATTGTGTATAACTATGTGCGGTAATCTTCTAACTTAATCAAATTATCATCTAACCCTACCAATCTTGGTAGTCCTTTATGATTTAAAACATTAAATTTAGTATGAAACCTGTAAAAAAAAATATTTAAAGCTTCACATTTGGTCTACAATTGTTTGATTAAGTTTCTTTTCTACAAAAGATTCTTTATCTCCAAAATGGTTGCAGTTATGTCCAAGATGTTGATTGCCTCCAAATCCTCTCTGTTCTTTTAATTAAGAACCTTGATCATGTCAGTGGCTTCACTTGGCTTCTTCTTGAGTTTATCTTTCTACTCTTGAACTGTTGTTCCGCATTTGGTGATGAGTTCCTGTTGTTCGAAGATGATCTGTATGGATGGCCATACTTCAGTGATGGACTTGCTGATGTCTTCCCATATATTCTACTTAGCTTCACCGAGAGTTGCTGCCATTATAGATTCACTCTCAAGTTCTTTGACCTTAAGTGCTAAGTGATGAGTCTTCTGCATTTCTTCTACTAATAAAATATCATTCTTAATCTTCTGAGACTCAAGAACTTGAAACATCTGTTGTAACTTTTCATGTGCCTATTTCTGAATCGCCAATTCTTCTGCCAATTTTTCTGCATCAGTTGTAGTAAAAGCTGTTGAAAGTTCTGTACCTGCAGAAGATGTTTGACTTGCTAAATTAGGATCATTATTCACTTGGAGTGATTATTTCTCTTTCAGTATTAATTCTTTAATTCTTTCTTCCATATTTTTAATTTGCATATTTTGATCAATGATCAACTTCAGCATCTCCTCCTTGTTACATTCATTTTTTGCAATCTCTTTAGTATGTGGGTCTTCAGTTAAGGGTAGCTTGATTTGTTTTTGCAGAGAAAATATGTCTGCATTCTTATTTTTAATGATTTCCTCAACTGCCTTGCAATCTCTTGGGTCATACCCAACTTTTTATACAAGGTCTTCCAGTGACTTCATCCTGTTGTCTTTAACCAATGAAGACAATTTTCAACCTTCAACTGAGATTGAAAATTTGACAGTGCTGCATTCAATTTGGAAAGTGACATGGCTATTGTGGTCATGGTTGAAAATAACATCTCTCTTGACTACTTGTGAATGTCCTTCTGGTCAATTGGGTGAATATTTTTTGCATCAAAAGAGAAGACAGACTTCTTATACTCAACATGATTCTTTGGAAATGGCACAGTTGCCTGCAGAAAAGCCATCTGCATTCTTCCTTTCTCACTATCAAAGGCAGTGAGAAGGCCCTGTGTTGTGATGTAGATTTTTGTTTCTATAATTGACTATAAACATCTGATTTCAATGCTTCATTCTTGTGTTTGATGTATAGGAATCTGGAGAAAATATTTTTCTCTTCAGAAGAGTTTGCATCTGAATGCTGGATGATTTCTAGTGGTTCTCTTGTAGGTGATGATGATGGAGGATTCATAGGAACACTGGTGGATGTGGAGACTTCAGTATCTCCCAAATCTATGATCTCTGGTTGTTTCTCCTATGAAAGCAAGGTGGAAGTGAGCTTCAGCTTTTTTTGTTGTAAGATAAACTCTTTCATGATTTCCTTGGCATGTGGTGTCTCTTCTCTAATTCTCTTCGGCTGTTTACTGTCAGGCATTGGTGTCTATACATTTGAAGTTGAAATGACTTGTTCATCTGTCTCCTGGAGAGTACCTTCCACCCATTCATCTTGGTTCATGTATTTCTATATTGACGCTCTGGAGGTATGAGTGTAAGAAGTTTTCTTGAGTTCAACTCTCAGAGAAGAAATAATGCCATGGGGATCATATGACCAAGTAAAACTTGGTTGAAAACCCATCTTCTTTAACAATGCATCTGCATCAGCACCAACTTCTCTAGTATTGCAGATGAAGGATCCAATTTTAGCTTTGAGTTTAAATTGAGCTTTTCTCTTTCCTGAGACAAAATTTAGTTCATCCATGTTCAACATTTTTTTTATGTACTCTAAGGAGAAAAATATCATAGATACATATCTTGGAAGCTTGTATGGTGAGAGTTCCCAACCATATACCCTGATCTCTATGTAATTTTTGTACAAGTACCAATCACATGTCTTTGCTTGTTAACTAAGGTGCAGAATACTTTTAATGTCTATTAAACACGCATGGTAAATACACATGACAATAAACACACAAGGAGAAAGAGATTAAGGATAAGCGTGAGATACATTTCCATGAACCATAGATGTGTACATATAATACAATAGGGTGACTCTTGGATTCCGCATTTCAAGGTCACTTGGAATCCATTTGTGACTACTTTCCTTCCACACCTACCCATAGAGGATTAGGTGTCCAACATTCCCCCTTGTCAGGAAGAGTATGTGTGAGTCCAAGAAGAGAGTTGTAATACAAATCTGCAAAGTATGCATGGCAGCACTTAGGCTAAATCAGCTCTTTGAAATGTTGGCATAAAGAGGTGGTTTAAGGATGACCACCAACACTGGAACGCAACGCTTATTGTAGTTCCCGGAACTCTTCCAAATCTGGCAAGAAGCTGAGGGCTTCTGCTAGAGGAAATGTCCCTCATATTTGAAGAGGGAGACCTTCAACCTAGAATAAGGGAGGTTTACAACCAATGGTGGTTTAAGGATGACCACCAACACTAGAATTCTTAATGCATTTCCTGGAACTCAACCAAAACTGGCAAGAAGCTGAAGTATTCTACTAGAGGAAGTGCTTCAAATTATTTAAAGAGGAAGAATATCAACCTCACATAGATGGTTTAAGGTTGTCCACCAGCCAAAGGAATGCTCATGGGCATCCGTGTCTCTGGCTACAACTCTAAATCTGGAATGACAAGCTGTGGCTCCGGCTCTCTTGAACTGCTGTGTCTCTGGCTACAACTCTAAATCTGGAATGAGAGATTGTGGCTCAGGCTCGCTTGATGTGGCGTCGAAGCTTGTAGATAACCACCATTTTCCCCCCTGTCAGGTACAAGGTGAGATGATGGTGAAAAATCAACTGCAAGATTGTTCAATATTCGAGAACAAGTTCTGACATGCGACTTAAACGTCTTCTTGGTTGTTGATGCCCATTGCTAAAAATCGATCCATCCAAGATGAATATTTTTTCTTGCAGGAGGATTTTTTTCTGAAGCATCTGCGTGAAGAATGTGTGTGCTAACCACAATGCTTGCATGGGTGAATATTGAAACAATGATCTTTCATATGGCCAACTCGATCACAATGTTGGCATTTTACAATTTGTTGTTGCTGTTGTGGAAGCGGAGCAGGATCTGGAACAGCTGAAGGTGAACTGTCATGAAGAAATCTGGCACTCTGAAATTTGATGGGCTTGGAGTAGTCCGGAATATGAGAGGGAAACTCCTTATCATATCCAAGGCCTGTTCTGTGCTTGTTATGGACAAGATCTTACCAAGGTCTAATGATGGGCTTGGGAAGTGCAGGTTGGATTTTTTATTCTAAATTCAAATCTGTGCTTAAAATGGGTATTGCATCTGCAATTTTTGGTTGCTGATGGGAGTCTGTCTTAGTGTTCTGAAAAAAAACAAGTTCAGAATTATGACTCCGCTGCTGTAATTCTTCTTGTTGTAGTTTTGTCTCAAGCGGCAAAAAATCTATCTTCTCTTTTTCATTTTGTAGACATGCTCTAATGTTGGAAAGAGTGTCTTTAATGATGCTTATCATCTCATCTACAATGGTATGAATTAGGGTATTCAATAACTCTAATGAATCATCAATTTTGCCTATTTTTTTTTTCAACAAATAAACTTATCCCTCAAGACATATAAGCTTCATATGCTATTACATATTAACCATACATGCTTCATACTCTCCAACCTATAAAATTTCTAACATGCTAAAGAGCATAAATACATAGATTGATCAACGCCATATAAGGAGCATGAAGGCTCTCATACCCATCATAATCGAACAATAATACTTCAACATACCATATACAATGACCAACGCATACATATATATGAAGTCAGCAACACAACAACCGGTTCTATTCATGCATTCATGGCCTTTCAAAGCGTATGGAGAGGCACGAACATTTTTCCACCAAGAGAGCGTATGTACTCAGCAACTGTATAAAGCTAGATCTTCAAGTCAATGGTGCATAGCACAACAATCTCTGTAATCTACCTTATCTCAATAGAACTACAAAATGCAATGTAACGATAGCCATGAAATTGGTCGAGTGCTCAAGTATCATACCAATTCAAAGTTAATATTGGATAGAGAATTAACAAATTTCTCAAATGAAAAAATGGATTGAGAGGTAGAGAACAATTGAAAAAGGTCTCTCGGTTCTGTACTTCATATCCAGCAGGTTGTATTAACAACCTAAGTCTTCCAAAGAGCCCAGTTGAACATGGTCATATCTCTCATTGGGAATTTGTGGAATATGGTGATTTTATTGCTGGGTGGTGGTACTAACTGTGCAGATAGGTATTAACATAGACAGGACGGAAGTCAGGAAACCAGGAAAATATCTAACTGGAGGACTTGGTGTGGTAAAGTATCATATATGGAGGAGAGAAAAGGCGGAGTGCTAGGGTCGAGCACTTGAGTTCAAGCTATTTATTTTCTTCCTGCATTCATAGTGGGATAACGGAAGAAGCGCTCGAAGAGAACGATAAGGTCAGGGTAGGGTTTGCAAAGCACTTGGCTTCCTGCAACAAGAAGAATCGCGACACAGCAGTCAAGCTTCTTAGGAGATGGCTCGAAACTCAGACCCACATTTCTGATCTCGACTTCAAGAAGATATGGAAGGGTCTCTTCTACTGCGTCTGGCACACCAACAAGCACGAAGTCTAGGCCTAACTCATCGACAAGCTCGCTTCTCCGATTCAAACCCTTGAACTCACCCTCGCACATTCATTCTAGCTCCCACTCCATATCTACGCCGAGCCTCTGAGAATTCCGTAGTGGGCGCCACAAAGTTGAGGTGTTGGAGTCAGATGGAGTCATAGGAGTCGGAGGAGGTAAGTGTGAGGATAGTGGAGCGAGTGAGCGCAGAGTGGGGGTGGACCGTCGTGGTGAGGGAGGTGGACCATGCGGAAGGAGAGGAGCAGAGAGCAGAAGGCGGGAGGTGTGTATGAGGGGTCAAGTGAGCTGAGCTTGGCTGCAAAGAGATGTTGATTGTGTGTAGGAGAAGGAGCTCTAATAATTTAAATCAGAGTCGAATGTGAGTAGGCTCGATGCCGACTACGTACAGTGCGAAGGAATTATAGAGGGCGTTCCCAGTTAGGGTTCACCTGTAGTCATAGCTACAATGGTACCAAGAAATGCACCCTGTCCTCCTCCTCAAAGCCCCCATGACAATCCTCTCCAGTTTTTCATTGGAATAAACTTTACAACACCGGCTCTGTGTGCGCTATGCATGCTTGAAGACCAAGGTTATGCATTTACAATACTCTCGCATGCTTTCCATAGTGTGCACAATGTGTATCATCTGAGGAGGGAATCGATGAGAATGTAGAGTGCATAAAGTGACTACAAAAGCGTTATAGTCAGGCAGCAGAAGGAGAATTTACTTTCTCATAGCGCAAATGGTTTTACCAAGGGAGATAATGATGGTAGAGGGAAAGGTTACGGTGGTAAAATGATTGCTAAAGAATGTCGAGTCTCCACTTGAGAAGGAGAGGGATAGAATGCCAAGAATTCCAAGTGTAGACCACCAGAGGGAGGCATATTCACACCAGAGGAGTGCAGATCGGCAAGTGAAATGCTAATGCACAGGTAAAATTCTCAGATGTAGATGTGACAGTCAGAGGATATTCCTCTTTGCAGTAGCAAGGGTTGGTATTCTCACAATAGATGAATGGAAAAATAGTAACGACCTCTTTTCTAATAAATGCTGAGAAGGCCACACATTAGGGGTTCGTTACCATGTTAAACACACATGGTAAATACACATGACAATAAACACACAAGGAGAAAGAGCCGAAGGATAAACATAAGATATATTTCCATTAACCATAGATGTCTATATATAATACAATAGGGTGACTCTTGGATTCTGCATTCCAAGGTCACTTGGACTGCATTTGTGATTGTTCGCCTTCCACACCTACCCATAGAGGATTAGATGTCCAACAATGTCTTTTCTAATTCTGGGCTTTGATTGGCTTCTAAGGAGATGCCTTACTGGATGTATAAAGAAGTCTATGAATTCTGAAAAAGAAGGGGTTGTTGATGAAGCTCTAACCAATTTTGTCCAGTGAATCATTGATTGATTCACTCCCTATGCATCTTGTTTGTTGAAGTGGATAGGAAACATTTCTACCTGCTGAAACAAAATCATATGAATAATCACAGAAGAATAATTAAATACTCTTGTGTGGTGAAGTTCATGGATTGTTCATGTATAGTTTCAGCCAAGAAGTGGCTATAATTATACATGAACAATGGTGATTTATATTGACTGAAAATAGATAAGAACCCCATGATGGTTTCATCAACTGTTTCATCGTTTGGGTATCCTAACAGGTAAGAAAGAAGAGAGATGCAGTGCTTGGAAGTTATAGGAAATATGGAGGATGCATATGGGGGATTTTTCTTTGGTAACTCTACATCCTTAGGTAGGAAAATTTCGAATATCTAAACTCTCTGAGGGAAAGATAATTTGTGATAAAGGTCCATGAGAACAACATGTGAAAATGGGATAAGGAATCAGATGAAGGGATGAGAAGCATCTGGTTTATTTTTTCAGGGGATGTGGTGATTAGAATGTTTCCATTCTGAGCCACCACTGACCTGGTTATAGGGTCATACTGCTTCTGACACCAGATAATTAAATCATGAAACGAATGGGTTTGTGGGAATGCAAACAAAGGCAACATAGATTCCTAGAACATGATATGGTCCTGGTTATCTATGTGCTTTTGTTTTAGCCACAAATGTAGCTCATAGAATTTGAATTCTCAGTGACAGTCTGTGATTTTGAAATAGGCATTAGCTAGGGGTATGAGGTCAAGGTTAATTTGTGGCATTACAACAGGGATGTCTTCTGCAATTGGTTTGGAAACCTTAGGGGTGACTTCAGAAGTTGGATTAATGACCTGCACTTCCTTTGTCACCTATTTTTTGGCTTTACCCTTAGGAGTTATTTTTTTCTTGGTTTTTGCCTTGGGTGCCATGTTCGACTAGGACAAGAGTTTGAAGATCGGGTTACAGAAATGATGACAGGGGTTCAGAAGTGGGCAGACTGTTCATAGAAATTACAAATTGTTGTGGAATAAAATCCGAGGATAAGAGAAATTTGAACGAGAAATTAAAGTAAATAAAGGGCGACTACAGGTGACTTTATAAAATGTGTTTTGGGTTTAACGGTATAGGAGTGGGTTCAATGGCCAACGGGTATAAGTGGAGCGTTGGGCGGTAACGATCAAGTGACGTTGAGGGATGTGATTGGACAGTGTACCAACGGGTATGGCGCGGGAAGGGACGTCTATTGGCTGAGAACGCGGGAGGAAATGGTCATAGGGCGTGGGAGAATGGTCATCGGGCAATGAAACACTGGAGGTGGATTTCGTGGGGGGGGGTACCTCCCGGTTTCCTGTTTTAGGCAGAGGGGGTGCGAAGTAATGTGGTGCTGCCACGTCGAAAATTAGGGTGGCCATGAATACTAGACTTCAGATCCCCCCCCTCCTCACATTAACAAGAAACTATCATGTGGGGGTCGCGAAGTGGACCCTCGCCATAGATCTGAGGCAGGCTACAAATCTACCGTTGAATCATGCAGGCAAGTTATTCCTTCGATTTGATAGCTTGTTGCGTAGTGACTTTATAATAAAGTCAAAAGCACTTATATATATTAACTTTCAATAAATGAAATTCAAACCCCTTTTGAAGGTATTAACATCGAAAATTAAAATTTAATATCTTTATGAGTATCGATCTAATTTAAATAGGCAGCCATTATTTTATTTTGAACACTAAAGCTTTGACACATTTTTATTTCATGATTCCCTAACATTTTTTTCTTTTTCCTTCTTTCTTTAGAGAAAACTACTCTAACATCTTATCTAACATGGATGTAATAAAATATAATTTTCCTAACATTTTAAAATTTTTCTTTTTCATCCATGCTCTAACTTAGCATTTTATTTTTATTTTTTAAACTACCATGCTAACTTATCAAAACAAATAATGTTACAACATTGGCTCTAGCTGGGGATTGCTTCTCCCTGTGAGATGTAGAGAACAATAAGTTCCATGTGCCTTCTCCTTGGGCTATGGATTATTTGTTGTAGAAAACAAACAGAATTAAAATGATAAAGGAAAATGATAATGTACAATGATGATGTAGGATCTCCTTCAGTACTGGATATAGTGTTTCAAAAATCTGTCACTGACAGGTAGCGTTGAAATTTGTCCTTCCAAATTATGTAGAACAAATATGTTGTTTCCCTTTACCTCTACAATGCTGGTGGCCCAAACCATAGATTATCAAAATTTCCATGCTTTCCTTTATCTTCTCTCCTAGCATCCCATATTAAGACTAAATCCCCTTCTCTAAATTCTCTTTCCCTTTCCTTTCTGTCAAAAATACTCTTCATCTTATTCTGATATTTTCTTAGTTTATATTGAATCTCATCTCTGCTTTCATTCAATTCAATAATCTTATTTATTCTTCTATAGAAATCATCAGGTTCATCAGTAGATTCTTGTAGAAACTTAAGCACATGGAAAGCTAAATTTGTAGGAAAAATAGTATCTTTTCCATAAACTAGTTGAAATGGATATTTATCTGTTGACCTTTTGGTAGAAATATTATTTTTCCAAACTGCATAAATCAGATGATTGTCCCAATTTTTCTTGTGGTCTTCTAAAGTTTTCTTGACTACCTTTACTAAACTCTTGTTAGATGATTCAGCAAAGCCATTTCCTTGTGGATAATAGGGAGTTGAATGATATAGTAGTCTGATATTTCTGGAAAAATTCAATAATCTTTATGATGTTGATGTTGTGGCATTGTCTGTGACTATTTTTTGTGGACAACCAAATATAGATAAAATGTTCCCTTCAATGAATTTGATAACAACTGAATCTGTGGCATTTCTTACAGGAATGTCTTCCACCCACTTGGTGAAATAGTCAGTAGCAGTTAAGATGCATATGTATTTGCTGTCGGCGCACCTTAATTCTATCTGCATTTACGATCTGAATGTTTTCTACTGAATTTTGATTAAATAATTCTTAACTGCTCTTTTGTCACTATTTAACCTTACTATTTCTTTCCCCCCACATACTGCTCTTAAGATCCATTTAGCACAGTTAGCTTGCCCTGTGATGCTCTTGAAGGTTGATGTGCCATTATAGCCTTTTGACCCCATATCCCAATGGAATAGTCCTTGCAAACCTATTATCCAACCACCCAATCAGTCAAACAAACAACCCCCATCATTGTAACTAGCCTAACATCAACACTTATAATCGTCAAGTTAAATCATAAAAATAGAGAGAGCCCTCTTTGAGTCTAGGAAGGCTAGGTCCTGGACTCGAAAGTGGTTTGATGTTGTGCTTTATCGTTTAGTCTTGCCAATCTTCTAAATTATCACTACAAGAAAAAAGGACATTGGTGAGGGTCATGCTTGTTACAGACCTTTAAGGTACGTCACCAATGTCACATATGGTGATGGTCCTTAGAAAAGCATCATTGTAATTATATATAGTGATGGTATTTTAAGGTTCGTCACCAAAGCCATTTTCAATGACCCTTTTGGTGAGGGTTGTTAAAGGCCCATCACCAATTCTCTCTTTGGTGACACCTCTAGTGACGAAATTTTAATGAACCTCACCAATGATCTTTTTGTTACTTTTGGTGACGGTCAAAAAGTGTTCATCATCGTTGATCATTCCAATGATTTTTTGATGATGCTATGTTCCTGTTAATATATTTTTTGTCAAAAGATAACGATTTAAGACCATTATTGTGGAGTCTTTTTATAATATGTCCAACGCCATAGCGGTTAGATTCAGTCAATTTGTTAAGAAGTAATTAGTGTGTATCATTTCCCTCAAGTAATGACTAGTCGAATAGAGTTTCATTGTTGTGGTGTGGTATTCCAAATTTCTTTAGGAATACCACCATTTAGGACTATAGAAAGTGAGTGATTGATGAGATAACAAGTTTTCCTTAATTCTTATACCCAAAATTTATTGGTGAGATAACACGTTGTCCTTACTTTTTCTACCCAAAAATGTTTTTCCAATCCAAAATTTGACAACATACTCCTCACCTTTTCCATAATAGTGTGATTCATCCATTTTGCAACACCATTGGGTTAAGAAGTACCAAGGTTAGTCTTCTTCTATTTAATGGAAAAATATTACAATAATTCTTACATACATTGGAGCAATACTCTCCACCATTATTTGTTCTCAAACACTTGAAAAAATTATTATTGTTTCTTTCAACAACAACACAAAATTTCTTATATATCTCTAACGCCTCACCTTTACTTTTCATAGGGTAGGCCAAAACCTTCCTCGATACATCATTTATGAATGTGACAAAATATAATGATTCTCCTAAATAATTAACATTTACTAGCCCAAACACATTAGAGCATATTAATTCTAATCAATTGGTTTTTCTTTCATGACCTTCTCTCATAAAAGAAACTCTTCATCACCTACCATAATACAATGCTCCCAAATATCATGTACATAGGATTTCAAACATAGAAGTGGATTTTTACTGACAAGAAATTTTAGGATTTTTTCATGTGGCCTAACTGCTTATGCCATAACTTTTTTGAGTTTACTAATTTTACAATAGTGCTTGCATCTGATATCTTTTCCATTTCCCTTTCTGTACAAAATTTCTTATCTTGAATCCTTTATCCAACACCAATAACTCTCTACTAGTTTTCTAGCAACATTTCCCTAATGTTGTGGAGTACCCTTCATCATCCAATCATCCCATAGAGATCAAACTCATATGTGTCTTTGGGACATGCTTAACATATTTCAACAAGAGACCCTGCCCATTCTTTTTCTTTATTTGGACATCTCCTAATCCAACAATAGTACAAAAATTATTGTTTGCTAAATGTACCCAATCAATGCTGCAGTGAGAATTCCATAAACAAGCTTCTTCTACTGAAATAGTAAATAGGGCATCTATTTCAAAGGTTACAACAATAGTCTCATCTTCATTTATTCTATTTGATTTTTTATTTGTATTAATTGATTTGTATTCCTTTTGTTCCTTTTATTCCTTCTTCAAGAGCCAATAATATTTGTTATGAAACCAAACCTTTTTATTGTGTCCTACTCTTCTATAATGAAAATAAGTAATTTTTCAAGTTCTTAATTTTATCTTACTCTTGGTTTCTAATGTACATATCTCCTGCTTTCAATTTTCCATCCACAATCATCTAATGCTAGAGCTTCTCCTCCTTGTTTTTCCAAAATTGATTTGCATCACAACTCCTCATTCATTAAAGTAATACTAACATCATCAAACTCTAGTGTCCCAACAGGTGTTGAAGTGCTCATAACTACTATTAGCTTCTCTCAACTCTATGGCATAGAACATATAAGTAGGTTAGCTTTTAGTTCATCGTCCAAAATTATTTTGACACAGGAAAGTTGACTAGTAATTATATTAAATTTGGTCAAATGATCTACAACTGATGCACCCTCCTTCACCTTCAGGTTGTATAGGGTTTTCACCACTAAGAATTTATTTGAAGGTTTATTCTTCTCATACAAATCATGCAACTTCTCCCACAACCCTTATGTTGTCTTTTCACCCACTATATTAAATAGATATTATTTTCTAAGAACTAACACATTGGGGCAATGGTCTTCCTATCCAAAAAAAAATCAAGCTTCATTTGTCATTGTTGAGGATTTTTTGCCACACCTTATTATTGGAAAATATTGATTATTCATAATCAAAATATATTCCTTTTGAGATTTGCATAAGGTGAAATTAGCTCCATTTAGTTTTTCCATATAGCTTAATATATTACTCTCTATATTTCCTTGCTTACACAACTGCAATGATGATACCACCTATTAATAAAAGACAACAACAAAAATGAATTGAAAAATAAAATTTTAACTTACTCGTTTTAAACTAAAAAATTTAACTCATACAGTGCAAACACTTTTTACCTAGAAATGTCACTAGGAGAGGAATTAATAGCTGTTTTATTTTGAATAACAATGAGAACATATTACATTTCACTAGCTTCATTTTTCTTTTCACCCAGTGCCTTTTTACTTACACGCCTCTAAAAACAATAGATCTCATTACAATAAATGGGCCCAATACCGTGGGACATTACTATGGGCTAAAAATACCATGAAAAAAAATCCATTTTAATTGAACCTTATACATAACAAAAATGTGCCATAAAATAAATGCTTTAATGCCCATCAACATCTAACAACCATTTAATTTATAATAATAATAATTACAATATTTCTGATTTTTTTTTTTAATATAAAATAATAAAGTTCCATTTATCATGGTGAGATTTATCTGCTAAGCTGTGATTCGAGAGAAATTAAATCCAACAACAAATTTTATATCAAAAGATTGAGTACAGGATTAACAGATAGATGATCAAAACGTTTATCTCACTCTTAATACGCATTAAAAAATATGCGTACCCTGCTTTGTGAGCGAGGGCTAATAAAAAGTTCAAAAAGAGGCAAGCAAATTGAAAGAAAGATAGCAGACATTTTGACTTTTGTTTACAAGTTTCATCCTTCTGTAAATTCAAAAGATTGCAGATATTTTGACTTTTGTGTGCAAGGGTCATCCTTCCTTCTAGATTCCAAGAACCCAAAATTTTTATGCAGTGTGACAAAGAGGACTTCTACATAAGGAATCTCGCAAGTCCACACAATTAGGTAACAATCCAGCAAATTCCGTCTATTTAACTGGATCCTCACCATTCCTTCACACATTGTGAAGTAGGGTTGTTGAAGAAGAAGTTCAGGCATGGTCAAAGATTTGGGTTGATCAATGGCGAGCCTTGATATGAAGGAATATTGCTCCCAAGTTTAGGTTCCTGTAAAACTAATAGGGTCTGTAATGGTAGCACCTTCCCGGCCATCTCCCAGAACCATCCTCTATCTTTCTAATCTGGACAACCATCTGTTCATGAGAATAAGATTTGATGCATTGCCGGTATAAAATAATGGTCCTCATAATGCCCAGAATCCTATGAAAATCATTCGGGATGCATTGTCAGAAGCATTGAATTACTATTACCCATTAGCAGGTCGGGTAAAGAAAACCCAAGATGGTCGAAAACTCCAAGTAGAGTACACGAGAGAGGGTGCCCTCTTAGTTTAAGCTGCCATGGACACCAGTCTTTCACAGTTGGGGATACTGGAAGAAACGAAACTCTCATTTGACTCTCTACTCCATCAGGTTGCTGAGTTCGAGGAAGCACCTTTAGTCATATTTCAGGTAAACTTTATTGTTTATATTTTTAGGTTTTTTCATTTATTTTTAAGTTTGGTATGATTACATTTTTATCATGTTTTATATATTATTAAAATGGAGAATTTAATTGTTCACATGAAGGAGACTCTTAAGAAAATACCCAATCGCTATTTATCCAAGACCAAACACCCAATCACCATTTATCTAAAATCTTATTCATAGATCTCCCTCTACCTCACATCAAGAAGACTCTTAACAAAACACCCAATCAAGATTTATCCAAGACCAAGCACCCAATCACTCTCTATCCAAAATCTCATTCACAGATCTCCCTCAACTTCACATCAAGGAGACTCTTAACAAGACACCCAATCATGATTTATCCAAGACCAAGCACCCAATCACCATCTATCCAAAATTTCATTCATAAATCTCCCTCTACTTCACATCAAGGAGACTCTTAAAAAAACACCCAATCATGATTTATCCAAGACCAAGCACCCAATCACCATCTATCCAAAACCTGATTCACAGATCTCCCTCTACTTCATATCAAGGAGACTCTTAACAAAATACCTAATCAAAATTTATCCAAGACCAAACCCCCAATCACCATCTATCCAAAACCTCATTCACAGATCTCTTTCTACTTCACATCAAGGAGACTTAACAAAACACCTAATCACCATTTATCCAAGACCAAACACCCAATCAGAATCTATCCGAAACATCATTCACAGATCTCCCTCTATCCGAAACCTCATTCACAGATCTCCCTCTATCATTATCATTACAAAATAGATTAAGATTATAATGGATTGGCATCTCTTTTTTATTTTGAAAATAATAGGTAACACGCTTCAATTGCGGGGGCCTTGTGTTGGAATTTATGAAAATTCCAGAACAAACAAGAGAGAATAATACTCTCCTCTTTAACACAGAGAAATAAAAAAAATTCTTCACTGGAGAACAGAATTTTTCACTTTGAAACTCTATTTCATTAACTGTAAAATAAACTGTTAGAAAATTTGGACTACTTCAAGATGCAATGCCCAAAGACAGACTTCACTGTCTCACTGTCTGTGCAAAACAACACTCTATTCTAAAACAAAACATACATTGTTGTGTAAAAAAAACCTCTCTGTCTATTACAAAGAAAAACGCACTGTTGTGCTTTTTAAAATTAAAACATAACACGGGCTCTCGGGCCTTTTCAACCTTTTATATGCCGCGCATATAACATAATATTAAAACTAAACTATATGATGTTTGAAAGACCTTAGGTCCCACTTACATTTCGTGCATATGTTATATATGATAATACAACATACCAAAGGTTTAACAACTTATCGCGCGATAACAAATTACAACATAAAACAATATATCAAAACTATGATATAACATAACAAAAAAGAACTCTGTCGCGCGATACAAAATCATTATAAAAAAACCATAATATGACATAAAATCCAAACTATGTGCCCGGACTTCAACCTGCAATTAAACCAAAATGAATCGAGCCTTTTCGCGTTACAAATCTGGGTTGCTGACGTAGGCGATTTGTGCGCATGATGGATTATACAATCCAGCGCATAAACTCATATCATGTCCACCAGAGCCCTTCTCACGTGAGCGGAGAATGTGACGCAAAACTTCTTTATCAACTCCACTGAATAAACTCCATTAGGTCCGGTCTTAAAAATAAAACAAACGACCAAACAAAAGTCTCCGATGCCGATTGAAAGGAACGAACGCGATGATCACATTTAACTCCGCCATATAAATGGATCAGGTCCGGACTGATATCATAACAAATGGTTCAAATATAATACTCCGATTGTCGATTGAGGATCGGACCCGCGATGGATTTTAAAACTCAAATACGTAAGTCTCATCGGGTCCAAGACTTTACATAATGCAATCAAGCCAATAACAAAGGCGCTCCCGACACAACCTTGCGATGCAATATGATACTACCGCGTGGTCTGTGGACCCGCAAACCTTGGCTTAAAAGAAGAGG
Organism: Pinus albicaulis; assembly: GCA_034641835.2. Classification (NCBI taxonomy): domain Eukaryota; kingdom Viridiplantae; phylum Streptophyta; class Pinopsida; order Pinales; family Pinaceae; genus Pinus; species Pinus albicaulis. Next base: position 1,265,163,873 of record CM076578.1, on the reverse strand, counting down.
CCAATTTGTTATATAATATAACATACAGTTGCGATGAATTCATCGCATTCTCCAACATCAACAAGACATTGTACCTGTGGGGACCACGGGGTTTAAAAAAAAAGCCCGCGTATAAAAAAATGCTTTGTTTCTATTTAACATTCTGTTTTGAGATACAGAGTACTGCATAAAAGAAACGATCTAACTGTTCTTCAAAATTAGAAGGTGGTCCTGTACGAGGCTTTTAAACAATTACAGCAAGCGGCTGGAGGACAAAAAACTAGAGAATAAAAATGGAAAGCGGCTCTGCACAGTGACTGTTGAAAGTAACATTTCAACACTCCCCCTTACTTTCAACTGCTGGATTATCAGTCATACCCAAGAATTTTTTCAAAAATTCAAAACTCTTCTACCCCAATGGCTTGGTCAGAATGTCTGCAAACTGCTCCTAAGTTCTGCAGTGTTCCAAACAATTTCTCCATTGTTTACCAATTCCCTGATGTAATGAAATTTTGTGTCAATGTGTTTCGTTCTCTTGTGAAACACAAAATTCTTAGATAATGCAATAGATGAGCTATTGTCACAAAAAATCACATTTCCTTTTGCTTGCTCTTGCCACAAACTTCTTAGCACCCTCCTCATCCAAATTGCTTGACATGTTGCTACTGTAGCTGCCACATATTCTGTCTCTGCTGTAGACAACGCTACAATAGGCTGTTTTTTAGAAACCCATGAAATGGCTCCTGAACCCATCTGAAAAACATAACCGGAAGTGCTCTTCCGATCATCTACACTTCTAGCCCAATCACTGTCAGTGTATCCTATTAAATCTGAACATTCTGAAGCAGTATATAAAATACCAAACCTTTTAGTACCTTTAACATACCTCAGAATTCTCTTCGCTGCCTGCCAATGTGCATCCTTTGGCTTCTCCATGAATCTGGAAATCAAACTAACAGCATGCATTATATCAGGCCTAGTTGCAGTCAAATACATGACGCTGCCAACTATGCTCTTGTACAAACTAGGATCAAAATCCTTGCTGCTGTCCTCTCTGCTGAGTTTTAATCCCATCACTGTGGGAGTGATTGCTGCTTTTCTCTCCTGCATATTAAATCTTTCCAACACTTCATTAACATATTTTGCCTCTGAGATAAAAATCCCATTTTCATCTTGTTCTACTTCTATTCCTAAGAAGTATCTCAATAAACCCATGTCAGTCATTTCAAATTCTTCTTTCATGACTGTTTTAAAATTTTCAATAAGGTAATCATCATTACCTGTGAAAATAACATCATCAACATATAAAACCACAATCAACATTTTACTATCCTTTTCTTTGATGTAGAGGGTGGGTTCTCCCTCACACTTTTCAAATCCATTTTCTAGTAGATAGGAATCTATCCTACTGTACCACGCTCTTGGTGCTTGCTTTAGCCCATAAAGAGCTTTCTTCAGCTTGCACACTTTGTGCTCTTGGCCTTTCTTTTTGTAGCCGAGAGGTTGTTCATTGTAAACCTCTTCCATTAATACTCCATTTAAGAATGCTGACTTCACATCCATTTGGTAAACTTTCCACTTGTTTTGTGCTGCTATGGACAGCACTACTCTCACGATTTCCATTCTAGAAACCGGTGTGAAAGTTTCCTCATAGTCTATCCCATGCTTCTACTTATACCCTTTGACAACAAGTCTGGCCTTGTGTCTCTCTATTTTTCCTTCAGCATTATTCTTGGTCTTGTAGACCCATTTAACTCCAATGACATCTTTACCTTTTGGGAGTTCAACAAAATCCCATGTCTTGTTTCTTTCTATGCAATTAATCTCTTGATCCATAGCTTCTATCCATTTCCTATCCTTAATAGCTTCTTCGAAATGAATAGGGTCATCAACATGACAATATAAAGCAAACAAAGAATTCATACCTTCATTTGCTGCCTCTTGTTCATAAATGTCATTCAAATTTCTGAACTTCTTACCTCTTTCATTAGGTGTACAAGTGCTTGAAGAAGCACTTGAATTTCCTCCTTGTGGTGTGCTTAGAGAAGCACCTTCATTTCTCCTCAAGGGTGTCTCTTGCTGCCCTTGCATTGGTGTTGCTGTTTGGGGATGTATTTCAGCCAACTCATCATCATTTTCATCATGAGATAAACAGTGTTTAACATTCACTGTTTTCTCTATGCTTCCATCCCAAGCTTCCTCCTCAATAAACTGAACATCTCTGCTCACAATAAACTTCTTGGTGGATGGGTTGTACAACCTGTAAGCTTTGGATTCCTCACTGTATCTAATGAAAATACATTTCTTCCCCTTGTTGTCCAACTTCTTCCTTAGCTGATCTGGAATGTGTGCATAAGCCACACATCCAAAAAATTTCATGTGTGTGACACATTGCTTTGTGCCACTCCATGCCTCTTCTGGCACTTTGTTCATGACTGCTTTTGTAGGGCATCTATTCAAAATGTACGTTGCATAATTTACAGCTTCAGCCCAAAAATCATTAGGCAAATGCTTTGCCTTTAACATACTCCTTACCATGTCCATTATTGTTCTATTCTTCCTTTCGGAAACTCTATTTTGTTGTGGAGTATATCTAGTTGTAAATTGCTTATGAATCCCATTTTCTCTACAAAAACGTAGAAAATATTTATAGATATACTCACCTCCTCTATCAGTCCTTAGGACTTTGATATGCAGCCCACTTTGGTTCTCAACTTGTTATTGTATTGTGAAATGATTGTAATTTTAATTTTAATTGTAACTGTATGTAAAATTGTAAAATTGTAATTGTATGTAAAATTCTAAAATTCTAATTCTAATTGTATGTAAAATAATTCTAAAATTGTAATTGTATTGTGAAATTCTAAAATTGTAATTGTAATTGTATATATTGTCATCATTCAATTTTATTAAAATTTGTAAATTTGTAAAATTGCAGATTAATTGTCAATTTTGAACTATAACTACCGTAAGTAAAATTTATACCGTAAATATTGTTAATTTACCATAATTTTAAAATTGTAAATTTGTAAATTTGTATGAATATAAATAATTGTAAAATAATAAATCTAGAATAATATCAATTTTTGTAACATAATAAAGTTTAGAAAACAATGCAAATAAATTCATGTTTAGAATTATCATTATTTTATTATAATCTTACATACCAAAAATAACAGTATACATTTTGAAGATATCATTCACACACATTTAAAGCAATCAAGTAGTTGTATTATTTTAGGAATTGAAATAACAAAAAAGAACTTGATACAATGCATTGTTTTCGAGATCAACGTAATTGCAAATTATCAAGTGAAATGATTTTAACATTAACATAACACAAACCAATTAATTCAAAATACATATTATAATGTTTTGAAAAAAAAAGAATCTTATTTATAAGGTTAAGTCCTCTTCTTTATAAAAACTCATCTTAAATAATATAAATGATGAAATAACACATGTACCATATCACTCTTTGTTCTCGTGATCGCCCTCATTATCTTCCAGCTCGTTTAGCATGATAACACTATTATTTTCAAAAATATGTTTTGATCTAGAGTCATGTCTTAATACGAACCACCAATCCCTATCCAACACATATGGGTAAAAAAACACCTAGTTGCAGTGTTTGGGGAAAACATAAGGCTCCTTAGCTTCATCCCACATATTTCTAGAGTTGATACATATCAGCCTACTATCGCGATCTTCCTTTACATTATTCCGATCAAAGGTGTCCCGCCAATTGCACCTAGAAATAACACATTGGAAAGAAGAGAAGCTCACTTCAATGATCTCTTGTATCTTTCCAGCATAACCTAACATCCCTCATACTAGGTTTTTATTACGGTGGATAGCTCAACTAGATTGATCAAACTCTACTTCCACTCCACAGTATTGTAAAATGTTTCCATCATCAGCATTTTATGTGCGAAAATGGTGTCCATATGCCTATATAGATGGGAACAAATGCACCTATAAAAAAGTTAAAAAATCATAGTGTCATGTGTCTAATAACCCAACTATTAAAATATGAAATATAGATGTTTCATTTCAAAGGTGCATTATTAAGTTTAAACTGTACATAAATATATTATTACTGAGTTGCTACACCCAATCCCTATGTTTAATGCATCCTCTTCAACACGCGGGTAACGACCGGTTACACTGTATTTCTCTCTGACTTGGTCAGCAACCCAACTGTTGGGGCATATAATTGGCATGTTTTCTTTTAAGATTGGGATAAGGCACACTTCTAATATTCAATCATCTAAAGTATTTCCTGTCACTATCCCATTTCATCCTCTTTTGTTCGTACAATGTGACCCACAGTTGTGTCACTTCGGAATTGTAAAGAATGAATTTATTGATTGCTTCAATTTCTGCATTCACTCATGAAATCAAATTGACATATAGTACATATGAGATCAAAATATGCATTATATCTAATTTCAACGTGAATATTTACCTTGTGTTAATTTGAAAAATTAAAATTTTCTTACTCTTTATCAAGTGCCTTTTTCCATTCGTTTGGAAATGCTCCCCTTCTCTTTTGTCTTCATCCCTTTCATCATCCCAAATCACCGTTCCTAGTCTGTTTTCGATCTACTTGATGTACTCACTGGCATAATAGAAAGACTCATCTGATATGTACCCCTCTGCCATAGACCCCTCAGGTTTTTCCCTTTGTTGAACAAAAACTTTCAATTTCTTCATGTACCTCTCTAATAAGAACATCCAATGACAAGATACCACCCCAACTAATTCAACCTCGTCTACTAGGTGGATTAGAAGATGAACCTGCAAGTCCATGAAACTCGTCGGAAGCTCCTTCTCAAACATACGAACAATCCCAACTATCTCTTGACGCCACCATGGAATGCTAACCACATGAATCTCCTTTGACGTGATGCAATGTACAAATGCAGATAATTTAGATATGGAATGTCCTAGGTCTTCGGGGATGTCATGTTTCACACACCCACGCACGAATAAAGGATAATTACACTACAAAGTTATAAACACATTTAATAATATACAAAATTAGTTATGTTTTATGATCCTTGTATGGGATAAAATTTATTAATATAACAAATAATAAAATCATGCTTTTGACATTATACTTACTCTTAGAAGATTCAAATGATCATGTGATTTCAACCCTGACAAATGGTCATCCACGGTGAAGCAGCGCCGTAGTGAAGACCCATATGAAGATGGTACCCTCACACCCATTATAACTTCCTTTGCCAAAGAAATATCATCTTTTTTTTAAATCCATGGGACATCACCTTCATTCAAATTCCAATTAGAGGGACCAACTGCCTCTGATCATGTACTTTCTAATCCTCTTGGCCAATGTTTCTTTTTAGTTTTTGAAGTAATAATATCTTTCCTAATAGCCAATGTGTCACTTTGTTTCGATGATATGTTCATCTATAAAGAAGATGAAACATTTTTAAATATATGCATGGGATCTAATAAGTGGGTAATCTTGAGATGCTCCCAATATGGGAGGTTATAAAATATAGAATTCCTTTTCATCCCAATGGGAAATTTCTTAACATAGGTGTCGAAGAATTACGGATCATCGAACATAGGCTCCCCATTTGAATTGAACATTTATATGAACTCCTCCTCCTTCTCTCTCTCATATTATATAAGCCATTCAGTTGGTGTCGTTATTACAGGCCTTTGGGTTCTCTCTCGTTTACCATTGAAAGCGGATGTTGCTCTTCTATAAGGGTGTTCTTCTGGGAAGAATACCCTGGAGCAGTCATACACTTGCTTTCATAGGTCATTGGACCATCTAGCTTTCAGAGAAGGTCCACAACATTTACATCCATAATACCCTTTTGTTATAAGACCTGCAAAATTATTGTATACAATATGCAAGGCACGTTAAAGAATATCATTAAGATCAAAACAATTACAACGAATTGAATAACTAATATGTGAAAGAATATTGTTACGTATATAAACAAATCAATAAACATGTAATTTACCAAAAAAAAATCGTAATCCTGGATAATCATGTGTTGTGTAAGCACATATGCCATACAACATAAAACTCTTCTCTGTTGCGATGGGTCTTGATACATCGTATACATTTATCCCATCCCATAATTCATTCAATTCATCTACCAATGGTTGTAAGTAGACATCCATATTCTTCACTTGTCTTCTACCAGGGACTATGAGAGCCAACATAAGATGTTCATTCTTCACGAGCAACCATGGGGGGATATTGTTATTGACCACTACTACAAGCCAAACATAACAGTTCGTGTTTTGGAGGGAATATGGGTTGGCGCCATCCATGGCTATGCTAAGTCATAGACTTCGTACTTCATCCTTGAATTTTTCGGGCCATGTATCCTCTATATGCTTCATGGTTATTGAATCTGTTGGGATTCGCATAACTCCCAATTCACTTTTATGTGAGGCCTACCATCCCTGCAACATAGTTAATTCTTTGCAACGAAAGAGCCTTTGAATATTTGGGATTATAAGCATGTGTCGCAATATTTTAAAAGGAGGACCACGTGATTTACCCTTCTTTTTTAATTTATCATACCTATCATGCCCACATTTTGAACATATCTCTTTGTCTGCATATTCTCCTCTATATAGAATACAATCATTTGGACATGCATGGTATGATATGTACTCAACACCCTACATTTTAAACAATTTATTTGCCTCTTTGCAGCTACCGAGCAAGGCATTATCACTCAGAAGAAACTTATCTTTGAATAACTTGTAGTTGGTCATGGAAAATATTAAATGTAATTAATTCTGATAATTATTAACGTTCATAAAATTGACCATTTGTAATGTTCATTGTGTGATTATATTTCTCAAAATATAAGGGACTTGATGGTAAATTACCTAAAAAAATCTGAGAAACATGCATTCAACAAGCCAAATTTTGATTTCAAGTTGTAAAAAAGCATCTTTGTCCCCAATTGGCTAGACTTTGACTTACTGCCAGGTCCAAAGAGAGGGGTGGTGGAACCAAATTTAAGGCTTTCGAAAAAAGTATCAGCGATATGAGCATCATCCCCTATGTTATCACTCCACCAAATTCCCAAGGCTGACGAAGGAATCCCAACAGAGGTAGCCACAAACCAAGATTTTGACTTGGTATCTAGCCCTACCAAGTCGGAGAGGGATCTCTCCACAAAAATCACAACCAAGAGGGCTTGATGAAAAAGGTTTTAAGCTAGCCATGAAATGCAGGGTTTTTGATTTGTTTTGATTGGGGTTGGGCTCACTGAAACGAGGATTAGGCCAATGGAACTAGATTAAGGCCAATGAGATGAAATTGCAGTCCATTCGATGGGGCAAGGTAGGTAGGAAGGTTTAACACTTAAAGGTGATTTTGGTCATATGAATAGACCGGTGAGGAGCTAGGAAGAGCATATGAGTTGAATTCTCCCTAAACTGAAGAAAATGGACAAATTATGCAAAATTTCCCAAAACAGAGCATAAAAAACATGAATTATGCCTTTCAACTTGAAATTAAGCATATCATATACATGAAAAGTTTTATGAGCTTACAATACGCCTCCTCTGCTCAAATGTATCATTTCCATAGAAAAACCTAGCTCAGTAGGAGAGGATATTAGGGTTTAGTGCTTGTGAACAATGATGACTTGGGCACCTTTAGGAAAAGACAACTCCCCTTGACATTTGATCAATTGATGAACTAAAATCTCTTTCAATTTGACATTTTATGTGTTGGCATGTGGAACTCTGAGTTGGCAGCCTTTGGGAGACTGAATACTTATTACATTTGAATTGACATAAAATTACATGAATAAATAAAAATTACATCTTGGAATGAAACTCACACTTGAAATCAGATTACAACTTTGGAAACCATCTTGGAGGTCATCTTTACATGGTAAAGAGACATTATTGGGATCACTCTCATACTTTGCTAACCTTATGAAAATGAAATGGTGCATTTTTGGACCTTGAAAGACAAAACCCTAATGACCTAATGAGACTTTGAATAACCTGACTTCCATGGTTGACTTTAACTGAGACAAGACATGGTGAAATGAGATTTTCATAGGTGTTATTATGCTCAAGAAGACATGAAGGTGAGTTAGAAAATATGGTTCTCTGAAGGAGAGTGAAGTTTTATTGAGGATAACTACCATCGGTGAAAGAATTTTTAGCATGACCTAATGGAATGATATAAAAATTTCGTAATGAGACACCTAACATGAGAAATGAAAAAATGATATCGATCACTGATGATAGAATGCATATTCTGACTCTAACACCCTAGTTGATCATCGTTGTGGAATGCATCTAACAACATTGTCTCCATGGCAGTCGTATCCCTTAAGTAATCATCCATACCAACCTCTATTTGATTGCCTCCATTGCCAGCTTGTGAAGAACTACTATTGTTGTAGTCATTCCTAATTGGTGAATCTAAACGTAGTAGTAATTGAATAGGTGGTTGATTCAACCATTCTTGGTATCATTCCTCACTGATTTTTTCTCTTAATTCAGCCTTCTCTCGATTTGGCATTGTCGTGGGGTGCAACGGAAGATGGTAGGTAGTTCGCTCATCATCACTAGAATCATAATAAAATCAAAAAATATATTTGAACATGATTAGTACAAAATCGATGATATCAATTAGTAAGCACGTCGACAATGCATGATTAATTGGTTTGATGTTGAAATAATTACATTAATATACCAAAAAATTATTATTACCATCATTGTCCCAAGATTATGGCTAGAAGATGGCATGTTACAATTGGCAGGGTGAAGCGGTTGTCACCTTGCGGTATGTTACTCCTGATAAGAACTTCTGACGTTTTGGAGTTGTTTGAATATTTTGTGCATCTGAACTCGATTTTAAATCTGTATGAACCTGCAAATTTGTATATATTAATTTCATTCAGCTGATTGATATGTATAAAAAAATAAATTCAATTAGATAATGAAAATATAAATAAAATCTGAAGTAATTAGGTCTGGAGATGGATAGGGAGAACTCCGCAATGGACTTTGAGAAATATTATGAAAGGAGCTGGATTTTGAAGAAATGTCCATTGGATATAATATGAGATTTTCTCCCTGCATTTGAGCAAAATCAACAATAAATTTTGGTGTGCATACCTAAAAGTAATTATGGTGTCTTAAAAATGGACTTTTGTTATCAGTGCTAATGTAATGCCACCCTTATTTTAAATAATATATTTATATATATAATAATTTTTAAGTCGAACTGTAACTTTAAAAAAAAATAAAAAAATTCAAGTAGCCAACCTTTTAAAGAATTATAAGTTAAAGAGATTTTTTTGTTTGCATTTTTTTTAATTATAAGTTAAAATTTAATATGAGAAATTCCCCTCAATAAAGAAATCGAATTTACTTTTAAAAAAATAATAATAATTTCACAACTCCCTAATTTGAAAGAATTTGTTTGCATGCATCCAGATTTCAGCTTATTATGATTTGCATGGCAGACATCCTAATTATAAATTATTTAATTCTTTTAAATAATATCTAAAAACCTCCAAAGCAAAACTTGGACAGAAAGTAACTACACATCTAGAAGGTGTCATCTTTGGACCCGCCAGAGGAGGAGGTAACTTTAGTCAGAGACTTCTTCCATTTGTCAATTTTTGCCTTGGGGTACCTGGCTTTCTTTTGCAGAAAGGCCTTGGGGAAGGAGCCTCTTTGAGGATACCAGACTTCTATGGAGGAAACGTCATAAAATAGAGATATTATGAGCCCCAGTGCATTTTACTCACTGCGCATCAGTGTGGTTTCATTAATATATACACCGGTGATGTTAGTTAACAAACGCACCGAATATCCATAAATAAAAAAGCGCAACTTTATTTTTTTGAAGTGAAAAAAAAAAAGCAGTAAATTGAAAAATGGGCAGCAATTTATTTTCGGAAATCTAATTTCATAAAAAAGTTCTTTAAATAGTAAAATCTATTCATTATTTCATTATTTTTGCAAAAATATTCAGGGACTTACACAAGAGACATACCTGGAGCAAGAGAGCACGAGAGCACTGTGGAGCAACAAAATACTTTTGAACAGCGGCACTATTCAGAGAATCAGAATTTGAAACATCTGGTGATTCGCACAAAAACCCAGTAGTATAATAAAATTGTTAAATTTTACTGTAATAATTTTATTTTTATTACAGTTTATGTTGGATATAATACATGCATAGTAAAAAATTTAAATTTTACTATGATTTCAGAAAAAATAAAAATAATTAATAATTAATTAATTAAATTAAATTAAAAAAAAAAATTAAAATTAAAATAAAAATCCATTCTTACGTTAAACCCTTGCTTCTTATTGTTTATGTGACTTCACAATTAGGGATTTTCATTTTAGATATATATATATGCGTATGGCATCTAACCCTCGGGACCACTTGCAAAGTTGGATCCCAATCCATGTCGGTCCTTGCACGATTTTTTTAATCGGTGCACACTATTTAAAATAGTGCACCAGTGCGCTATTGTAGTATAGCATACCAAGCGCGTACTGACAAAAAAACATTGTTTAATAAAAATATTTCTTTTATTAATTTATGTTTGTGTTAATCGATGCACCGGTTAACATATAATGTACTAGGTCTCCTTGTTGACAAAGAGCACCATATGGTGTTTCTACTATATTGGCGGTGCGTTTATAAGAACCTACCGCACCGCGTTCGGTGCATACTTTGGGAAAGGCGCACCATTTTCTTGATTTTTTTTATTTTTTTTACCTGAAAACTATGTGATTTATTTATAAAATATATTAATGAATGTTATGGTATAGGTTTCATATTGATAAAGAAATGGCTGGCAAGAGTTCAAGTAACAAAAATACTGATAACACATCGAGAAAAGCAAAAAAGGCAAGTTCTTTGTAAATTCTTTACAAAAATTATTATTTTTGCACTATATGTAAGTTTAAATAATATGTATCTTTTAGTGTGTATCATGCAGAGCCACAAAATGATGAAGCTCGATAATATTATTTTTGATCTAACACCATAATAGCGTAAAATATTGATGGAAAAATTGCAGAAGGATGAATCAGGTGAATGAAAAAAATACTATCGATCCAATATGAGTTTCTTTTTTGAATTTTCGTTAATAATATACTTAGAGATATTAGATAACATGTTTCAAACAATATATTAATTCACATATGTTTAATTTTCTATATGGACCAACAGCGAAGAAAAGAAATGTTGTTCTAAGAAAAGGAAAAAAAATAATAATAGAACATGCAAATGAAAATGAATTGCTCCTTAGCTCATCTGGAGTGGTGTTGGAGGTTAACGAAAGGGGGGAAAACTTTTACACTTTGAGGGATCTAGTGGAACGAATGTATAGACGTTCTTTCCACTTACAATACAAAAATCAATCCCTGATTCTAAGAACCAAATTTTATTAAACTACAGGATGAGTTTCCAGAGAATTGGTTAACGAGACATGTCAAACTTTTAATAAAAAAAACCTACAACAACAAAAAAGAAGGAATGAAAAAATGATATTTATTTAAATGTTTTTCTAGAATTTTATATATATATATATATATATATATATATATATATATATATATATATATATATATATATATATATATATATATATATATATATATATATATATATATATATATTACTACAAAGCAATCATTTATAAATATCAATTTTGTTATATTTACTTTTCATATATCAATATAAAAATTAAATAATTTATTTTCATGTTACATTTTCAGGAAGATTATGAAAATATCAAAGGATGAACGAGTTGATATCATAAATATACCAGTAGAAATGTCCAAAAAGGTGTAAAAGGAGATGGTCAAAGAAATTTACATAATTGCATCGCACGAGGAGCCATATCAATAAAAATGTGCTTCAAATGTAATATGTAATCATTGAATTTTTCGATTAGGTACAATAGATAAACAATTTAGCATTAAATTTTAATTTTCAAGTATTTTCTTGCAGAAAAGAAAAGAAAATGGAACCCATTCAGCATATAAAACAAGGCGACAAGGAAGAAAAGGGTTGATATCTATGTTTGGGAGTAATTGTTACTTCTTTATAACAACTTAACTAGATTTCATTTTTATATATTTTAAGTTGTTTTACAACAATCATCATTGAATGACTTCAAACAGGTGCTAACATACAAAGAAGAACCATCAGAAGAATTGATTTACATTGGTTAAATGTGGGTTGTGAATATATGTTGGGATATTAGAAATTAATTGTGGAATTTGTAAGCATCTATCTTGTTTTACTTAGCTTCGTTTATAATTAATAGAACAAAATAATATTTTATATTAAATCTCTGATTTGTTATGGGGTATAAAACTTGCAAGAAACAAAGTATGGAACTGTACCAACAAATGAATGGTTGAGAGATGACATGAAATTTGGTTTTGAAATAATGTGTATAATTCACGAGTCAATTCTTGCTATGGTACATTTCTTTTCAATTTACGCTGATGTATATTATTTAATATTGCAATTTTCATTATTCTCACCAATGTATATACACTCATTACACTTTATTTTAATGTTTGTAGATGGAACTTGAAGAAGAAGAAAGCAATAAATAAAATAAACAAAACATTCCTCCAAATAACCCAAGTCATGGAAGTAGCTCGAGCAGTGACAGCAATTCCAACGAAGAATGATGATCAATATGTTTAGATATCAAAGCGAGGCGTTGTATTTTTTGAAATATTTGTCTGTGAAATCAAACACTTTGTTTAATGTAATGGACATAGTGTCCCAATTGAAAGACAAAGGGATGCCAATAACTGTCCCATTTTGTATGACAAAGAGTGTCTTATTCGTATATATATAATAAAATACATTTTAATTTATTCTATTGTGTTATCCATTGCCGATGTGAAATGTTACACCATTGATTAAACATATGGATGATTAAATATTATAATGAAGAGATGTGAAATCTGATGATATGATATAACAAATTAATCCAAACATCGCATTCAAATGCACTAATAAAATTTAAATGATATAAATACTGTTATAAAATATGTGTTGACTTTTGATGAAGAATGAATTTTTTAAAATCACAATAATGCACTGTCACAGGTCGATGTTTCTAAAAAATACAAAATGAACACAGGTGCATGTTAGTTACTGTGCACCGATGCGTTTGTATGATATTGCGCACTGGTTCGTTTCTATGACCTATGGGCACTGCACAAATACCAATACCAATTAGAATGCCTGGTGTTATTTATCGACGACTACCACCCCGGCGGTCTGATAGGTGTTGCATGCACTGGTACGGTTTTACTTTAACGCGTCGATGCGTTTTTATAACTTAACGGCCTGGTGCATTTTAATACCTAAACGACCCGGTGCGTCTTGCTGGGTGACACGCACTGAGACTTTTCTTAATGCCCCGGGCATCCGAAATTTATTTTCCATCCTGGTGCTTGGTATGTTTACAGTATCAATGTGTACATGGTAAAACGCACTGCTGCATTCACACATGATGTGCGCACATATCAGAAAAAACATCCGTAAAAACCTTTGGCCGCCCAATTTTTTTTATTTGTGTTGAAGTTCCGTTAGAAGCTCCGCCAAAACCTCGATTACCAAAAACTGATGTTGTAGCAAATGTTTTTTTGACAATTTTGGCCAATTTTATAACACTAAAAACATCCTTTATAACCTCCGTTGGAGGGTATTTTCCTTGTAGTGAAAATATTAATTAATTATTCAAGAATGATGTATGGGAAATTGTGCCTAGACCTAAAGATAAATCAATTGTGTCCTTTAAATGGGTATACAAGATCAAACATGCAGTGGATGGCAGCATTGACAAATACAAGGCAAGATTTGTGACTAGAGGTTTCTCCCAGAAAGAGGAAGAATATTACCTTCGGGCACCAGGTACACTACTATTAGATCCATTATTTTTAGTGCTTCCTCTATGGGCCAGAACTTACATCAAATGGATGTAAGAATACTTTACTTAATGGCGTAATTGAAGAAGTCGTGTACATAGAGAAACCTCAAGGTTTTGAGGTCCATAGTAGATAGTCTCACATATGTAGGTTAAATAAATCCTTGTATGGACTTAAGAAATCATTAAGAGCCTCATATACATTAATTGAAAATCATTTAATGAGACTTGGTTTCTCCAAAAGTGATGTAGATCCAAAGATATACTTCAAAATCGAGCAAAATGACCCTATGATCCTATTGTTATATATTGATGACCTATTTCTGACAGGTATGGAGCATTTGATTATTCATTGTAAGAGGAAGTTAGATTCTAAATTTGATATGAAGTATCTTGGATTAATGCACTACTATTTTGGGCTAGAAGTATGGAAAAAGAATGGAGAAATCTTTCTTGGTCAGGGACAATATATTATCAAGATCCTGAAAAAGTTTGGTATAATGAATTTCAAGTTGATGTTGACTCACATGGTTATAAATATGAGAAAGATAAGGGACTCTGAGTATGATTTGTTGTATCCATCAATGTATCAGAAGTTGATTGGCTAACTAATATATTTAGTTAATACTGGGCTGGACATTTGTTTTGTAGTAAACACATTGAGTCATATCCAGGTGGAACCTAAACATGATCATTGGATTGCATAAAAGCACATACTAAGATACTGGTATGGTACAATTGATTTTGGTTTGAAATATGTCTTAAATGGCAATATTCAACTGCATGGTTATACAAATGTAGATTAGGTAGGGAGTGTTGAAGATAAGAAAAGTACATCTAGAGGTTCCTTCAGTTTGGGCTTCATTATGATTCCATGGATAAGCAAGGAGCAGATATTTATCGCACTCAGTACTGTAGAGGAAGAATAAATTGTAGCTAGCTTGGAAAGTTGTGAAGCAATATGACTTTGAAAGTTACTTGCGAAACTTTTTGATCATTTTCTTGAGCCAACTGTGATATATTGTGATAATCAAAGTTGTGTGAAGACGATAGAGAATCCAGTGTTCCATGATAGGTCGAAGCACACCAATATTTAGTACCACTCCATCTGACATGGTGTACAAGGGAGCGATGAAGCTCCATTATGTTTCCATTAATGAGCATATTGTAAGTATCTTAATGAAGCCCCTGTCTTATGCGAATTTTGTATACTTCGGAGACAATCTTGGAATAGTGAAGAATGAATCTCTCATTGAGACGGAGCGATGACGACATAGCATCATGGACTGCCATTCTCCTTGTGTCAAGTATCGTTACCTGCATTAGGGAAATTATCCCTTTTTCAAGTACTATGACCTGAACTAGGGAGAATGGCCCAAATAACTGACATTCTTCCTATGTCATGTATGAACCAAATTAGGAAAAATGGTCCTATTGTATAAATTTCATTTAGAATCAGGCCCGAAATGACTCTGTTAAGAGTGTGGATTTTGGTGATTCACAATGTGTCAAGATGTTGACCCAAATTATGGTGGACCAAGACTAGTCTGAATTCCATGTGTCAAGTATTGACCCAAATTATGGTAACTAGTCGATGCTAAATGATGTACCATGTGTCTAGAGTACCAAACCATATTATGGTAAGGAGATACCATAGGTCTGAGGTACTTGTTGATTTGTTTCTTTAAGGAGTTCTCCAATATGATAATTATTTCTTATGATTCTTTCATAGACAGAGCTTTTATTACATTCAGTACGCATCATAAAATAATTCTATAAAGAACTTCAATAATAAGAATATGTCAGTAATATCAAAAAGAGACAGCCACACAAGAACACATTAATTTACCCTACGAAAACCCACATGGGAAAAACCCATCAATGTTTTTCAATAAAGAAATCTTCAATTCAACACTGATGCAACTTAGTTAATAACTAGGTCAAATTTGTTCCATCCTCCTAATCAAGTCAACTGGCCACAAAACTCTTGACCTTGCTTGAGAAATACTTCAATGGCTCAAAACATGACCTTCACTAGCCTCGAAGAAATCCTTTTTCACTACCTCAAAATAGGCTCTTCTACCTGAGAATCTTGTCGTGGACATTCATTTATTTCTACCTTCTTTGTATGCCCAAACATAAGATCATTCCACGGAATATAAGCTTGATTTTTAACTCTAAAGTACAAAAAAAAATTGAACGGAACCAAATTGTGTACTTAAGGGAGGTTAAATGCCTCATTTATATAGTAATTTGGCTCTCCTAATGGGTGTTTCTTACACTAGGGCCAAAATGAAAAAATGTAAGGGGGTGACTTTAGTAGGATGAGGTCGACTTCTTCTTTGGAGCCAAAAATTTGACTTTTAAAAATTCAAATATTTTTCTTTTAAAATTCCAAAAGGGACATGACTCAAAAATATATTTTTTTTGTTTCTAGCATGAAGAACATGCTTACAAATACATTAATGACTCAAATATATATCATTTTAGGGAAGTATTCATAATTACTATCTATATGTTCTCATGTTGATATAATTTCTTTATGAAATGTTATAAAAAAACATCATCAACCTTCGTTAGCATCACAAATTTTCTTTTTTCTTCCATCTACTGCCAAATATTTGGTAGGATTTATTATGTACTTGAAATTCTCATTAGGAGGCCATTGAAGACCAATTATAATCCAGCAATAAATTTAATGACAAGATAATAACTTCTAGTAAAATCAACAACAGTAGTAATAATCAAATAAGAGAGATAGAAAATACTTATCTTGTGAGAAGAATGTTAGCTCCCGCTTGATATTTATTCTTCTAGCATCCATATGTAGCTTATCCATAGCATCGTTATGATGCCATTCCTTCCTTGAAAAAACTAAAGTTTCTATTTTCAACAGAAACGTCTAATCCTAGGGTTTTTCGCATAAACTCTAGGATTTATTCTCCAAGCCATTTTTGGCTTGTTAGGATTTACAAATGTCTACCTATGGATTTGAACTTCAAGCTCTGGAATTTTACAAATTCATTTTAAGTCCATAAAATCAAACCCTTTATGTTTGCAAGGGCTTACTAACCCTAAATATTCACCCATTTATGACTTTAGAGGACTTTCAATATTCATTGTAAATATTCTTGCAAGTCCAATTTCTTTGATATATGCAAGATTATGTACACATGCTAAATTACTATAGAATCTCATTCCTTCGGAAAACAAGGACATTATTATCAAGGATCTTCCAGTGAGATGACTTCATATGAAAAAATATAGTCCTTAATTCAAGTAGCCTTTGCTTCAATAAGTTCTGAAATTCAACTTTCAACCTTGAAGAGAAACTCAATCTCTTCTTCACTGATGTACAAAGACATATTTTACATAGGTTTGTGCAAGTCTTTAAATTATCTTCAAGATGCCATGTCATAAATATGGTTCATAATTACCCATTATTTAATATGTTGATATGCATCATGTCTGTAGCAACATAGTATAGAGTATCATAGACTTACATCTTCGATTAAATATTTCCAAATAAATCCTTAGACTATAGAGGATCATTAAAATTTATTGCAATGCTTATGACTTAATTTGATATAGGAAGTCGAAAATACTTTCTAAAGGAAATATGGAATAGACTTATAACCAATGACTCAGATTGATCTTACATGTCTTTTCAAGGCAATAGAAATTTTCGGTCTACCATGATTTTGTTCTTTGAAGAGATACAAGCTTAAATCCTTAAAATATTTAGGCGGATCAGCCCTTATATTCTGGAAGTGACTTGCACATGCTTGCACATAAGTGACCTGCAATTGAGACTTTTTGATATTTTTGTCTTAACCGCAAGTTCAAGACGTCTCAAGGTATATTGACATGGTCTTTTAAACCAAAACAAAGTTGTGATATTTATAAGGAAAGTTGTGATATTTATAAGGTAATTTGATCTAGTAGCATTTGACCTGAGCTCTTATTCGTAGACTTGCTCAGAGATTTTACTTTTTTCAAGTGAGAAAAGCAAACAAAATGGAAATATTTTGAATCTAATTTTATCTCTTGAATAATATAGTCTTGGACAAATGAGATTCTTAACTTTGATAAAAGCATAAATAATTTGATTTAAATTAACAATGACACATACCTTGCAATTTATCTTGGCCTTGTACCTTGTTTAACCACTTGAGGCATCAATCCATCATTCGCTAAGATAACCTTTGGACAGAAATTAATCCATGACAGAGAGACAAAAATTCATTCCTCATAGAGATCCTTCATATGATACGGGTTGAAATCAAGGTAGATATTGATTTTTACAGATTTCTTTCACTTTGTTTCTCAAGGACTTAGGCCCTAAGGTTTTAGCATCCTTTAATATCTTTGGCCTACGATTAATTTTTTAGGAATTCGATCTGTAATTCTGATATCTTCAAACTCCCTTTAATCAACTATGAAGATGTTCATACTTTCTTAGTTCTAATGTTGGAAATGATATAATTTTGACCTCTTTAACTCTTACAATTTCAGTCTTTTAAGAAATGAACAGAGGCTTAAATGAGTACTACCTTCTTATTGGAGCAAGTATTAGTTCTAAAAAATTGATCTTCAACTAAGGCTTATTGAGCTCAGACTAGGACATCTAACATACTTTTTATCTTCTCCTTGAACCAACCCTAGGTATTAGCTTGACTCTTTTTGAGGTTTCTCTTTAATCCGTAGCTCTAATACAATGTTTATTTTTTTAAGGAGTTCTCCAATCTAATAATTATTTCTTATGATTCTTTCTTAAACAGATCCTTTTTTAGATTGATTATGCATCATAAAATAATTGCATAAAGAAATTCAACAATAAAAATATACTAGTAAGATCAGAAAGAGTAGCCACACAAGAACACATTAATTTACTATGGGAAAACCCACATGGGGAAAAACGCAACAACCTTTTTCAATAGACAAATATTTGATTCAGTAGAGATACATCTTAGTCAATAACTAGGTCAAACATGGTCCATCCTTCTAGTTAAGTGAGTTGTACACATAGTTACTCTTAACCTTACCTCAGAAACACTTCGTTGGCTCTTCGTTGGCCTCAGAGAAAACATTTTTCAATGCCTCAGAATCTTGCCTCAGGAATTTGTTTATTTTTCCCTTATTCGCATGCCCAAATATAAGATCATTCCACATAACATCAACTTGACTATTTCCTCAGGAGTCCGATTTTCTTTTTAACAGAACCGAATTGTGTCCTTGAGGGAGGTCAGATTCCTCATTTATACAGTAATTTGGCTCTCCAAATGGGTTTGTCTTACACTAGGGATGACTTGAACAATTTATGGGAGCCGACTTGAATAGTAGGAGGCCGACTTCTTCTTTGGAGGAAAAAAATTGACTTTTACAAATTCAAATATTATTTTTTTTAATTCCAAAAGGGACATGACTCAAAAATATTTTTCTTTTTGTTTCTAGCATGAAGAGCATGCTTACAAATACATTAATGAATCAAATACATATTGTTATCACAATTTTAGCCAATAATTTTTAAAGCATTGACAGTGGGAGTATCAACGATGATTTTTAATAAACAGGATTAAAAAACTAACAAATGGAATATCAGTGTTATTGTATGTTCTGAAAAATAAAAAATGTGTTGACATTCAAGATAGCAGTGCATATGTGTAAAATAAAGGGTCAGTTAAAACTCTAGCAACATGAGTATCAGCGTTAAAGGGAGAAATTCAAAGTTTTTGTCTTACATCCAAATAATGCATTGGCAGAGCACATGTCAACAGATGAACAATCATTTATCAAACAAGTGTTGATGAGTTGGATGGTGACATCACGTGATGCGTTGTTGGATTCCGTTGTCAAGAGGTAATGTGGGTTAAAAAATCATGATTGTGCATTAATATTTTTTAAATCAGTTGTTAGTTATGTTATCACTTTGCCAAATCTCTAACGTTGAAGAAGAGATCCCAACAGAGGTAACCACAGACCAACCTTTTAACTTGGTATCTAGCCCTACCAAGTCGGAGAGGGCTCTATCAATAAAAATCACAGCCAAGAGGGCTGAATGAAAAGGTTTTAGGCTAGCTATAAAATGCAGAAGGGTTTGTTTTTTTTAATTGGGTTGGGTTTGCTAGATGAAGATTAAGTCAACAGGACTAGGTTAGGGCAAATGAGATGGAATTGCAGTCCATTCGATGGGGTAAGGTAGGTAGAAGTCTTAACACTTAAATGTGATTTAGTGAGATGGTTTAAGACTGATGAGAGATTAGGAAGATCATAGGATATGTATTCTTTCTAAACTGAAGAAAATGGACAAATTATGACAACTTTCCCAAAACAGAGCATGAAAGAACATGTATTCTGCCTATCAACTTGAAAATTATCATATAATAGACATGAAACGGTTTATGAGCTACAAAACATTATACAAATGACACAAGAGAAAAAACAATGCTAAACATTCATACCGCAAGTATCCCAAAGAAATAGTTGCAATTCTTCATTAATTTCTGGCCAAACTGATTACACAATCGTTGATCAATACAATAGCATCCAACTGATTCCAACCCTTGCTAAAAGTGAAGAAAGGGAAGATATAGACATCAAAACTACATTCTCTCATCCTTAGGGGTCGAATCCCTGAGTTCAGGATGAGATCCACAAAATTCTGAACTAAAAGTTGGAGTGTAGGAAGGTGCAAGCGACTCTTCCCTAATTACTTTGAAACTGATTCATTTGACTCTGATGATTACATTTACATAATTAATCTACCCCTAAGTAACTTATCCATATCATAATTACATTTACCATCCTCAATTACATAGGTAAAATCACCATTTTCAAGATAAAATTAAAAAAATACAGTGAATTTTGAAAAATATCAACAAACTATCAAACGGGCCCTCCCTTTGCCAGGCGCGCCCTCTCTTTTTCAAACACGCCCTCCATCTTGCAGGCTGCTTTTGACTCGGTTGTAGGTGTCCAAATTGGCTCCAAGATGGCTTGTTGGAAAGCCCTTCAAGTCTATTTTCTAGATATGCCTTCATTTTTAAAAATTAAGCTCATTTTCCCTGTCAAAACTCAATCCTCCCAAGACTGCTCAGTGTGCAGCACCAAGGCAAAAATGAGGCAGAAACATGATTATTTTCTTGTTTTTTGACATTTTGAACTGTTATTTTTGCAAACCAAGGCCGGAAAAGTAGTTTTATTAGATTCATTTACCATTTTTCATCCAATGGTGGTGGCCTTTTGGTAAAAATATGGATAAAAAAAGAGCGCAGCACCAAGGGTGTTGTGCACCTAGGTGCGCCCTCCCAGTGCCAAGTGCGCCCTCCCAGTGTCAAGTTCATAGCGCCAACTTCAAATCAAATTTTTAGTGCCTTCTCGAAGTCAAAATTTGGCTCATGATAGCTTGTTGGAAATATCTCTCTCTTGGATACACAATGGACCTATCAAGCACTGAAAATGATCAAGTATAGTCCCTCAAAAATAAATTCTCCCAAGACTGGTCAAAAAGTGAAAAATGAGGGTGCAAAAATGAAGTGTGATCTTGCAGGAAAATTTTGGAGACCTTCCTCAACTCCAAATTGAGCTTAGGATAGCTCATTGGAAATATGTCTCTCTATAGTTGTCATTAGACTTATCAAGAAAGTCATTTGGACACTCCATCGGGGAGAAAGATTGATTTTCCCAAGGTAGCTCCAGAAGTGTAGAAAACCTCTTGTAGCAAATGTATTTTTGACATTTATCCAATACCATGACACCTGTTTAAACCCTTAAGGAGGTTTTATCACTTGGCATATGAAAGACAAAAACCTCTCTCACTTTTGTCAAATTCATCTCTGTTTGGTCAAAAACATAGTTTGAAGAAAAACAGACCGTGTGTGGCAAATGATTTGTCCCATGGAATGACTTCTTGAAAAATGATGGAGACATGATGTTTATGAATTGAAATGGCCTCATAATTTCTGAAATGACCTCCCTTATGCCCCCTCTACTCATATATGTCTGATTCCATAGCAAACCCTACCTCAGTGGGAGAGGAAATTAGGGTTTGGTGTAGGCAAAATAGGGGATTTAGGACTACCTTGTAGAGGGAGGGGAATGAAGGGGTTAGGGGTTGTATAAATTCTTAGGGAAATTTTGGGGGATAGGGATAGATGTTATAGAGTGTATTGAAGTTTAATTTCTATAAATGAGTGAGGGGAAGAGGTCCAAAAGGGAAAAACACAACCCTAACCTAGGAAGGTGTCAAAAGTATAGCAATAGGCTAGGGTTTGTAGGAAAGTGAGGGAAATGCGAGGAATGGGCTTGGAAAAAGGTCAAGGGAGGTATATGGAGTGTAGGTGAGTGAGATATCGATGGATGAGAGTGAAAATGATCCTTCCCTTGATATTTTATGTAATGGAAGGGTGTTTTATTGGAACTTGGAAAATGAAAACTTAAAGACCTAATGAAGACCTTGAGTGACCAGACTCCATGGTGACTTGACTTACATAATGACATCATGAAATGGACTTTCATGACTGAAGTATGCTCAAAAATACATGAAGGTGGGCCATCAAGTATGAATTTTTGAGGAAGATAATCATTTTTTGACTAGAGCTACCATCAATGAGTAAATTTTTTAATGAAGACATAGGTGGAATGACAAAAAACTTTGAGTGAGACTCATAAAATGATATGAAAAGAGTATTTTTTATCACTGAGGGCAGTATGAAAATACTGACACTAACATTGGCCTTATTGGGGATGATAACTCTGAAAGAGGTGTCAAGAACCACAGAACTCTGAATTTTGCAGTTCATTGCCTCTTCCATTGGGCCAATATGGCTAAAACTCAAACAAAAACATAACTGGAAACTAATAACTTGGAAAAATTGACTAACTCAATGCAAACTCAAACGACTGAAAATTGACTCAATACTGACTTACTTGACTGAAAACTAAACTTTTGAAAATGGCAGAAAATTAGTGAAGCTCCATGGCCTTCACTTAAGGCTCCAACTCCAGTGCTTTTCTACTTCACACTTGCAGAAAACTGAATATTGGAAGAAACTTGCTGCTGAAAACAAAATCAAATAAAACTAAAATTATACCAACCTACTCTAATCTGCTGCACAATTGTCGATTAGGTGAAATGATCCTTCCAGTGTAACCAATCCGGGAGATCGCTACTTACTGAATTTGTGCTCTCACTTTCCTCAAGCAGGCATAATGATGCACATGTAGGCAACTCACAATAAAAACTGAAACCAAGGCTTATGCTGACAAACAAGACAACATTCATCTTCTCCAATGCTTGCAAAAGGTTGTCGAAGGGATCTTGAAAATCCTGAAGTATTACCTTGTCTTGAGATCCAGTAGCAAAAATATAAGTACTCCCTTCATTCTGATCTGAAAGAACACTTGTTTGTTGATCCATAGGAGAGCATAGGGAAGTATGACTTTTTTTTGTGTGACTGTTGGCTGTAAATTCCTCAAGCATGAGAAATTCTGACTCAATCTCTGGAATATTGTCTCTCTCAGGCTCAGACTCCTTAAATTCATATTCTAGGTCATCCTTAAACATAAAACATTCTTCAGGATTATCAAACATGACAGCCCTATCATCCTCATGAAAGAAAAAAATATATGTTAGCTAATATACTTGGAGAATATCATCATCACAAATTGGCTTGTTCTCAACAACTTCCTGTATAGTTTCGTCAATCTCATGATTGTCATCATTTAAACTCAGATTTTCATTTTCAATGATGGAAGAAGATTCACTAACACATTATTAACTATGTAAACACTACAAACCTACATTGGCTTGGGCTGTAATATGATTGTTCATGAGATGATCTATCTCATCTTCATATAAAGGAGAAAACTGAGTTTTGTAGCAGTTAACATTGGCTTGATTTTTCTCATTTTCAAGATCAAGAATAGGCATTTATTTTTCTAGGTCCTGGTATTTTTCATCCAAGGAGGAAACTACTGATTCTTGTTGAGAGGAAAAATAATATAGGGCTTGTATGATCTCATCATATAGACACTCTTCATCCCCATACAAATTTTCAAGAAACTCATTGAAATTATCAGAGATCTCACAACAACTATCAATCATCGACAAGGAAGAATTAGAGCTTTGACAATGTTGAAAGAAAACTAAATGAAAGTCCTTCAGAGAATATAAACTAGCAGATGGTAGACTCTCATACCACGATCTTAATTTTTCCTCCAAGGTATCCATAAACATCTTCATCGGAAAATCTTCAGGAAACTCAATCTTTAGTCCGTGAATATGGAAATGAAATTTGACCAAATGAAAAATAGCATCTTCTCTGTCCTGGCCCTTAAAATTTGATAGTCCTGATTGCTAATATATACAAGGAATACGGTTCGAAAAATTAGGGATATGAGCTTGATTCATAGGAGCATACCTTCAATCAATTGAATCCATCTTGAAAATTTCTTCAAGCTACCGATTTTCATGTAGTGGAATGGCCATGAACTGTTGATTTTTTGTATCTTTCAGTCAATGGAATCGCCAGGTGAATGGTACAGCCTTCCTATGTGTCCACTTCATGTTCACCATCAAAAATTAGATCTAAACATTATTGTTCTTTCCCAGGGAAGATTTGTCTTGTCTCCTCAGCAACGGCACCAATATGTTATCACTCCGCCAGATCTCTAAGACTGAAGAAGAGATCCCAACAAAGGTAACCACAGACCAACCTTTTAACTTGGTATCTAGCCCTACCAAGTTGGAGAGGGCTCTCTCCACAAAAATCACAGCCAGAGGGTTGGATGAAAAGGTTTTAGGATAGCTATAAAATGCATAAGGGTTTGTTTTTTCTTTATTGGGTTGGGTTTGTTGGATGAAGATTAAGTCAACGGGACTATGTCAGGGCAAATGAGATGGAATTGTAGTCCATTCGATGGGGCAAGCTAGGTTGAAGGCTTAACACTAAAGGTGATTTGGTGAGATGGTTTAAGACTAATTAGGATTTAGGAATATCATTGGAGATTTATTCTTCCTAAACTGAAGAAAATGGACAAATTATGACAACTTTCCCTAAACAAAGCATGAAAGAACATGTATTATGCCTATCAACTTGAAAATTTTCATATAATAGACATGAAATGGTTTATGAGATACAAAAAATTCATACAAATGATATAGGAGAAAAAACAATGCCAAACATTCATACCACAGGTATCCCAAATAAATAATCGCAATTCTTCATTAATTTCTGGCCAAACTGATTACAGAATCCTTGATCAATACAATAGCATCCAACTGATTCCAACCCTTGATAAGAGTGAAGAAAGGGAAGATATAGACATCAAAACTATATTCTCTCATCCTCAGGGGTCAAATCCCTGAGTTCAGGATGAGATCCACAAAATTATGAACTGAAAGCTGGAGTGTAGGAAGGTGCAAGTGACTCTTCCCTAATTACATTGAAACTAATTCATTTGACTTTGATGAATACATTTACATAATGAATCTACCCCTAGATAGCTTATCCATTTCATAATTACATTTAACATCCTCAATTACATAGGTGAAATCATCATTTTCAAGATAACAATAAATAAATAAAACAGTGAAATTTGAAAAATATCAGCAAATTGTCAAATGCGCCCTCTCTTTGCCAGGCGCGCCCTCTCTTTGTCAAACGCGCCCTCCATCTTGCAGGCTACTTTTGACTGGGTTGTAGGTCTCTAAGTTGAATTCAATATGGCTTGTTGGAAATCCCTTAAAGTCTATTTTCTAGATATGCCTTCATTTTTAAAAATGAAGCTCATTTTCCCTGTCAAAACTCAATCCTCCCAAGACTGCTCAGCGCACAGCGCCAAGGCAGAAACATGATTTTTTGCTTGTTTTTTGACATTTTGACCTGCTAGCTTTGCAAACCAAGGATGTAAAAGTGGTTTCTTAGATGTATTTACCATTTTTCATCCAATGGTGGTGGACTTTTGGTCAAAATATGGCTCAAAAAAGAGCGATGCGCCAAGGGCGTTGCATGCCTAGGTGCATCGTCCCTATACCAAGTGCGCAGCACCAACTTCAAATCAATTTTTGAGTGCCTTCCCGAAGTTTAAATTGGGCTCATGATAGCTCTTTGTAAATATATAACTATTTGGTACACAATGGACCTATCATGAACTGAAAATGATCAAGTATAGCCCCTCAAAAATCAATTCTCCCAATACTGGTCAAAAAGTGTAGAATGAAGGTGCAAAAATGAAGTTTGATCTTGAAGGAAACATTTGGAGACCTTCCTCAACTCAAAATTGAGCTTAGGATAGCTCATTGGAGATATATATTTTTATATTTGTCATTTGACTTATCAAGCAAGTCATTTGGATACTCCATCAGGGATAAATATTGATTTT
Organism: Pinus albicaulis; assembly: GCA_034641835.2. NCBI lineage: Eukaryota > Viridiplantae > Streptophyta > Pinopsida > Pinales > Pinaceae > Pinus > Pinus albicaulis. Next base: position 1,265,137,552 of record CM076578.1, on the reverse strand, counting down.
CCCAAGGTCACTCCAGAAGTGCAGAAAACCTCTTGTAGCAACTGTATTTTTTAAATTTCTCAAAAACCATTACACGTGTGTAAAAACTAAAGTAGAGTTTTCTTCCTTGGTCTGTTTTGGACAAAAAACTCTCTCACTTTTGTAAAATTCATCTCTGTTTGGCCAGAAATACATTTTGAAGAAAAATAGGCCCTATGTGTGGCAAATGATTTGTCCCATGGAATGACTTCTTGAAAAATGATGGAGACATGATTTTTATGAATTGCAATGGCCTAATACTTTGCTAAAACTACCTCCCTTATGCATCCTCTGCTCAGATGCATTTGATTCCATGGAAAACCCTAGCTCAGTGGGAGAGGAAATTAAGGTTTGGTGTAGGAAAAACAAGGGATTTAGGACTACCTTGTAGAGGGAGGTGAAGGAAGGGGCTAGGGGTTGTCTAAATTCTTGGGGAAATTTTTGGGGATAGGGATAGATGTTAGAGAGTGTAGGGAAATAAAATTTCTAGAAATGAGTGAGGGGAAGAGGTCCAAAAGGGTAAAACATAGTTGTAACCTAGGAAGGTGTCAAAAGTGTAGCAATAGGCTAGAGTTTGTAGGAAAGTGAGGGAAATGAGAGGAATGGGCTTGGAAAAATGTCAATGGAGGTAGATGGAGTGTAGGTGAGTGATATATCGATGGATGAGATTGAAAATGAGCCTTCCGTTGGTCTTTGATGCAATGGAATGGTGTTTTATGGACCTTGGAAAATGAAAACCTAGAGACCTAATGAAGACCTTGAGTGACCAGACTTCATGGTGACCTTACTTACATAATGACATGATGAAATGGACTTACATGACAAAAGCATGCTTAGCAAGACATGAAGTTTGGCCAGCTAGTATGAATTTTTAAGGAAGATAATATTTTTTGACAAGGGCTACCATCAGTGAGTAAAATTTTTAAATCAAGACCTAGGTGGAATGACAAAAATTTCTTAGTGAGACTCCTAAAGTGATATTAAAAGAGTATTTTTTATCATTGAGGGTAGTATGCACTAACAAGCTCATTATATAATGTACCGCTTGACACATCTTGGAGTAATTTACCTAATATAGTAAGACATGTATAACCCATGATTGATTTGTTGTATTTCTTATGCTAAAAGAGGACGGGTTGTTAAAGTTTTCCCCAGAAACCCAAGATCGAATCGCAATCCTACTTCTGGTGCTTTTTATTGGCGGTGAGAAACATGGGAAGGAGCGAAAAATGTTACAAATTCGAGCCTAAGGCACTTGACCTACTCGAATTCTATCTAGAGATTCAACAACGTTTTCGGGAAGCGGGTTGGGAACAAATTTTCTCTTGTTGTGTAGGCTAGAATGATGGATTTGCTAGAGCATTTGGAGAAGGCTTAAATGGTTTTTATAGGTCAATTTGGGCATCATCCCCCATGAATTGGTTAAACTGGACATCATCCCCAGGACCAATGAAATAGGGTCTATCATCCCCTATCATTTCAGTTGCTACATGCCCTAAGACAGGAACAAACCATTCATGACTTCTATTGCAAGGTTTCCAAGGTTTGAAGTATATTTTATATCACTTATGAGCTCACCAACGTTGCCTCTCAAGGGACTAACTGTGTTGCATATGCAGCTCCCTCCATTCAAGGGTAGACTGCAATGCACTTCTCGACATTCAAGAGTGCGTTGGTCAAATGGGAGTGAAATTCTCATTGTTCCGAAATATCCACATGGCTAGTGCCTTCTAGAAGAGTCCATATGTGTCAAACTTCGAATCCAAGAGTCCATCTAACACCTCTAAGATTGGTAACATGTCTTTCATATTATTAGAAAGTCATTGATTGAGAAACTACCATCAGTTACCGTATAAATTGAGCATTGATCCTAGTGCTAGGGAAGGAAGAAATTTGGTAAAGAGATGTTGTTGGATTCTCAATTGAGAGAGTGATAGGAGTGAAATGTTGCTAGTGAGGTGTTGATTGTGATGAGGCTGGGATTATGCTAGAGCTAGTGGCATCAAATCGATAATTGGTTGTAACCTCCCCCTTCTATTCATTAATAATGATTGATGTTCATTTTCCCATATATGTATCTATTTATGTTTCTATTTCTCATATGATGGATTCTTAACTGATATATATGTTTCATTTTTAATCAATTTTAATGATTAAAATAAATAGGAATCTATATATTGCAATCTCTTTTTGTTTAGTGTTTATACTTGCAAGAACTAGTATAGTGATATAAGTTGGATTGGAAGCTACATCAAAAGCGACAGAAGGAGAATAGGAAGCGCTTGGATCACAAGTAGGTTCCTCTATCTTTTTGTGTTTCTATTTACTTTTATATAAAGTGTCTGCAAAGTCTTTGATCCGTTGTTCTAAATGCATAGCACCACATTTAGGGAATTTGATTTATCTGTAATTCATAATTCCGCATAACAATGGTCAACAGGTGACTGTTGGGGGAATTTAATTTCAGGTCACAGAGGATCTAATCGTTGAAGTCACAAGCTTTCCTGCAGACGGATAAATAAGATTCATGATTCATGTTTTAGTTGGCATTGATTTACCATTTCTCCAAAAAGATGAATTTAAGGATATGAATTGCCGTTCAGGAGTTCAGAGGTCCTAGTTAAAGGACGAGTGGAATTGTCTCATGTGGATTATTTAATCATACTTCACTTGCGAAATATGCTACAATCAGGTTAATCTCTAACATTTTTTGTTTCTAGCTCATATAGCAGGTCACTTGAGAATCAATACTCCCTATTTTCTGTTAGAAAGCCTCAAACATGTGTCTGCTAGAGTTAGAGAGAGTACAAATGCATCTACCCACTTCATATATCACAAGGTTTTGATAAAAAAATAAATTGAAACCGGGTTGATAAGGGTTGGAAGGACCTCGGAACATTTTTTGTTTTGGGGAGCGTTTGAACTTCAAATCGGAAAAAAAAAGGGGGTAGGAATAAAGGTAGCAAAAATAAAGTCAAACAGCCACAAAACCCTGAATAGGGGACCTCATATGTACAAACAATGAGACAACAGAAGGTGGAACCAATTCCTCCTTTGGTTCTTGAATTACCTAGGGTTTATACTAGGAAAAGTGATAGTCTAACAAAAACAAATGATAAAACCCCTTATAAGGATTTGATCATAAAGAGAAGGCCACAAGCTCAAAGATATCAAAGAAAATCAAAGACTCAAATAAAGGGGTTACTATCGAGGTTTAGAGGATTAAGAGACAAAGGAGGACAAATGTTCACATAATAGTAGAGGCAACTAGCACACTTAGCTAGTTGATTTTGACCACGCAGTTTTGATTTCCCACAATCAAAGTGGAATTTTGTTCGTATGTTGATAACCCGTCTATCAGCGATTTGCACTGGTAAAGGTGGATGAGCGCATTTTTGGAAATTGGTATCTATAAAAGCATTGACATCCAACTCGTCAGTGATATTGTTTATGTTCCGACTTCGAAAGGATAATAGTGAGATTGTCAGCGCTATCGAATTAGGAAGCCCAAAAGGAGGAGCTATGCAACATATGATATTTTTAGATGGATGACGAGGCACGAGTTCTAGAAAATCAAGCAGAGGATCAATCATTGTTTTTGACCTAGTCTTCTAGCCAATTTTGTAGCACATTGTTATGTTTTAGATACAAATAGGTTTTAAAATATCTATTATGTGTATGTATTTGAGATATATGCCTTATATCTTCATCTTTTAGAAGGTTGTAAGGAAGTAGATACAGAGAACCTATTTTTTAATTTGTAATATTTCCTATAAAGACAAGGTCTGTAGAAGAAAAGAGGGTTGGTTTTTTATCAGAAACATTTTGTGCTCTGTGTATTTTCTGAAAGTTTAATAAAGGAAGACTTATTCTGCAACAAATATTCTTATGTTGAGAGATTTGGGATATGTGTTTTCCTATTTTTTTTCCTTCTAAGTTGTCATATGTTTATTCTTATATGACTGATAAGAGTAAATAAAGAGAAATCATATTTACTATGCTTTTGTTTATATGATTAGTCTTTTCCAAATTTCTAACTTATGCTTTAAAGAATTAATCCCTGTGGTGCTCTTATAAGTATACCATCGCCTTCTTATTTTGCATTCCATCTCAATAGTTTTAAGTTTCAAAGTATCTCAGCTACCCTGCCTCTGTGAAGATTTTAGTTTTCTTACTTGTTAAACCAAATATTTGACTCCATGCTCAATGGAAATCTATCAAACCCTACCATTATTTTGAAGTATTATTACAACAGATCTTTTCATTGTGTTGAGTAAATAACCATTCATATTTGACTGAGTTATAGAAGGGATCCCCCTTCAGATTGAAATGTCTAGATTTAAATTCAAGAGGTTGGTTAGAAGTTACCATAGTTATTTCCTTCCATAGCCAGGGAGACTTCTTAGTGATAAAATTTTGGTGTCATTGCCAGGGAACGAAAGATACATTATCCTTGAATGAATTGATTGCTTAAAATCATATCTCTAAGAGAAAACGAGGATTTGGATATCAATTGGCTGCAAGATTTTACACTAGCTACTCCACTTTGAAATTTAGGGTGATCCTATTGACGAAGTTCTGCCTCATAGGGAGGTTTACACTCAGAGGAACCCTGATCCAAATCCAACATAGATTTTTTCAAGTCCAAAAGGTTGTTCAGAAGAAAACCTCCTGAAAAATCAGGTACGGTTCATTTAGAGAGGTCGTATTCATTACCTAAAATGATTGAAGTTTTTGATGATATATAGTTTGATATCAAATTTTAACAAACTATTTTTAGATATAAGCCTGAAAATAATATTCCACACACTGTTTTTTATCAAACCAAATTTTAAAAATTTATTTCTAGTTCTGCGAGTCAATAATTAGACTTGTTGTCATAAGATCAAGAAATTTGGTTTCAATTTCAAAAGTTGGAGAAGATATTCCATGAACTTCAGATAGCTGCATCCACGTTCCCAATTTTCTATTTTCCATTGCATCATTATCTGCTTCACCTAGTCCTCGGGTTTTCGTGGGATTATCTCATCAACTATCATAACAACAACTTCATTTCCATTTTCATCTGCATCCCAGAACCCTAGTGGTAGTTCATCTTCATTCCGTACGACTATGGCAGCTATATCCGCTCCTCTCAATCTTCAAGGTCCACTACATGATCTACCCTTGAATTATGGACAATGTTTATCGTAGTTTGATGGTACAAGACCTCTTATAGGCCAACTGTATACAAACTAAATGATTTCATTGATCTAGAGGAGGTATACCATGAGGATGTCAAAGTAAGTACTTTTTCACAAATTCTTTCAGGTAAGGTTAATAAATGGTTCAGAACTTTACTAGTACCAAGTATCACTAATTTCCAAAAATTTGAAATACTCTTCCTCACCAGGTGGGAAATGAAGAAAAATCCTCTGCAAGTATTAGTCGAATATGATAATCTGAAAAGAAACACAGGGAAGAAAGTTCAAGAATTCACAAGGTTCAATAGGGTTTACAATTTGATCCCTGCTGAAATCAAGCCCCCCCTGGTTTGGCCTTACTCCATTATCCTGATGATTTTGACACTGAGATGGCTTATCAACTTAGAGAGAGAAATGTTGCTACTTTGGAGGCAATGCAGAAAAATGATATAGGGGCAGAAGCAAATCAGATGGCTAAAAAATCAAAGATGAAGAATGAGAGAATATTAGTGATCAAGGAGGAATCATCTTCTTCACGAGGCATGAAATTTGGTGTGATGTTAAAAACAATGGAGAATTTAGTTGACAAAATAACCCCTCCCAGGAGTGACACTCAACCTCATGTGTGGAACCTGAATTTCAGGAGACCTAAAGGCCCTCAAAACCATCCAAGAGAAAAAAAAAGGTCCTGAAGATCAACAAGTTGCCAGACCTCCCTTTCCAGAAAAATGTGTTGATGAAGATGTCACTAAAGAAACAGATCAACAACATTGGTTGATTTGATGACAAATAAATGCAAGTGTTTGCTACCAAGGAAGAGCATTACAATTATGTTGGGTCCTCGGGAGAAAAAGATAACATTCATATATGTGATTCAAAGGTTTACAAACAGGGTTATAATAACACAGTAGCATATTTTCAAAAGAAATATAATATCAAAGGCCAAACTATCCAAATTAGAGCTCGACCACAAAAAACAACAGCATGAGAGCAACAAGTTGAACCAAGAAATGAGATACTTAAAAGACCAAAGGAGCCTAAAAGGATGTTCCAAAAAGAGCAAAAGAAGCTAAGAAGGAAGTGAAAGAAATAGAGAAAACACATTCAACGTTCAATTTGGAGAGTGAAATCAGTAAATTGAAGATTCCTATCCCTTTTGTTGAACTTTTGAGAAATTAATAGTATATGAAATGATCACAAGATTCTCTAAATTTGGATGATGATGCTCCTAAGTTCATATTTTTCCTACATGTAAATAGTATAAATGATGTTGTTCCTCCATTTTATGTTAGACTAAATATTCATGACATGATCCTTCATCATGTTATGTTGGATTCTAGAGCTTTGCACAATTTGATGCCTAAGTCAGTCATGGACCACTTAGGACTTTAGATAACTAGGCCCTACAAATATTTATTCTCATTTGATTCAAGGTAGATTAAGTGTTTAGGGTTAATAAAATATCTAATTGTAACATTGCCACAAATACTTGCAAAAGCGTGATGATGGACATAGTGGTGGCAAATATTCCAACAAGTTTTGGTATGTTATTGCCCCATTCTTGGTCAACAAGGCTAGGAGGAATACTGCAAATGGATATGTCTTACACATCAATTCCACTTTTTGGTGAATTAAAGAGGTTATATAGAGAATTCCATATGGCTTATATGGTAAGGAATCGAGTTCAATCAAATAACCATCCCATTTATGTAGTGGATACAAAGGTTGGATCTCATATTTTCTTTAATGAATGGTGTGTTGATGGAGAAGCATTAGAACAGGTTGAAGGCAATTTTCAGCAAGAAGAAGTTCAAACAAATTCAGCTGAAGGTATCCGGAATTTATATTTTTTATGGTTCTACTTGTGTGAAAGGTTCCGGGGCAGGACTCTGGATCATCCCACCAGACCTCACTAGTCATCTACATTTTTAGAAGTTATATTTTAATTGCACAAATAATATTGTAGAATATGAAGCTCTGATCATTAGGATTAATTTGTTAAGCTAGTAGAAAGCGAAGAAAGTTCGTATTTTTGAAGATTCGAAGTTGGTTTTGAAGCAGGTCAAAGGCATATATCATACGAGACACCAAAGGATGAGGGATTGCCGCAATGAGGTATGGGACATGTTTGTTAATTTATTTTCAAAGCATGAAATTTCTCTTGTTCCTAGGAAAGAAAATGGAATTGCAGATTCTTTAGCCATTGTTGCCAACGCCTTTAGAAAATCTGCAATTGCTACCAGCGCCATAAAGAAAATTTCCCTCTATCTCGTACAACACCAAGCATTGCAAAGTATTTTAGGATTATCATCAAATCAGAATATTTCTAGAGAGGACTAATGAGTTTATTAATATTCCAATTAATAAAAACTATGATGAAACCACAGAGGGAAATCCTGAGGCAGTAGACTTCTTAAATTCCATCGTTGGACAGGATATCATTAAGTTAAATAACAATATAATTATTGGAGGTTTGGTTCCTTTAAAGAAACTTTTTTACTCAAATAATGTGGCTGCCAAACCCAAAAATTTTCCAAGTGATGGAGAAATGGAAGATTATAATTCAAGGACATAAGGCAATCCAAAAGCAGTCAAGGTTTCTAATACTTTGAAAACATAGCAGAAGCAACAGTATGCACATTTCTTGAAGGAATTTTCAGATGTATTTGTGAGGAGTTGTGAGGATCTAAAATTTTATGATAAGAATGTTATTCAACACACTATTCCACTCCAAGAAAATAAAAATCCCTTCGAGAAGAAATTAAGAAGAATCAATCCTAAGATACTACCATTAATTGAAAAGGAAGTTAAAAGGTTGTTGGCTACGAAAATCATTTTCCCTTTCATATTTTCGAATTGGATAGCTAAGTTGTTCCTAGTATGGAAAAATAGTGGGGAAAGCAGGTTCTACAGAGATTTCAAGAATCTAAACAAATTTTATTTGAAGGAAAATTATCCTTTACCCAAGATGGACCACATTTTGTAGAAAGTAGTTGGGTCTAAAAGAATTTATATACTCGATGGATTCTCCAGATATAATTAGATATTGGTAAATCCAAAATATCAAGATAAGATTGCCTTTACCACACCATGGGGTACATTCATGACTCAAAGATGCCCTTTGCGCTCATGAATGTCAAGGCCACCTTCGAAAGAGAGATGGATATAAAATTGGGTGATGAAATACATAATTTTTTTGTAATATACTAAGATGATATTACAATATTTTCAAAATTTGAGCCTGCTCATTTAAAACTTTGAGAAAATTTTTCACAAAATGAAGAAATTTTGGAGTTTCATTAAATCCGAAGAAATCTCATTCTTTCATGAAGGAAGGGAAGTTATTGGGCAATATAGTATCAAAAGAAGGTATTCAGATGATCCTAGCAGAGTAACCTCTATACAAAAGATTGAACAACTAAGAAACAAAAGAGAAGTTCAATCATTCCTGAGTAAGGTAAAAAATTTACTCACGTTCATTCCTAATTTTGCTGAAATTTTGAAAGTGATCACAGACATGTTGAAGAAAGGTAATGAGATTAAATGGACTGATCAGGCGAAGGAATATTTTGATGACATTAAACAAGCTCTGGGTCAGACTCCTTTACTCATTAGTCCCATTTTTTCTAAACAATTTATGATTTTTTATTTTGCCTCTGAACACACAATCTCGGGGGTGCCTTGTTTCATAAAAACACAGAAGGCCATGAACAACCTATTTCTTTATTCAACCGAGCGTTGAGGGATTCAAAAATAAAATATAATATAATGAATAAAAATGCATATGCATTGATAAAATCACTTAATGATTTTAGATTTTTTGTACATAGTCCTCATAAAATTGCCTATGTGCTAGATGTTGTGGTAAAAAGTATTTTAATCCAGCCCGATAGTGATGGTAGGACAGGAAAATGGATTTCCAAAATGATGGAATTTTATTTATAAATCAAGCCCACCAAACTAATAAAAGGACAAGGCTTAGTGTTGTGAAGGAAAATCCCTTCTGCGGACATAAGCAATTCCTTTAGCCCTAGGGTGGGTCTAGCAACAAGGGAACATACTAACATCTACCTTCCTAGATTGTAAATGAAATTCAAAGCAAGGAAAATGACCTACCTTGTTATGATGCTATGTTGTCGTCTTCCGTTGAAGCTTCTTTATTCGTCCCTCTTATCAAGCTCGATACACGATGCTACCAACTTTCGATTACCTGTACAGTCAATCAAGACACCACGACAAGTGTAAAATCACAACAAACATAAAACAATTACAACCTATCTAACTGATCAAGGAATTCTATAAATCTCATTATAAATGTAAACAAGAGTGGAAGATAAAACATCAGTTGCATTTTTATTATAATAAAGACAAGGGGAGTTTACAACCAAGCCTTAATGTTAAGGCTCTCCTTCGGCAGGTCCGTATCCAAGCAAGTTTGTGATACCCTCGTACACAAAGGTCTAAGATCTCACTATGTTCCTAACACAAAAAACAATCACACTCTGCTCTATTCTCCCGAAGCTATAATAGCACTATAATTGCTTCTTCTCTCTATTATTGCCACTTCTAACTAGGGTAGCAGAGGTGAAAGAGGTCTTCTTATGTAACAATGCAGGAGGAGGATATGGGCCCTCAAATAATGGTAAAAATATTATCCATTGGAGTAGTTCCTATTTTATGGGAACAAGAAGCCCAAAAGGGAATTCCTCGGCCATATCCTCAAAACAAACTTCCATCTCCCCACTTCACAAAGCTTATATTCATGGAAACTTCATTTCTATTTTAAAACTTTCCAAAATAGGATCGATGCGGGTCATACATTAAGACAGAGCACCGATCGGCGTGGGTCTCAGTGCAAATCTCTATTATCGGCACGGGTCAGACACTGAGACAAAGCATCAACCTTAAAAACTAGGTTTTTATAGGGACCTTCCTGAAAAGTTGTAAAGGGAGATGAATTGGCAGACAAAGTGTGGTTCAGGGGTATGTATTCCATGCTTGGAAAGTACACAAGGTTCACTATATGGGTCCTCCATGATAAAGGAACGGGAAGTACAGGGACAATGACAATTTTTTGTATAACAGATGCCCCCTAAAGCATGAAGTCCTAACACGAGCGAGGGGTGAAATGCTTTACGAGTACGTGCAAGGAACCAGAAGTTGTTGTCGGGAGACCTACAAATCAAGCATAGATACATACACATAACTGTAATTTCTAATGAAAATACGTGAATCAAGGTATGGATGCAACCATCCGTAAAAGAGATCATGGTATGGTCACAACCATCCATCTGAGAAGGATCACATATAGACTCATGGTATGGTCACAGCCATCCATCTTAAATAAACATGTATCCAATCATGGAGAAATCATATCGCCTTGCAACCTGGACTCTAGAGAATAAAATCCAGGGTCTTGCGCTCAGTCACAACCCGATCAAGTACAATTTCAAGCATGCGAATAAATGAGTTGAAGTCGAACATGCAAGAAAATCGCCTAATTACTAGTCAATGATGTAAATTGTTAACGGGCGCGAGAGAAACCACCAATGATGACATAGGTCCTCAAGGTACTGCCAATAAAATCCACGGAATATGAATAAGGAACTAAAGTCAAACACCCATGAAATCACTCGATCGAAGGCCAATGATGTCAAATTATCATTGAATGCAAAGAACTTTCCATTAGGGCATGCAATCTCTAAGGTATGAGAAAGGAGTCTCTAGACTGACTTCCCGAATAATGAGTTGAAGTCGACAGGAAGCGATCCATCGAAGGCAAGTCATAATGAAACCCACATCATCGACATGAAATAGAGAATGTAATATGAGTGTTAATCAAGACTGAGATAGAGGATCAGGGAATGTACAAACTGTAGAATAATTTCCTCTTGAACATATCGGCGACATGACTCTGGAATTTGGAAGCATTTGACTCAAATAGGATCAGAGGTCATATTGACAAGATTGGTAATCGAATGAGAGGCAAACAAATTTCCCAAACTGATAGAGGCAAAGTGACAAAGTGAAGATATCCTAACCCGACACAAACTTCAGATAAGTGTCATGTTCAAGAGTGACATACTGTCGACACAACTGACGAATAACTTCCATTTTTCCACACCATTTCTGGTGAGTACCTCTTTATTTTTACACAAGCTTGAAGAGGATAACATATGCTTGTCACATAAGTTTTTCCTTCGGACAAATCCATCCTAGTACATTTTACGAGCCATAGGAAGGAGGAACTCTATGTTGTCATGATGACGGATCCAATGTCGTTAAATTTTAATGACCTCGACAAAGGCGAAACTCGATCTCTTTTCATATTTAGAGACTTTGAAAAGAGGCGAAAAGAAAACTCTAAAAGGCACTTTTCGTAAATAGTTCCTCATACTTGAAAAGGTAGAGAACAAAATATGAGAGAACCTCTTAGTCGCGATTGGATAAGGTATTCCTTTTCATATATACTTTATCCTGTCCTGAAAAAGGGGTAAACATATACTGGGTAAACGAAGTTTCCCAACCTTTAACGAGTTCAAAGTGACAAGAGCTCAACAATATTTTCATGTTTTGAGAATCAGAAAAGAGTTGAAAGTTGACTCCTCCTCGAGGAACGAGTGGCATTAAGGGTAGCAACTGGTTCTGGTGATGGTGGAACTGCTCATAACAAGTAAAGGTCAAGAGGATGGCTAACAGACCACTCATTGCAATTGTTCCTCAGTAATGGGTAAAACAATCAAGTGAGGACATATGATCGGCTGAACAGATGGTAACGATGGAATGAGAAAACCAAGCCTCATCTGGAAAAAAAAGTTGATAAAAAGGCAATCACGAGAGGTAAAATCTGAATCATTTCATTTTCATACAAGCTTGAAATTAGGAACTCTGCTTGAAGTTGGTTTCACTTTTACACAAGCTTGAAACTTTTTAGAAAATTATGCTTGAAACCGGTTTCATTTTTACACAAGCTTGAAATGAAAATAAACTACGCTTGAAATAAGTTTGCATATCCCCAGCATGATGACTCAATTCGAGGTATATGCCCCCCAGATTCATGGCATTCACTTGAGTAGACTACTAGTTACTAATAGGTGGATGGAATGAAGGTTCAATTACGAGATCAGGTGAAAGGCTCGACTTGGATTTCATGAGATCTAATCAAAGACTCGAATTGAATGGGAACATGTTTCATTTTTTAACGAGGTTGACACATTAAAAGAACTATCCTCACAGCACCTTGTTTCATTTAAAGAGCCTGACACAAGACAAGAACTAGCTTATGAAGAGCTTGTTTCATTTTTTAAGGAGCTTGACACAAGAAAAGGAACTATGCTCCAAAAGAAACTCATCATGACGAATAAGAAATCATGGCTTCCAAGAGTTTCTCATCTGACGGGAGAACAACACTTTGGAAATTAGGATCCAATGCCCCCAGTACATTGTGTACTACCTCACTGACTGAATTATGAGTGGACACGGACATGGAACAGGTGGCCACATAATTGAACTGTGGCGGGGAAGATATCACCGGCAGGTAAGGACCAGCAAGGGATGATGGTAGACTAGATGTCACATCAGGACCAAAGAATAAAATCTAATCAATGGTCACGATCTGACCTTCATGTGGAAAACAGATCACACAAAAGAGGGAAGATACAAGCACGCCCATGGCATAAGCATAGTCGCGTCCTAGGAGTAAATTAAAATCCAAGGGGCCTTGGACCACCATCACGTCTATATAGACGGTTTTCCATCCCAAAGTAATAGGCGACTTCGGAAGGATCCCTAATGGTTGACTTGTTCCTATGTTAAAAGCCAACAGATTCTGAGTAACAGGCACAAGCAGCGGAGAATCGAAATCTTGCCAGGTAGTTGAGGACATGTCAGTAACCGAGGCGCCTTCATCTATAATCGTGCTTGTTATGACCATATGCAAGCCTGCACAGTAATCTCAAAGGGCACGTAAGAAGGAAGACGATATCCCGTGAATCGAATCCAATCAAAGGAAGTGACCAAACTACATGGAGGGGGTGCCATGGGAATAGGAGGATTATCCCCTTGCGTTACGGGAGCAGAAAGACCATTCTCCTGGAATTCAGGAACTTGAGCAGGAGGATCACTTTCTTGGACTATGGCGACGGGAGTCGGAGGATCACCCTCCTGGATCATGGAAATGGGAGGATAGCCCTTCAATCCCGGGGGAGTAGAGGAAACAAAGAGAACCTGACTGGGATGAGTCCTGCTCTCGACGGAAAATACCTGATGGACCATAGGTGGAATTAGATCAACCTTCTTCTCAACCAATGATTGGTTGGAGATGGAATTGAGAACCTCACTTTCAGAGAGAGTGGAATCGACCGGAGATGAATCCCGATCAACGGGTTGATCAACTATCAAAGGACTCGAAGAAAAATTCCTGTAACTAATGGTAATACAGGACTCAAAAGCCAAAAGGGTATCCAATACTTTAGAAGCTTCATCCATATAAGGATAGAGATGAATGGGATGGTTCCCTTCACACAACCTATATGGAATTTCGATTTTACCCTATTTCTTACGAGTCTTATTATCTCTAGCTGAAGGATCATCATCAGCATGAAGGCCAGAGGTTGATGATTAGGGATGAATCAGGCCAACTGACGACACTTCTAGCACCTTGGGAATACCAAATCAATCATGAAGAAGGTGGTCAACCTCACATAGCTTCCAAGGGAATTTGACTTTACGGGACGTTGTAAGAGGTTTCTCAGCATTAGTTGCATGGGTAGAAATAGTTGTTTTTTACCCCTTGACTTGTTTTCCTTCTTCTTCTTCGACTTCTTCTTATTATTCTTATTCACCCGGTTACTAGAATCTAGCCTTTCACCAGGCGAAGAGGAAGAACAAGGCGAAGAAATAGGCAAAGAAGGTGAGGGCTCAACCTTAAGATCAACATGGGGTTGACATGGTTCAGGCGAAGGAGATGGCTGGATAGAGATTGGGACACTCGGGACCACTGAGGTCGAAAATAACCAAACGGGTAAACCAATAGTTAACCTAGGAAGGGACACTGTTGCCATATAAGGGGCGCCAGCATTTCCAAAAGAATAAAAAGGACCAGGACTCCCATCGGAGGGGAATCCTTGATTGGTAAACTCTAGAAACGTTTCCATTGGAATCAACCCTAAAGAATCACTAAGGAATATGACTTTAACCTGGAATATTTCGTGGGCAATCAATTTTAAGACACTGAAACAAAAATTTTCCTTTTCATGTTTTAAGAGTCGAGAAGAGGAAGAAAGGTGACTCTAGTCGCTTTCAGATTTAATGAGCTCAAAAGGACAAGTGCTCGATGATATTTTAAAATTTAAAGAGTTAGTAAAGATAAAAAAAATAACTATTCAGGTTATTCTAGGCATAAAGGATTACCAGGTAATTTTGAACTGCAATATACACCTTGGTGATCAAATGAAAGAGAAATGACCAAGGACTTGATGTATGACAACCAATATCCTCGAATGTTGTCTTCGGTGTATCACAGTTACAAGGCAATAGACTCGGGTTCCTATGGACAAAGGATTGCAAACTAAAAGGGGTCTCCCTTTATATATGTGATGGTACAGTGAGCACAAGTCCATGCTAGCACTGTCTGGTGCAAGATCGTTGCGAACGACAACTGCTAGGTTTTAATATGCCATAACACGTCTCTAGCCTAGAACACACTAAATGTGAGCATTAAGTTTCAATACTTTCTTAGGTTAATTTAGTCAATTTAACAGTTTATCTTCAATTAGGTTTCAATTCCAAGGCCCTACCATTGTCATCGGAGAAATTCTATATGCAGCTATATGAGAAAAGAAATCTTTCAATTTGATGAATGTTATATGGTTAAGGGAATAGTCTCAAACAATGATGCAACAAATAATAATACTGAAAATGAAACTTTTTCCTAACTAGATGACTTTCACTATCCCAAAGTAATCTAAAACATTCAAAGATGCGAATTATGCAACGAAATCTATGTAAAATTCTCTCTTTGAAAACTATGCAATTGTAATCTATGCACAATTTCCTTTTTCTCTTAAATGAATAAGAATGCACTCAATGCATTTTTCGATGAACTGAGAATCTACTTAATTCATGCTTTTAATGAAAGAGAATGCACTCAATGCAACTTTTAGTTTTCGATCATTAAATAATGTAATCTAAGTTCAATGATAAATATCAAACGTGACTTTTAAATGCAACTTGATCTAATGAATTTTAACTAAAAGAAAATTTTGAGAGCAAAACTAAATGAATGAAAATTTTCTTAATGCAAAAAGGATGCAACCAAACATTAAGAATACAATCTTGTTTTGAACACTTTGTAATGAAATTCCTCAAAAGGCTACAAGACATATGAGTTCAAGCACAAAAAGTACTTCCAAAGCGTGGGCTCAAAACAAGGAATTCATTCCTTTCTACATCAAGCAATCATACAAAGAAGACTTTTTAGCTGAACAATGAGCAACGTAATCTATGCTCACAAGCGAACAAGCGAACCAAATGAACTCGGACAGACACTTGAGACTTGATCATTCAATCAACCAAAAAGCAAAAGGCAATCAAATAGAAATGGATCACCAAGCAAGGAAACTGACTCAATTAACAGGGCTCCCGCGAAGCATGCAACCATGCAATTGATGCATAATCCTAGAACAACCTAGGGCGCTAGGATGCACATTCAAACAGAAAGAAAAAAAAACAACCAAAAACTGAACCGACGAGCCAATCAAACCAACTTGAGTGAAGGGGAGAAAATGTAAATCATAAAGATAAAAGGACTGGAAGGGCAAGACACGTTGGTGAAATACTTGGGGAAAAACCCCTAATTTTCACACACACGAGAATCGGCGCGACTTTTGGTGCTGAAAGTAGCGCTGAAAAAGCCAATTGGTGCGACTGCATAACTGAAAATTAACGCTAAAAAGTTGATCGGCATGACTATCAAACAAAAAAAAGCATTGATTTCTAAGAAAAATAAAATAAAATTTTTTCCTAACCAAGACCAGACTCACCACTTCAAGCAAAAACTAAATATTGTAATTGATTAAAGACATAAGAACAAACAGGGAAATGGTTGTTTGACTAAACTCATCGAATCACTAAGACCTCAAAGAGTGACAAATTCAAAGGAAACTCCCCAGTGGAGTCGCTAATTTGTTGTGAAGGCAACTCCCCTCTGTGGACAGAGGCGATCCCTCTAGCCCTAGGGTGGGTCTAGCAACAAGGGAACATACTAACATCTACCTTCCTAGATTGTAAATGAAATTCAAAGCAAGGAAAATGACCTACCTTGTTCTGATGCTATGTTGTCATCTTCCGTCGAAACTTCTTGATCCATCGCTCTTCACAAGCTCGATACACGCTGCTACCAACATTCGATTACTTGTACAGACAGTCAAGACACCATGACAAGCGTAAAATCACGACAAACATAAAACAATTACAACATATCTAACTGATCAAGGAATGCTATAAATCTCATTACAAATGTAAACAAGGGTGGAAAATAAACATCAGTTGCATTTTATTATAATAAATACAAGGGGATTTTACAACCTAGCCTTGATGTTGAGGCTCTCCTTTGGTAGGTCTGTATCCAAGCACGTTTGCAACACCCTCATACACAAAGGTCTAATATCTCACTATGTTCATAACACACAAAAACAATCACACTCTGCTCTATTCTCCCGAAGCTATAATAGCACTATAATTGCTTCTTCTCTCTATGGTTGCCACTTCTAACTAGGGTAGAAAAGGATAGAGAGGTCTTCTTATATAACAATGGAGGAGGAGGATATGGGTCCTCAAACAATGGGAAAATTTTTATCCATTTGATTAGTTCCTATTTTATGGGAACAAGAAGCCCAAAGGGGAATTCCTCTACCATGTCCTCAAAACAAACTTCTAGCTCTCCGCTTGGCGAAGCTTCTAGTCATGGAAACTTTGTTTCTATTTAAAAAAATTTCCAAAAGAGGATTGACATGAGTCATACATTAGGACAGAGTGTCGATCGGCGCGGGTCTCATTGCAAATCTCTGCTATCGGCATGGGTCAGACACTGAGAGAAAGCACCGAACTTGAAAACCAAGTTTTTATAGGGACCTTCCAGAAAAGTTGTAAAGGGAGATGAATTGGAAGACAAAGTGTGGTTCAGGGGCATGTATTCCATGCTTGGAAAGTACACAATGGTCACTGTATGGGTCCTCTAAGATCAAGGAACAGGGAGTACAGGGACAGTGACAAATTTTTGTGTAACAGATGCCCCCTAAAGCATGAAGTTCGAACACGAGCGAGGGGTGAAATGCTTTATGAGTACGTGCAAGGAACCAAATTTTGTTGTCGGGAGACCTGCAAATCAAGCATAGATACATATACATGACTGGAATTTCTGATGAAAATACATTAATCAAGGTATGGACGCAGCCATCTGTAAAAGAGACCATGGTATGGTCGTAGCCATCCATCTGAGAAGGATCGCATATAGACTCATGGTATGGTCGCAGCCATCCATAGTAAAGAAACATGTATCTAATCATGGAAAAATCATATCGTCTTGCAACCTGGACTCTAGAGAATAAAATCCAGGGTCTTGCACTCCTTCATGACCCGATCAAGTACAATTTTAAGCATGTGAATAAATGAGCTGAAGTCGAACATTCAGGGAAATCGCCTGATTACCATTCAATGATGTAAACTGTCAACAGGCGCGAGAGAAACCACCAATGATGATAATGGTCCTCAAGGTACTTCTAGTACAATCCACGATATGTGAATAAGGAACTGAAGTCAAACACCCGTGAAATCACCCGATCGAAGGCCAATGATGTGAACCTATAGTCGAATGTGAAGAACTTGCCATTAGGGCATTGTTGTAGCTGCTACAACACCCTCCAAAATTTTTCCCCTTTTAAATTTTTGAACCCCTAACCTTTTAGAGTCTAACCAAGTTCCACTCTTTTAAAAATTCCAAGTCGCAAAGTCGCATAACTGATTAAACCAAATTTTTGTGACCTTGCGACCTTGCGACCCCCCAGGTCACGAAGTCACAAGGTCGCATGTAATTCTAAAGCCTAAGAATTACGACCATGCGACCCCTAGGTCGCTAGGTTGCAAGGTCACACATCGCATCAATCCGACCTAATTTGCGACCATGTGACCCTCATTTATTGATCGCACGTGTGACCCCTTTATAAATAAAAGGGTCGCATATGTTGCATTCGACCTGCGTGATGGATCAAGAAAATGCCTCTAACAGGCCAGTTGGAGCGTGTTTTTCCCGGGTAAGTTACCTAATACTCCTGCTATTTCCTTTTGAGTTAATTGTTGCCTCTCTCACCCTTACCCATTGTCCTTTTAGTCTTCAGTATAGCTTCATTTAAACCTCCCAAGAACTTTGTGTAAGATGTGCACCTCCCCATGGTTTTTATTCCTCTGCCTCCTCCTCTGAAAGCTTCCCCTACCCCAGTTTGTCTCGAGCTCCTATCCTATCCGTCCTAGGGAAAACCTCAAGACCTATATGTGTTATTTCCCTTAGATGAATTGCATGTTTTTCCCCTTTTTCTCCCTGAAGGCTTTAATCGCCGGGAAACCCCTTAAGAGAGCCATAGTGCGGCCTCCACGACCCTGCGACCTTGAAACCCTACGACTTGGTCGTTAAGTCGCAAGGTCGCCAATTCACTCGTATTTAATCATCAGCCACCCTCATGACCCAATGACTCAGCAACCTCGCGACCTAGTCGCAAGTCTCAGAGCCGCTGAGTCGCGCTTCCCCTAATTTTAACTCTATCATGACCTTGCGACCCAGTCGCAAGTCGCATAGTCATTGTCCCTTAAGAGTTCATGACAGTGCGACCTAGCAACCCAACGACCTGGTTGCAAGGTCGCCAAGTCGCAGGACTATCCTTTTCTTCAGGAAATAGTTGGCAGGGGTCGTAGCGACCTAACCTTTAGAGCTATTTAGGAGTGTTATTGGTCTTAACGTATTTACTATCATGTCGTCCACCTTATCGTGGGATTGTTTTATGAATATGCCAAACATCGAAGCTGAGCTCGAGTGCGTGTCTATCTCATCTGCCTTAGGCGATATGGGGCCCCCGACAGTATGGAAAAGAAACAAGACTCCGGAGGTGGAAGTCTCAGAAGAAGGCGCACCTCCTGTCCCACCTCCAATCTATGGAGACACTGCATGTGTGTTCGGGAAAGGGGATAAGATGAGTTAGTATCAGGTTTATCAGGAGTTCACAAAACCTGAGTTCTTAGAAGATATTCCAGACCGGCAGGTGTAGATCTTGGTCAAGAGGTCCAAACTCCACTACGCAGGCACTCATCCGCCAATATTTCCATGTGCAAAGGTTGTTGAATGGATCCTCTAGAAATTCGACTCCAAGATGTGGGTCATTCGTGATCACTCGGGGCAAGCATTCGCCCAACTGAGGGGATAAGATGCGGAAGTATAATATGCACTCCCTACCCGAGAACAAACTTTCAAGGCCGATTGGGCAGCCCCTCATGCAGTGCCCACAACAGAGACTTTGAAGGGATGGTGGGAGGACCCAGAGAAGTTCAAGTTCAAGAAAGATCAGGAATATAAGATAGAAGGCCTAAGGAAATTCTACAAGCTTGTGGCAGCAATGATGTGTAGGATGTATGGTTGACCAGTTTCTACTACATTCAATGGTACTTGGATCCCCCTCATGTATGTCGTCACTAAATATGGTACCCACTTCAACTAGGCCAACCTGATAGTAGCAACCCTCAAGTCAAACATATCATCAGCACAAGCACCTGATGAAGGAGACGCATCTGAGTTTTATATGGCATCTTACCTTTTGGATGCGGTATGCGCAAGGTGTCATTTTGAAGGATGGGCGCACAACTAGGATGCGGAACATGGTGGCCCGATCCATAAGGAGTTAAAGGTGTTCTGGCTTCTAAATACAAACAAGATATAGATTCAATCTCACACAACTTCATTCCCGCACTCTACCAAAAGTTGTTTGACAAATATTCCCCGTGCATATCCAGGCGAGCCATGGACACAATAACCCAAGTGGCCAATTGGTTTCCTATTCAGGATAGTACTTTCATCAGGGTTTTTGGGTCATTCAAGGCACCCCACGCGCTACCTCAGTTCGTCACTGATAATTACTCTTGCAAGAAGTATGCTACCAGATGATAGGTGGTTTTTCCAAGGTTCTCACCAAGGGCAAGAAGAAACCATGGCCTACTCTCCCGCTTACTATCGGCGCTTACACAGTTAGATATTTCAGGGAAGTAGAAGCACAGGTTGAGGAAACCAAAGGCTTTCATTTTCCTCCCATATCACACAAATCATATGATTCCAAAAGGATTGTCCCCGCGCACTGTAAAAGGGCCAAATTCAAGTGGAGTTACCAACGCACAGAATGCCTTGTCAAAGAACGAATCAGGAATTGGTAGAACAAGGATAGGGAGGCTAAGCCAGAAGAATCAACTGATCAAGGTGGGAAGGATGATCAAATAGGAAGGGAGAAGGGTGACACACTAGGAGGAGCCTCATCCTCCAAGGCCAATAAGCCAAGAACTGATATGGGCAGCAGAAGATCTAAATAGCAGCAGGAGAAGGGGGACATAGAGGCTAAGGCACAACAAGAAGCTTAGAAGAAAGAAAAAAAGAAGAACTCAAGAGAACCCAAGATGCCCTAGGTCAACAGCAAGAGGCTGATAAGAAAGCAAAAGAAGAAGAGGAATGAAAGAGGCAAGAAGAAGAAGCTGATAAGAAAGAAGAAGAAGAGGAACACAAAAGGAAAGCGGAAGAAGAGTATACGGAAGTTGAACAAACATTAAAAGAAGAACAGGATAAAGCAGAGGCACAGAGAAGTAAGACACTACTTCCATAGACAAAGATTCAGGCAGGGATACCACGCATTGATGTACCTCAGACAACCCCTATGTCAAGTATTTGTCCTTCCCTCTCGGAACTTGGCACTATAGAGGAGCAGGAAGATGAATTCCTGGATCTGACAAGGCTAACTTATGACCAGTTCACGCACAAGATCAGGCAAGAGAGGAAAATATGTCTAGCGCGGAACCCTGTCGCGCCTCTTGCAGTCACAACAAAGAAAGACATAGTTTTGGACACCAGGACCAATCCAATTATGATTGCATCAGCAGGTACCACCTTTGCAACAACCATAGAAGAAAATTCCAATAGAATGAGCCAAGAGATCCTCTCTTTACAAAACAGGCTACAAGTTTCTGAACAGAAAACAGCTCGAGCGGAATAGGATAAAAGGGGGCTAGAGGAAGAAATCCAGAGGCTACACTTCACAACCACCCAAGCTAACGAAATGCCACTCACCATTCAAAGGGACTTAGTCGCTTTGGAAGCCACCATGAAACAATTGTACGAGGAAATGTTCACGATAAAATAGAATAGTCGCATCGTTGCTGAAAGCACAAGCGGAAACTAAAAGGAGGACTGCCCAGCTAAAAGAGGCCTCCACTGCTTTGGATAATATGCTAGAATGGTCAAGCATATACTCGCAGGCTCCTGACACCCTGCCCAAGAAAGACTGGGTTAGCACCCAGAATGATAAGGTTTAGATTCGAATGAAGATACAGTCCAAAGATAAACTAATCAGGGACCTAGAGAAAGCAATGTCCACTTATGAACACCTGATCAGTGGAATCGATTCCATGGTCGAATTTCACCACATTCCTACTCTGGGTACCTTGGACATCGAGAAAACAAGAGAAGAGGTTTCTCGGGACATTCAAGCCTTCCTGCAACCCATGAAACAAGCAGCTGCCTCTCAAGATCTCCCAGCCTCACAGGAAAATCTCTTTCAGTTCATCGTCACTCTGGTCTAAATCTACACCAATCTAGCTTCTCTCTTTAATTAGATCATGGTGAAAAGGCGCACCTTGGTCCCAGATGCTCTTGAGTGTTTTTGTAGGTTGAAAGAAGATACTCCCTAGGTTACTTAGGTTGCTGTAGATTATCAAGCATGACAAAAGTACCTCAAATATCAGTAACAAGTAGACGTGTCGGACCTTGCAATCTCACAGTTGCTTCCTTGAACAAGGAAAATAAACAGGTCGCGAGTCGCAGAAAACAAGAGGTCATAGGTCGCAGAAGGCAAGAGGTCGCAGGTCGCAGCTTACTCCCAAGTCGCATAGCATGCCAACAGTCGGGAATATGAGGGGTCAGGGACACCCAATAGTCAATTTTGTTTTATAAATACTCCCTCTGGGGAATTGTAAAAGACCTTTTTTTAGAGGAACTCAAAAGGAGCAAAGAGAATTGTATAGCATTGGAAACATATTTTTTAGAATGAATACAACAAATGTTGTGATTCCACTATTGGATCTGATGAGGACTTGTGTGTTAACATTATGAATATTTTGTCTCATGTATCGAATATCGTTTATGATCTGTGTTTGCTGCTTATATCATTTTTACGTTTCAGATTACTTAATGTGTTAACTGTATAAAGCTATTTAATCAAGAAATTGCTAGCAACTTCGTCACTAACATTATCTTATCTTTTGTAAATGCTTAAGGAATTGAAGGGTGTTTTGACCGTCAAGAACTATTTCTTTCGTGGTACGAACAACTTTTACAAGCATGACCCTAATGACGTGCTGCTAACAGCATTTCCTTCGGCTACATGCTTTAACTTGCTTCGCTATTTGTAGTTTTTTATGTTCATTGAGACTCATCAATCATTTGTCTTGTATTGTTTGAATAAAAGTGTGTTCATAGCTCTGCAGGGCTCGTTTGTGTCCAAGAAAAGGAATATTCAGTGGTAGCCGGACCCACACCCCGGATGGGATCCCTATCACAAACAGTTTAGTGTCTAATTGGGACTTTATACTGGGGATATCCCTTACTGTTGGTCGGGCATTTCTTCCCGTCAATAGGCATGCAGCTCTAAGGTGCCAGAAAGGAGTCTCTAGAACGACCTCCCAGATAATGATTTGGATTCGACAGGAAGTGATCCGTCGAAGGAGGGTCATAATGAATCCCACATCATCGACACGAAACAAAGAATCTAATATGAGTGTTAATCAAGACTGAAACAAAGGATCAGGGAATGTACAAATTGAAGAAGAATTTACTATTGAACCTATTGGTGACACGAGTCTGGAATTTGGCAACATTTGACTCAAATAGGATCAGAGATCATGTTGACAAGATTCGTAATTGAATGAGAGGCAAACGGATTTCCCAAACCCATGGAGGAATAGTGACAGAGTGAAGATATCCCAACCCGACACGAACTGTAGATAAGTGTCATGTTCAAGAGTGACATACTACTGACACAACTGACGAATAACTTCCATTTTCCCCCACCATTTGTGGCGAGTACCTCTTTATTTTTACACAAGTTTGAATAGGATAGCATATGCTTGTCATATAAGTTTGTCCTTTAGACAAATCCATCCTAGTACATTTTACGAGCCCTAGGAAGGAGGAACTCGATGTCGTCATGATGACTGATCCAATGTCGTTAAATTTTAACGAGCACAACAAAGGTGAAACTCGATGTATTTTCGTATTTAGAGAGTTTGAAAAGAGGCGAAAAGAAAACTCCAAAAGGCCCTTTTTCGTAAATAGTCCCTCATACTCGAAAAGGTAGAAAACAAAATACGAGAGAACCTCTTAGTCGCGATTAGCTAAGGTATTATTTTTTCATAAATAGTTTATCCCAGTCCGAAAAAGGGGTAAACATATATTGGATAAACAATGTTTCACAGCCTTTAACGAGTACAAAACGACAAGAGATCGACAATATTTTCATGTTTTGAGAGTAAGAAAAGAGTTGAAAGTGACTCCTCCTAGAGGAACGAGTGGAATTAAGGGTAGAAACTAGTTCTGGTGATGGTGGAACTGCTCAGAACAATTAAAGGTCAAGGGGTTAGCTAATAAGACCGCTCATTGCAGTTGTTGCTCAGGAATGTGTAAAATAATCAAGTGAGGGCATATGATCGGTCAAGCAAATGGTAACGATGGAATGAGAAAACCAAGGCTCATCTGGCAAAACATGCTGATAAAACAGAAATCATGAGAGGTAAAATCCGAATTGTTTCATTTGCATACAAGCTTGAAATCAGAAAACTCTGCTTGAAGTTGGTTTCATTTTTACACAAGCTTGAAACTTTTTAGAAAACTATGCTTAAAACTGGTTTCATTTTTACACAAGCTAGAAACGGAAACAAACTATGCTTGAAATAAGTTTGCATGCCCCTAGCATGATGACTCAATTCGAGAAGGGCACTGATTGGCGCGGGTCTCAGAGCAAATCTCTGCTATCGGCGCGGGTCAGACACTGTGATCTAAAATTGGTGGTTGACTTGTTATGCTATACAAGCACCTTCCACTCAGTTAAACAAATTAAGATCTTGCTTATACTTGATAGTGCATAATTTAATACTTGAATCATGTGTATGTGTTTTAACTGTTTTAAGTTTATGTGTGAGGAATTAAATATATTTTTTTGCTAATATTAATCATGTACAACAAGCATAAATTGCAGAAAATTAATCATCAACACATAATATAAAATTTAATAAAGGAGTTCACCCGTATGTCTTGGGCTATGTCTCCTTGAGCCCTTGTCAATTGACTTGGCTCTTTGGGATAAAGATTGAAAATTTCTTTTACAAGTAACTACTCAACTCCAATGGTTGTTTTAATTGTACCAATGGGTTTAGAATACCATCATATCCCTGTATTGACTGTAAACTCTCCGGAAATGGAACTAGGCTCTCTTTGACTTGACCTCTTATGTTGGTGCCCTTAAGCTTCCCTGAGCTTCTAGTGGCACAAACACCCTTAGAAGTCATTTTATGTCCTTGAAACCTTTTATAAAATCTCCAAAAAATATCTGTGATCCAAAATAGGTTGTTCATTTGTACAAAATGAGCTCTGGCTCCCTAATCTAGGCCTCCAACCCCTAGTGGCCCTGGTGGCCCTAGTGGCTCTGAAACTTCCCTATGGCTTCTTCATCTCTAAAAGTATCAAAATGGCTCTGAAAATGCCTCCAATGGATTCATAATGTACAAAATAGTCAGAATAGACTATTCACTTGCTGAAATTGGCCTCCGGCTGCTCTAGTTACGCCTCCAACACCTGGTAGCACCCTGTGGCTCTCAGCTCACTGAAAACTTCTCTGTAGCATCTCGGCCTTAAGAAGTCTTCAAATGCTTCTGAAAACCCTTCCATTGGATTTAGAAGATTCATATAGTCATAATAGACTACTGGTTTGTTGATTTTTATTCAAACTAAATTAAATAATAGAAGACCAGAGCGATGGCGGCAAAGATAAGGTCCAGGGTTTCACGATTCGGTTTCTGCTTTTGTTCATCCGTAGCCCCGCATGGCGACACTCACTGCTACAATGGTATTGGGCCTGTGGGGATACCAGACAGATTTGGGGCTTCTCACACCCTGCTGTGGCCAACACTCGACACCCCATCGAACACTTTGACCGGCATTGACGACACCTCACCTCGTGGCGACTATGGACTACTCCGACGGCACCTCACCTGCGTCCATTTTCAATGCGATATTTCCGCACCGGCTCACAGGTTCTGAGGCTAGGTGGCAAGGGATTTCAGCTGAAGTCGGCAGTCACCAGACCGGATGGGGTACTCTGCTACCCACATTTTACTGTACATGCTTCGGGCTTTATTGGCGGCAGAGTGCCTGACTCTCTGCGTTTTTCGCCGATTTGTGCAGCCCTGGTTTCAAATTTTGATCGTTTCCGTGTATTGGAACCAGATACGCTTTGGCCCCTATCATCATAGACAGAACATAAACAAAGAAGAGTCAACATTAGCGTCAAAGCAAAGGCGAATCGGGTAAGCACAAATCGTTTTCAGATTATTATAAAACCCCTGTGGGGAATAGTTTATCGGTTTGGATACGGGACATTAATGAAGTTACAGACCTGAAGCAAAACATCTGGTTATCCACCGGATATCCATGCCATTTGCAATCCCTAATATATTATGGGAGAGCTTTACAGGATTCCAGCACACTCAAAGAATACTCCATACGCCCTAGCTCCACCATTTATCTCAATCTAAGATTGAGAGGTGGATTAGTTGTGCAAAACAGATCTCAGGGTCCCAGGGGACCCAGCACATCCAAAAATGATTTCCCAAAAGGTCCCTATTATAGGAACACATTACAGGGGAAAAATAAAACAACATCTCCAATAGTACCAGTAGAGGATGGCCCCAAACTTACATTGTGGAACAACTAAATTATGTGCCAGAACTGCAAATAGATATTCCAGAGATTGATGAACATCGATCCAACTTCGAATCTCAAGAATAATATGCAAATTTAATTGATTCTGGCCCAAACCAATGCAGCTATTTCATTGGATCTTCACTAACTGGACTGTGGACTGTGAAATCCATCTTTGTTCAAAGGGATTTTTCATTGTCAAGTTCCTATCCTCAGAGGCCAGGGACAACATACTTGGGGCTGGACCGCAGTTCTGGGGATCCACCGGGCTCTTCACCATACCATGGTTTCTATATTTTGATGTTAATACTACAGAGGTCACCAGAATGCCAGTCTGGGTTTGGTTATACATCCTCCCACTTCATTTCTGGAATGACGTTGTTCTTGCAGGCATAGGAAAAATCATTGGGAGATACATAAAAACTGACACCCAACGCTTGGAGGAGAGGATCTACACCTTTGCATGCATATGTGTGAAAGTGGACCTTAGTAAAGGGATACCAGAGTGCATACAATTGAATCCCAAACAGCAAAATAGACTCAGCATCTTGACTATGAAAACACTGCATTCAGATGCAGAATATGCAGGAACACCGGGCATTTGCAAAACACATGTCCAAAAGCAAAAAGAGACAACAGAAAAAAGAAAAAGACAAGGAAAGCTACCAAGTCCTGGCAATTTCCTTTAGAAGAACCAAAGCAGGAGATGAAAGAAGAAGAGGACGCACCCATCCCAAATGAAAACAACCAGACAGCAACCGAATCGAAGACACAAGAACAAGAGATGCAAGATCTTTCTCAACTTACCACTATGGCCCGACCAACAATGGACCATGGGGCACCAGACAATGGAGGAAACAAAAGACAACACAACTCAGATTCTTTAGATTCGGATAAGTACAATGGAGCAACCACAGTAGAAAATCAGCTCGCCCTAATTTCTGCCACGCCAACACAAGGTCCTTGGTGTAAGGTCGAAAAGAAGAAAGGGAGAAAAGTTTAATTTCTCCCCATATATTAATGATTCTATGATTTAAATTACTAGCCTGTATTTTGACATTTATCTGCAAGTGCAACATGTAATTTTGTTTTCATTAATAAAATTATGAATTTTTCCTGGGGAAAAAAAAATACTACTGGTTTGCTGAGAATGGTCTTTGGCTGCCTTGGCTAGGCCTCATTCTCCTACTAGCCCCTGCTGGCCCTTGAAACTTCTCTGAAGAAAAATCATGCTCAGAAGTCCTTAGCTGGCTCTGGAAACATCACCAATGACTCTGGAATGTCCAATATAGTCGAAATTAACTATTGTCTTGCTGAGAATGATCACTGGTTTCCCTGGCTAGGCCTAATTCTTCTGTTGGCTCCTGGTGGCCCTTGGAACTTCTCTGAAGCAAAATCACACTCAGAAGTTCTCTGATGGCTCTAAAACCCTCACCAATGGCTCCATAATGCTCCAATTAGCTAGTATTGACTCTCTGTTCACTCATAATCATTGAAAATTGAGTCTCCAACTCAGTTTCCCATTAACACCTAGAAAAGCTCCACTAATTGTGGAGAACTCCACTTAACTGGAGTTATTTTAGTGAAATCCGCACAAATTTAGGGTGCGCTATAAACTTCGCCAGTTTTAATCGTTATAATAAATGTTATGGGTAGGGGGTGGCCACATGCCAACCCCCAAAACCCGCAGTTACCGTTATGGTGGAGCGGAACTCCGCTTAAACCTTGGGATAAGGTTCCAAAACTCTGGGTTGAAACTGAGCAGGTTAACGAAACCATCGACAGATATAACGGTAACATGGCATGTGACCAGGTGTAGCAATAAACCGCAAAAACGGTTTAAACTATCTGTTGTTTGCGTCATTGGTTTTATCCCTTGGATCATGGGCATGGTCCTATGGGGGAGGGGCTGGCCCCTCCACTCCCCCGCATACAAAACTTTTTAAATTCAAATATGCCTTTCGTCCTCTACATTGTAAGAACCATCATGTGGTGTGTTGCCACGCGTGCACGCTAACTGGTAGGAGGTCTCATGGTCGATTCCTATCCACTCCACCAAAATTTTACCATGACATTATGGGGGACACGTGGCAACCTCAGGGCTAGCCACATGTCACCCCCTGATTGGTTCAAACCAAAAAAATGTTCAACCCATCCATCAAATAGGACTACGCCACTTGTCACCCCCTAATTGGTTCAAACCAAAAAAATGTTCAACCCATCCATCAAATAGGACTACGCCACTTGTCACAATTGAGTTGGCCCAGAAGGAATATTCCCAAGGAATATTCCTTTTTGTTGACTGTACAATTGCCCATTCAACCCTGGTCAATTTTCGAAATTTGCATTTTACTGGACTTTTCAAAACGTGATAACTTCTTAATACAGTGTTGGTCTTTCAAACTATTTGCAGCATCGAAATCAGGAAGACGAGATCTATCCGGTCGCTAAGATTTGGTACACTTTTGAACACTTTGAAATCTGAGCTATCACTTAAGTCCTGATCCAAATCTGATCACTCCTCCCCATTGGGAATCTTTTGGACCCCAAAATACTTGATTACCTGTTCAGTAGATGAGAGTACAACTCCCTCACCTTTCCAACCTCCATTCAATTTGCTTTGCTTGGCTTAGTGCCTTTGAGCCCCAACTCGAAGGTGGTCAACATTTCCCCTCTTTGATACTCTTGTCCTCTTGTCAAGAATTATATCTTCTTTGAGATCATCCATAAATTTGTGGTGAGAAATCTTCAATAGAAGGTCGTTGAACATCATTTACTTAATCATCGATCAAAGGTGGCTCATACAAACGTAATTTTTCAACATAACAACTGAATACATTTGCATATGTACAAAGGAATGTAAACCTTACTAAGTCAAGAAGTCAAACCACTTATTACCAAGCCACTTCCATGGCGATTTTTCCTGCTGAAAATCTTCTTCTTGTGAATCATCTAGACTCACATCAATGATGGAATCTTTGGTTCCATTTTTTCTAGTCTTTTTATCCTCTTGCTTCAAATGTTTGGGATGATTGGTTGGATGTAGTGTCCAACATTGGGCGATAATATGTCCCTTTTTCTGGCAATGTGTGCAAATATTTTGCATATTTTGTTCAAGTTTCCTTCTCTTCGACTGTTTCCTGTATGCCTTCATTCTCTTCCAGCATCTTGAAACTTCATGGTTACACAAACCACAATAGGAACAACAACTCTTTCTTCCATTCATGCATGAAGATTTTCCATGCTTAACATAAACATAATCAACTTGACTATGGGAATAATTATACCTCGAATGTTGCTTTGCATGTCTATCTTTTTTACCTTCTTGAGGAGATGAATTTGTAGAGATTCCAACTTTATTTTGAAGACCAACATTAGTGTTCATGTCTTGATAGTTGCCAAAGATCTCTTGTTCGCCATAAGTTGCATGTCTACAAACATCTTGCTGCAACATAGGCTTCAAGCAATGACATTCATCTTGCATACAAACTTGACATGTTTGTGGGTTTGAACCTATAACAAAAGTTCTTCTTGGAACTTTCTCAAGTGCCTTCATGGCTGTAGAGTTTTCGCCATAAGGTTCAACATAGCCTAGACCAAACTTCTTAGGCCTTTCCTCAACCATAATAGTCTCAATCATGCCTTGTGCATGTTTTCCTAGACCCTTGCCTTCATAGCCCATTTTTAACATCAATTTGGACCCTATAGCTCTAGTGTGTTTTTCAAATGAACCTACGCATCTATCCGAAGAGGAAATTGAAGACAAATTTGAGTGATTTAACTCTGCTTCAAGCATGTGCTTGGTTAAGGCCTCTTGGGCATGATGGAGCTGCATCTCCATCTCATGCATTCTTTAAATAATTCCTTCTTTCTCTTGCTTAATAGCAACCAATTTCTCATGAAGTCTAGTGCTTTCCTTTCCATCTTCATACCGACTTTGCACCATCTCCTTCAGGATGTAGATGTCCCGCTTCATTTATTCATTAAAGAATCTTGTAAAGGAGGAGGATTTAGAAACCTCACTTGATGAAGTTGTCATCATTATTCAAATGAAATAAAGAACTTCAACAACAATTCACAAAGCTTCAAAAGAAATTGACAAAGCTTCTTAACAAATTGGTTGTAAACTCAAGCACTTTTCTGTAGCTTGTATCTCTTCTTCAAGTAGCCTCTTTTGCAAAAAATCCCTCTTGTGCTTCAAGGGTTTCCTCGAGGTCCTTTGGGTAAGGAGAATGTTTTCAACCTTCTTCCTTCTTGTCCTCTTCTGGACTTAGATAGCAATAGCTCCCCTTCACCTCTAGTAAACTCAAACTTGTAAGCATCAGTCAATTTGCAGACAGTTAAATTCTTTACACTGTTAAACTCCTTTCAAGTCAAACAAGAAAGCAAGCAACCTTGTGCTCTGTCAAGCAATAAACCTAATGCTTCGATACCACCTGATCTTAAATGGGTAGCTGACTTGTTATGCTATGCAAGCACCTCCCACTCAGTTAAACAAATTAAGATATTGCTTATACTTGATAGTGCATAATTGAATACTTGAATCAGGTGTATGTGTTTTAACTATTTTAAGTCTTTATGTGTGAGTAATTAAACATTTGTTTTTTCTTATAATAAGCATGTAAAACAAGCACAAATTGCAGAAAATTAATCATCAACACATAACAACAAATTTAATAAAGGAGTTCATCCATATGTCTTGGGCTACGTCTCCTTGAGCCCTTGTCAATTGACTTGGCTCTTTGTGATTAAGATGGAAAATTTATTTTACAACTAACTACTCAACTCCAATGGTTGTTTGAATTGTACCAATGGGTTTAGAATACCATCATATCCCTGGATTGACTGCAAACTCTCAAGAAATGGAACTAGGCTCCCTTTGACTTGAACTCTTCTGTCGGTGCCCTTAAGCTTCACTAAGCTTCTCCGTGGCACAAACTCCCTTAGAATTCCTTTTCTGTCCTTGAAACCTTTTCTACTATCTCCAACAAATATCAGTCATCAAAAATATGTTGTTCATTTGTACAAAATGATCTCTGGCTCCCCAAACTAGGCCTCCAACCCCTAGTGGCCCTAGTGGCTCCGAAACTTCCCTGTGGCTTCTTTGGCTCTAGAAGTCTCAAAATGGCTCTGAAAATCCCTCCAATGGATTCATAATGTAAAAAATAGTCAGAATAGACTATTCACTTGCTGAAATTGGCCTCTGGTTGCTCTGGTTACGCCTCCAACACCTAGTGACATCCTGTGGCTCTCGGCTCACTGAAAACTTATCTGTAGCATATCGGCCTTCATAAATCTTCAAATGCTTCTAAAAACCTTTCCATTTGATTCAGAGGGTTCAAAATAGTGATAATAGACTAATTTTTTGCTGAGAATGGTCTCTGGCTGCCCTAACTAGGCCTCATTCTCCTGCTGGCCCCTAGTGGCCCTTGGAACTTCTCTGAAGCAAAATCATGCTCAGAAGTCCTCATATGGCTCTAAAAACCTCACCAATGGCTCTGAAATGTCCAAGATATTTTAAATTTACTATTTTCTTGCTGAGAATGATCACTGGTTTCCCTGGCTAGGCCTAATTCTTATGATGGCTCGTGGTGGCCCTTAGAACTTATTTGAAGCAAAATCACACTCAGAAGTTATCTGATGGCTCTAAAACCCTTACCAATGGCTCCAGAATGCTTCAATTAGCTAATAATGACTCTTTGTTCACTCATAATGGTCGAAAATTGAGTCTCCAACTCATTTTCCCAGTAACACCTAGAAAAGCTCCACTAATTGTGGAGAACTCCACTTAACTAGAGTTATTTTAGTGCAATCCGCACAAATTTAGGGTGTGCTATAAACTCTGCCAATTTTAACCGTTGTAACAAATTTTATGGGTAGGGGGTGGCCACATTCCAACCCCCAAAACCTGTGGTTACCGTTATGGTGGAGCAGAACTCCGCTTAAGCCTTGGGATAAGGTTCCAAAACTCCGGGTTAAAATTGCACGGGTTAACGAAATCGTCGTCGGATATAATAGTAACATGGCATGTGACCAGGGATAGAAATAAACTGCGGAAATGATTTAAACCGTTAGTTTTTTTCGCCATTGATTTTAGCCCTTGGATCATGGGCGTGGTCCTATGGGGGAGGGGTTGGCCCCTCCACTCTCCCGCATAAATTTTTTTTAAATTCAAATATGCCTTCGGTCCTGTACATTGTTAGAACCATCGTGTGGCGTGTTGGCACATGGATGAGCTAACTGGTGGGAGGTATCACATTCAATTCCTGTCTGCTCCACTAAAATTTTACCATGACATTTGGGGACACGTGGCAGCCTCAGGGCTGGCCACGTGTCAACCCCTAATTGGTCCAAACCAAAAAAAACATACAACCCATCCATCAAATAGGACTGCGCCACTTGTCATGATCAGGTTGTCCTGGAAGGAATATTATGGGGGAATATTCCAAGAATATTCTCAGGGAATATTCCTTTTTGTTGACTGTACAATTGCCCAATCAACCCTGGTCAACTGTCGAAATTTGCAGTTCACTGGACTTTTCAAAACGCGATAACTTCTTCATACGGTGTCGGTTTTTCGAACCGTTCATGGCACTGAAATCAGGAAGACGAGATATATCTGGTCGCTCAGGTTCGACACATTTTTGAACACTTTGAAATCTGAGCTATCACTTAGGTCCTGATCCAAATCTGATCACACTGAGCAAAAGCGCTGACCTTGAAAACCAGGCTTTTATAGGGACCTTCCAGAAAAGTTGTAAAGGGAGATGAATTAGAAGACAAAGGTTGGTTCAGGGGTATGTATTCCATGCTTGGAAAGTACATAACGGTCACTATATGCGTCCTCCATGATCAAGGAGGGAGTACAATGACAATGACAAATTGTTGTGTAACACTTAGCTAGATTGATGACTAAAGCAAATCTTGGAACTTTTCGAATCAATATGACTATGGAGTTATCATACATAATAGAGGATGAATCAGTTGTAGTAGTGGATGATCGTTTTAAATATTCTTCATGGTATGGTGATATATTTTATATCTTTCAAAATCTGCAGGCTGCATTAGGAAAAAATAAAACTCAGGCCAAATTTTTGAAGCTTAAGTCTATTAAATATTGTATTCTTAATAATTATTTGTCTGTGAAGATCCATGGGGTATATTACTGAATTGTTTACTTGAAAATCAAGCCATGCGGATGATGAAGGAATTCCACCAGGGAGTATGTGGCGGTCACCATTATTGGAAAGCAACTGTTTACAAGATCTCGAGAGCAAGATTTTATTGGGCCACAGTTTTTGTTGATGTTCGCAAGGAAGTTGCAGCATGTCATAAATTTCAATCGTGTGAGGGGATAAGTTGATGTATTTACCTTTAAAGCTTATTTCTATAGAAGCACCATTTGAGTAATGGGGCCTTGATTTTATAGGAAAAATTCATCTAGCGTTATCAACACAACATAAATGGATCTTGACAGGGACTGATTATTTCACTAAATGGATTGAGGCTCTAGCAATCAGGTAAGCAACTGATCTTGTTATCATACAATTTTTAGAAAATATTCTTTCCATATTTGGTAGTCCAAAAAGAATCATAACTCACTCTCAATGCTTTAAATCTAAGAGACTAATTAAGAATTGTGATGAATACCAAATAATTGTTAGTCACTTACAACATATTACCCCCAAGGTAATGGACTGGCTGAGCCATCTAAAAAGAGCCTAGTCATAATCATCAAAAAAATGTTGGAAGGAAATAAAGAATCTTTGCATACAAAGCTCAATTTTTCCTTGTGGGCAGATAGGGTCAGTACAAAGAGATCAATTGGTACCACTCCTTTTCAATTAATCTATGGTGTTGACGCAAATTTCCCAATTTCAATTGGGATACCAGTTATGAGCTATTTGCAGAAGCTAGGAGAGGAATCAAATCATTTTCAAAGAAGAACCAGTCAACTGATAGAGGTGCAGGAAAACAAAGAAAAGGTATATGAACAGTTTCAAGATCTCCAAGAAAGAATAAGAAGTTATTTGACAAAAAGACTCAGGAAGATGATTTCAAATGTCTAGACCTAGTTTTGAAATGGGATGCATGCATTGAATAGAAAGGTAAACATGGGAAGTTTGACCATATTTGGAATGTCCCTTATCAAATTGCATCTTATCGTGGCAATAATACTTTCATTTTGAACAATTTAAAAGGATAATTATTGCCTGGAGGTCCAGCCAATGGGAGGTTTCTAAAACATTAGACTTCTTGAGGAAATCATAGTCCACTATTCCATTGTACATATCCATTTTATTTGAAAACTACATGTGTGGATAAAATTTTTGAAGGACTTGAAGCCCAAGGAGAATGACCTAAGGTTCTGATAAGTGGTTATCAAAAAATAAAGTGGTTTTACCTTGGCTATTTTATTTTTCAGTTCCAAAAGAGTCCGTAAAGAATAAATTTGAGAAATGATTTTCTTATTCAATAGAGTTGGTCAAAAGTATTACTTTAAAGCAAATTCATTATAATAAATAGGCTTCTGGTCTATGGGGTTATTACTACCCATCTATGATCGATAACATCCCCGTGGAGCCAAATGTTGTCACAATTTTAGTCAATAATTTTTAAAGTGCTGACAACGGGAGTGTTAGTGCCGATTTGTAATAAACAGGGTTAAAACGCTGACATATGGAATATCATTGTATGTTCTGATAATTAAACAATCCTTCAGGGTAGCAACACATGTGTAAAATAAAGGGCCAGTTAAAACTCTAGCAATGTGAGTATCATCGCCAAAGGGAGAAATTCATTTTTTATGTCTTACATCCAAATAATGCATTGACAAAGCACACATTAGCAAATGAACAATAATTTATCAAATAAGCATTGATGAGTCAGATGGTGAGGTCATGTGATGTGTTGCTGGATTTTGTTGCCAAGAGGAAATGTGGGTTAAAAAGTCATGATTGCGTGTTAAGGTTTTTTAAATCAATTGTCAATTCGTTATATAATGTACCGCTTGACACTTCCTGGAGTAATTTACCTCATATAGTAAGGCCTGTATAACCCATGTTTGAGTTGTTGTATTTCTTATGCTAAAAGAGGATGGGTTGTTAAAGTTTTCCCCATAAAACTAGGATCGAATCGCAATCCCGCTTCTGGTGCTTTTGCTTGGTGGTGAGAAACATGGGAAGGAGCGTAAAATTGAAAAAAGGCGAGGCTAAGGCACCCACCCCGCTCGAAGTCTATCTAGAGATTCAATAACGTTTTCAGGAAGCAGCTTGGGAGAAATTTTTCTCTTGTTGTGCAGGTTATCATGATCAAGTTGCTAGAACGTTTGCGAAAGGCTTCGATAGTTAGCAGGTGACTATTGGGGGAATTTCATTTCCGTTCACAGAGGATCTAATCGCTGAAGTCACAGGCTTGCCTGTAGACAGATAAAGAGCATTCAAGAGTCTTATTTTGGCTGACATTGATGTGCCATTTTTCCCGAAAGATAAATTTAAGGAGATGAACTGATGTTCAAGAGTTCAAAGGTCTTGGTTAAAGGATAAGTGGCATTGTCTTATGTGGATTACTCAGTCATACTTCACCTGCAAAGGACACTACAATCGGGTTAATGTCTATGATTTCTGCTTTATATCTCATATAGCGAGTCACTTGAGAATCAATACTCCCTATTTTATGTTGGAAATCCTGAAACATATGTCTACTAGAGTTAGAGCAAGACCAAATGCATCTACCCACTTCATATATCACAAGGGTATGATAAAACTGTTAATTGAAATCTAGTTGAGAAGGGTTGGAAGGACCTGAGAACACTTTTTGTTTTGGGGAGGGTTTGAACTTCAAGCTACAAAACCAAAAAGGGGTAGGAAGAAAGGTAGCAAAATAAAGACAAACAACCACAAAACCCTGAATAAGGGACATCATTTGTACAAACAAGGAGCCAACAAAAGATGGAACCAATTCCTCCTTTATATTCTGAATTACCCAGGTTTTATACCAAGAAAATTAATAGGCTAAGAAAAACAAATAATGCTCCTCCTCCCACTGTCCCCCCTACATGCAAAAAAATAAGTTAGCAAGCAAACAAACAAAGCCTAGGGAAAAAAGATTGAGGTCGAAGCAGAGAAGACACCAGTTGATAAGGAACCCACCTTGGAAAATATGTTTAAAGGTGGAAAAAGACCCCCCACCAAGCAGTGGAATAAGTTGACACTGAACATCAAGTTGAAACAGAATCCCATGTTAGCAACGAAAGTTATAGACATAGATAAAATCCCTCAGAAGGACTTGATCATAAACTAAGAGAATACCACAAGCTCAAAGAGATTAAAGAAAACGAAAGACTCAAACAAAGGGGTTACTATCAAGGTTCAAAGGAGTAAGAGATAGAGAAGGACAAATGTCAACATCTTACTAGAGGCAGCTAGCACACTTAGCTAGTGGATTTTGACGACATAGTTTTGATTTCTCACTGTCAAGGTGGAATTTTGTTCGCAGGTCGATAACTCATCTGTCAGCGATTTACACTGGTAAAGGTGGATGACCGCTGACAGTTCTAATGTCAATGAATTTTTGGAAATCAGTATCTATAAAAGCGCTGACAGCTAGCCCATCAACGATACTGTTTATGTTCCTCGAAAGGATAACATTGAGATTGTTAGTGCTATCATATCAGGAAGCCTGAAAAGAGGAGCTACACAACAAATGATATTTTTAGAAGGGTGACAAGGTACGAGTTCCAACAAATTAGGCAAACAATAA
The DNA here is from genome assembly GCA_034641835.2 of Pinus albicaulis. Taxonomy (NCBI): domain Eukaryota; kingdom Viridiplantae; phylum Streptophyta; class Pinopsida; order Pinales; family Pinaceae; genus Pinus; species Pinus albicaulis. The sequence goes on along the minus strand of CM076578.1, from coordinate 1,265,100,319 downwards.
ATCATCGTTTTTGACCCAGTTTTCTAGCAAATTTTGTAGCACACTATTATGTTTTCGATACAAATAGGTTTTAAAATATGTATTATGTTAATGTATTTGAGATATCCACCTTATCTCTTTATCTTTTAGCAGGTTGTAAGGAAGCAGATGCAAAGAACCTATTTTTTAATTTGTTCCTATAAAGACAAGGTTTGTAGAAGAAAATAGGGTTGGTTTTTTATAAGAAACTTATTGTGCTTTGTGTATTTTATGAAAGTTTAATAAATGAAGACTAATTCTGCAACAAAGATTCTTGTGTTGAGATATTTTGGATATGTGTTTTCCTATTTTTATTTTCCTTCTACATTTTCATATGTGTATTCTTCTATGACTAATAAGAGTAAATAAACATAAATCATATTTACTATGCTTTGCTTATATGATCAATATTCTCCAAATTTATGACTTATGCTTTAAAGAATTCATCCCCGTGGTGCTCTTATACGTATACCATCGCCTTCTTATTCTGCGTTCCATCTCAACAGTTTTAATTTTCAAAGCATCTCAGGTACCTTGCCTTTGTGAAGGTTTTAGAATGCTTCCTTGTTAAGCCAAATATTTGACTCCATGGCCAATGGAAATCTATCAAACCCTACCACAATTTTGAAGTCCTATTACAACAGATTTAGTCAATGTGTTAAGTACATAACCACTCATATTTGAATGAGTTATAGAAGGGATCCCCCTTTGGATTGGAAGGGCTAGCTTTCAATTCAAGAGGTTGGTTACAGTTTACCTCAGTTATTTCCTTCCACAGCCCACGGAGGCTTCACTTAATGAATCTCTAACATATCATATGCGTTCATGACATATTAAACAATACCCTTAATTTGACTACATATTGGAAAATACATCTAAAAATAACCTTATTTAACCCCCTACCAATACGAACCCAATAAACCTTCCCAATTTAAAAACCGCTACTTTAGTAGATATTGTAGGTATCAATTTTTTCATTAACGTTGTTTATATCCCTTTATATTTTTCATTAACTTTTGGCTCTATTTTTTATACCTGCCAATATAAAAACCCTCTACCCCTATATATCCCAGTATATTATGCCATTTTTCCCTCAATAAATATCCTCCAATATATATAAACCCATATGGTATGGTATTGCTCTCAAGTGAAACCTCCTCCCACAGCAAAAAATTTTTTTTTACAGATAACACATATTACAAAGACCTACTATAGTTACAAAAATCAACAATAAAGAAATCAACAACAACGGACCCAATGATGGTACTTTGACCCAAATGATGGTACTTTGATGATGATGTTGAGTTACCATTTATTAAAGTTATTTGACACGATCATGGTATATGGTTGATGCTATTAGATTACCATGCATCAGTTGATTATGGTGATGATTTGCAAATTTGCAGGAGGAAATGAATTAATTGTGGAAGTAGCGATCTTCATAACAAATTACTACTCGTCCAAGATTCAATTTCTAACTCAGGAATTTCATGTTAGGTGGCTGTAAATTAAAAGTGCCTCCTCACTCAGTTCGAAGTAGGACAAATTTGTTGAGCCGTAACTAAATATTTCGTGGAGGCTGAATGAATGAATGAATGAAATTTTAACGTCCACGAGACTAAAAATAGCCTATGGACTATGGGTTCCCTGTTTTTGCCATTTGCATTTTAGTCCTCTTCTTGTTCAAATTGATGATGAGCTGGCCCAACCTTCCAACTATCTCATCGCTGAAAAGATAATGCCAAGAAACCGATGCTAACATACTCAACTTTCTCTGATGTCTTTGAACGCATCACATTCCAAAATGAAATGTTTTTCTGATTCCAACGCTCTAGACGTGCAAAATGTACACACTCGTTCTTCCCAGGCTTCTTTAGGTCTTTTCCACCGCCCTGTTTCACACCGAAGATGATGCGAGTTGGTTCTTAATTGAACAATAAGAACCTTTTCTCTCCATAGAATGGTAGCTCCAATTTACTCTTTTTGTTGGATATCATATATAGGGTTGAATTCTTCGATGTAGTACTTTTTCTTTCTACCCAACTCTTTTCCCCATACTTGTTTACAAAATTTATCCATAACAAAATTCTTTATCTCTTTGCTATTTGTGGGACAAGCATTGAGGTAGATATTCCATTTTTGCATCCATGTGTAGTTTTGTCTCATCCATGTTTTCTTTCTTTCACTCATGCCTTCCTTGAAGACAACATTAGGCCATCTACCTACTCCCATTTGCTCAATTCTTTTTAGATATCTTATGAGTTGCACCATAGCAATTGCTTCGATGGGAATTGCTCTTGTTTCACTCAACATTGTCTCATAAGGTACCGAACTTTTTATTTTGAACTTGCTCATAATCAAACATTTTTGGATTTTCTCTATTTGCTTCCATTTTGAGATAGGGGTGCTGCTAGCCCACAATTCACACTCATATAGCATCACTGGACAAACTAGGAGTCCAAAAAGCACTTTAATCGTTTTCCAATCCCATAACTCTGCTTCTCTGCATCTGTTTTGAAGAGCATACAATGCTTTCTGTTAGGTCTCTGTAATCAGCAAGATTGGCAAAGTCCGATCACAGAAACAACATCGTTTCAACCACTTTGGGATTCTAGGATCTAACCCTCCTGAATCCGGAGAGGGATCTCTCCAATAAGTGCAAAGATGGATTTGTCTTTGGAGTTTTGGGTAATGATATTAGGCTAGTTATGAAGGCCGAGGGTTTGTTTTGTTTTTGGATGGTTGAGCATGATTACTGTTTGAGGTGGAAAGTTCTAAGTGCAAAGAGTTTCAAAGGTGAGAAGTTGCAAGAAAATAGAACAAGCTTTGGCCAGGAAGATAGATAATTGCAGGTTTTAGTCCATTGGGCTATGGAGTCATAATAGGGTTTAATTGAAACAACAAGAGGCAAGAGTGGTCCATGGGGCAAGTCATCTATGTCTAAGGATCTCTTTGAAATTTTGATTTATGGAATGAAATGAGACAAAAAGAAGGGGAATTAAACAAATGAAGAACAAAGAGTAGCCTAAGATCTGGTGAGTACTTTTAAACTAGCCAGCTTTTGACATACACCTAAGAAAGACATGAAAATAAACTAGGATCTGGTAAGTACTTTTAAACTAGCCAACCTTTGATACACTTTCAATAGAAAACATATAAAAACAGAGGGAAATACAAATGATAACAAATGATGGTCTAAGATTTGGTAAGTACTTCTAAACTAGCCAGCTTTTAACACATTCCAAGGGAAACATTCAGACAGTCTTTAGGGATAAAACTAGGACCAGGGCACACCATATCTTCCTTAGTTCATCTCTACTTAACATGAAATGAAAGTAACATCCAAGAATAATATTCAGCTAAAACAATAAGACGAGGGAATGCCAACATTCTTATGCTTAAACTGAACTAAATCATTCCTAAATAACACAGATTGGAAGAAAACATTCAAATAAAGATTTTCAGTCAGAGAATGGTACTGATATACAGTAGGTCCTAACTCTATGCATGTTGTTCCTTGTAAGAGAAGATGAACACAGTGAAAACAGAAACAAAATAACAAGTCACAATGAGAAAAACATCACCCTCAACATAGACCAGGGTCTCATAAATCAGCTTGTATTGATGCTCCAAACCAGTTACAGCTTTAGTCCAGTGCTTTAGTTTAGCAATCATCTACATATCTCAGCCTAACTTATCTATCACAAGCAGAGCTCCAAGGGCCAGTGAACACTATTTATAGGTAGAAGTCTCAAGCTCAATTACATTTCAATGTTCAGTAGCCAAATCAACCAACCCCTCTCTCATCTTCTTCTGTAGTATTTATAGAAGAATGAGGAGGTGAGATATGATAAAAGATCTCTAAAGATAATTAATACAGACTTAATGTCTTCTCGGCCTTTGGGGGGCTCAATGGAGAAGCTTACATAGGTGTCCTCTGTATTAAATGATTTACATAAAGATTTAAGTTCGGTGGGAGCTCTTTTTGACCTTTGAGGCTCTGTGTGATGTCAAAGTAACTCTGGTGATATTTTGTCATTAAGTTTGTTTGCAGAATTAATTTCTCTGGCTGCGCTGAGGCAAATACTTGATCTTGATCAATAACTTGGGCCTTTGCTTGAATCCTTTGAGGCACAGGTGGCACTGAGGTAGCTGGGAGGAATCAATTTTCCTCAGCTGTGGCGGTGGAGGCTTTCTGTCTGATGAACCTTTATGATTTACCTTTAAACTGTGTTTTGATTAGGGGGATTAGGCTTTTGATAAACCATCTTAGACGTAATCCCCACAGATCTGTCTTCAATCTTTTGTTCTGGTGTATTTTTGTCTTCGACACTGATACTCTTTGATTTGTGCTCGATTCACTGTGTTTGTTCGAGTGCAGGGCTGCGCAGGGGTCGTGTGGCATCAATGCCTCATGAAACACCGATGAAACGTGGAGTCTAAACCCTGCGAAGGATTCTCTTTGATGAATTAGAGGCAGGAGGATCGTCACCCTCAGCGTTTGAATTTTCTTTAGCATGGCGAAAAAAACCATTTAATACCCTGCAAAATACAAAAACATTATGAAATCCTACATATATAGGTTTACTGCTTTGGAAGGACATGTGGGGAGAGTGTGGCCGTTGGATGGCATTATCCAACGGTCGAGATTGATCAGAAGAAGTCAAAGGGAAGGTGGAAGAAGAATTTAAATCGAAGTCGTCGATTGTGCAGAGATCAATGGTCGAGAGCGGAGGTGAACAGTCAAAACGAAAGAGTCGATGTATTTGGAAAAACGAAGAAAATGGGCTAAAAAACTTTGTTTCGGCGAAAAATGGTGAAAAATGGCGTTTGGGGATCAGGACGATCGTGGGCCGTTGGATGAGATCAGTCCACGCGATCAACGGTGGAGATCGCATGTCAAAAACCTTATAAAATACGTCCGGACCTTAAAACCTTTCAATAAAACCAAGCTAAATATAAATTCCCCAGGTCCGCACTTGCTGACTGTGCGAGGAACCCATGGAGATCTGCTCCATTCATCTTTTGTCGCATGGACGTTGATGTGGCGTTGGGACCACTAGCATTGCTGTGGACGAGGGGACCGGGGCGATCGTGCGTGGGTCGTCGATCTGCAGATCAGATCGACGGCGGAGGTTCTTTCATAACTGCGTCGTACCTTCGCTTATCGCATGGGATTCTTTAGAGCGCGATCACCGTCCGATAAGCGGCCTTAGATCGGACGACCTGTATCAATATCGCGCCCACTCCACATCCGACCTTTAATGCGCGATGAGGGCGGTTTTTTCAACAGTGCTCAAAGCTATGTGTCGGCTGGGCCGATCGGGGGAAAACCACCTTCCTCTTGAAAGCGATGCGATGGATTCCGCTCGGTTTTCTTTTAACACGATGACAAAACATATTAAAACCCAAAAATGTAATATACACAAAGGTTTGAGCTTTAGGGGCGAAACATATATTTGCGATGCGGCTCGGTGCCCATATGCGGGGTCGTGGGTTATATGGAAATTAATATGACCCGGGAGATAGAATGGAGGGCTAATCGGCATCGGAGAACTTTGGGAGGCAAAAGACTTGCGCTGTTTTCCTCCGACACAATAAGCGGCCAAAGGGCTTAGCACATGGTTCCAGCACTAGGGCGTATGGAGGGAAAAATGCTAAGGACTTAGCCCAAGGGGGCTTAAACCAAAATATGTATTTTTATGTATTTTTCAATGTTTTTCAGGGGTTTGAGAGTTTCGATAAGGCAAATAAGGAGTCTTAAACCTTATCAAAGGGGTTTTGGGGAAGGGAGAAAAGGAAAAACATGAAAATGAGGGATTTTTATGGAGAATAAAGGGGGTGAAAATGAGATTAGTGTTGGAAGTGAGGAAAGGGAGAAAAGGGTGATTTTTGCAGCAGTTTCTTCGTATGAAATCAATAGAACTCCAGAGTGTAAAATAGGCACAGTATGGAAGGTTTTGGACAAAGGTATGAGGCCTTCAAGAGTCTTCAAAAGCCAACAGTTTTTTGCAATAAAAATTGTTCCTTGAAGGCTCCAAAATGATTTAACCACCTTTTGGTATAACAAATTTCATAGGTGGCTAACACTTTCCACCCTCCTAAGATTCTCTTCTTTCTGCAGTCCTCCCAAATAGGTTTGTTATTGAAATCGATCCTGAGGTATTTGTACTCATTTACTTCTTCAAGAGTGTTGCCTTCCAAGAAGAATGTATGCTGACTTTGCTTCTTTTTATTAGAGAAAATCATTATCTTAGTCTTGCTAATATTGACTTGCATCCCCACTGCTCTGCAAAAATGCTCAAGGGCATATAGGTGCATCTGCAATCCATGGGTCAATTTAGAAATCAAAACAAGATCATCAAAATATAAAAGAAGTTTTATCACAAACCCCTCAACCAAACACTATCCCCACCTTGCAAATTTAGCCACTCTTCCAGTTTATCAATATATAAACCAAAAAGAGTAGGGGATAGCAGACAACCTTGCTTAACTCCAATGTCACTTCTAAAGCTTCCTGAAATAGATTCTAATTTTGAATTTCACCACTTCATAAAGTCTATGAACAAGAGCTTTACAATGCAAAGAAATTTCAAATTTTTCCGTTCCATGCCACAACTTATCTCTAGGAATGTCTCAAATGCCTTTTTAAAGTGTCAATTACCAGTGCGTTTCTCTGCGGTCTGCATTGCATTGCTGGACAGCGTATTCCACCAGGAGCTGAAGAGTTATCGATTTATTGACATCGTGTTGTTTAGGACGCCGAACTATCAACATTTATCGTCGGACAGAGCTTGAGTCTTTTTTAATTGCTGTCACCATGATGGATTTCTTCATGAGAAAAGGGAACGTGTTCCCCTAAACTTGTCACTGGAAGACAGATTTCAATGTCTGTAGCAGTGCATCCACCAAGGCCGAGTTTGATATCAGTCCAGTAGCGGTTTTTATGAAGAGGACGAGCTCATGAAATGCACGCAGAGGTGACTTTGTTATCAGTTTGAGGGCATCATTTTTGAGTGTCATTCCAGGCTTGAGGAAGACCGAGTTTACAGTCCCTTGGCTAGCTGAATGCCATCCCATTCTCTCAGGCTGCGTTGTCTTCATTTCCCTGGACGAGATTTCTGTGGAGGAGAAAGACAATATTTCTGTTAGCAGCCATTTTTTCCAGGTATCACGAGTGGAGGCCATTAAAGGTTTGGGGTGTTGGATTGTTCATATTTCCCATTTTTCTGGAGTATTCCATGGTAGAGAGGAGACTGAATCAACGCTGTAGAGGATATCAGCCACAGGCAGGCAGTGAACCCTTTCTTGGCTAAACGTGTCCTTCAGGCTGAGTTAGTGTTGAGTTGGATGGAGCGGACTTCAGCGCTGGAGATTGCAATGAATCTCATCTAGTTGATTAATCAAATACCGAATTTTCATTTTGCTGTGCGTGTTACCCATGCTTCCAAATGGCTACCGCAGTAAGAAATTTGAACGCAGAACATAATATTGGGCAGCGTACTCAGCTGCCTCAAGTGTTGGAGTATCATTTCAAGGTCCGTGTTACATTCTCCTACAAATCAGGTTCTTTCATATAGATACAGTGCTTGCATACTTCTCTAATGGCCATAAATTTCTCTGTTAAGTTATGATATTATGGAGATTCCAACAGTGAATATAGAGCGAATTGTCTTGGGATTGTTTCCAGCTTGATAATGTTTGGTGTCTATCATATTATTTTTCTGAGCTCTTTAAAGTTCCATAATATGTGAATGTTGTTCAATGAGCATTTTCGCTGTACGTAAACCATGAAAACTCACCTACAAAATATTGTAACCAAACCATTTGACGGAAGGCATCACTGAAATTTTAAATATAAACCCAGAAAATTATTGATAGGTACAGTGGTAATTTGCAAATCGAGTCTTGTCAATTGGAAATGAATTGTTATGCTACTGATCGTAAGCAAAGATGGAGTATTGTCATAGTTGTCTCAAGTTGTCTGAGTCATAGTGCCAATCATTGGGGTGGGGGCGCGGGGCGGCAAAATAATGGCTGAGTTGAGTGTAGACAGCCTTGCCTTCTGCCATGTGTGAGCTCTTATGAATAGAAATGTTGAGTGTTGGGTTGTGATGGGAGAGTTTCTTAGTCAAAGTCATATATAAAACAACTTAATGAACTTATCTAAAACATGGATCCAAACTTCATAAACTCCTTCAATAAACTAGCATGAACAATTAGCAAATCCCTTTCCAAGGGAATACTCACTTTGCTACAGCAAGAGCAGCCACAAGAGGGGCATGAGTTGGGATACAAAATCTTTATTCTTGGGACATATTTGAGATGCATGGGGTTTACAACGAAAGCCCCTCTCAAACTAGAAGAACTTGCTTCACTCCTCTCCAAGATGCATCAATCAGATGGGAAGAGCTTGGTTTGGGCTCTAAAACCAGCCATGCTTGCTCTCATACAATACAAGTATTTGGAGCATCTTTGTATAGGAGTCAAACTTCCAGTTGCCTCTTGTCTTGGTAGTATCATGATGTTGACCACAGCTGTACCTCCTTACAGTGATGACATTATGAGGAGAGTCTTTAGATTGATGGTAGGGACCTTTTAAGATTTGGATAACAGTGAGGGCCCTACTTTTGGGAAGAGGATAAAGATTCTAGAAGGTATGGCCCTGGTTAGATCTTATGACCTCATGTTTGAGTTGGAGTGTGACGATTTGATCCTGCAGATGTTCCAATGCTTCTTCAGCATTAGGAAATATCATCCTGACACAGTCATAATAGACATGCAGTGTATTTTGTCCTCATGTATGGGGGGCCATGATGCCATTTGCAGGAGATTGCAGTCTGAGTTGTTAGCCATTTGGAGGGAGGAACAATTGGTTTCACCTGTTGCCTATGAACTAGCTAAAATGTTAGTTGAGCAAAACATTGGACTGTTCAGGAGATGATTGACCCGAGAGGAGTTACAGTGGATTTATGGTGACTAACTGTGCAATAAGAATGAGCTGAGGAGGAAGGGTCTTTCCTTCATTTGCAAGGAACCTTGGGGATCTGGCCACTCATGCTTGGGAGATGCAGAGGAGATGGCAGAGGTGGAATAGGAGGATATTCCTTCTGTATGTCAGGATGAGGACTCTTCTTTAGATGAGTCCATGGGGTCATACGAGGGTGCCTCTGGGGAGCATGAGCAGTCATGTGGAGTCATTGACAGTAGGTCGGATTTATATTTCGATGTGTATGGTGAGCTGTCAGGGGACTCTATGGGAGACATTCAGGATGATGCGCCACCCATGATGATTCAGCATGAGCAGCATATGGTGGAGCATATATGGTGGAGCATGAGTTAGATAAGGAGGATGATATGCACAATATGCATGATGAGCCTTCTGTGGAGGTCCAGTTGGAGGATCATATTCAACCGGTGATGGAGGAGGAAGAGCATCCACTCTTGGGGTCAGCAATTGAGGAGGAGTAGACAGATGTACCGGGAGCTAGCAGGGTGGCAGTATCTACAACACTTGTCCTCAGGAGGTGTTGGAGTCTGGTACGACAGTTTTGCAGGAGATTGGTCGGTTAGAGGAGCGTGGAGTTTCCTATCAGGCGAGGGAGACAACAATGCATCCATCTGTGGGTCTACCCATTGATGAGGTGCAAGCAGATGAAGTGGGGACTAGCAGCGCTGCAACATTTTCAGGCAACAACCCTCTTTAGGAGTACATAGATAAGGCTTGCAACACAGCTTGCCCACTTTGGCCCATTATAGGGAGAGAGGCAAGATTTCTTGGACCGATTTTGTTGGTTGATCAGGCAGAGCATCAGGATTTGAGCATGGACTAGTATCATCCTAGTAGAGATACTCCTTACACAAGTGTCCATGCATTAGATTGACGAAAGATCATGAGTTGGTATCCTATTGATGGTATGCTCTTCTTAGTCAGGGGCATAGTGGAGTGGGGAACCCTTAGACATGATGGTACTACAGGTTTCAGTTGGCAGTGGGATACAGGTCGACAACTTTTCAGTATTCCGTCCCGGCATCAGGAGAGTAGGATTAGCATTGGATTAAGTCAGGGGTTGGACTGGAGAGAGGTGATGAGTTGATACACAGTCAGTGGGCCAACATTCTTAACCAGAGTTATATCGCAGCAGGAGCTATGGAGCATTGATGCTCGTTCTTGGTGGCATTGGGATCTAGGAGGATTTGTTGATGACATGCTCAGTCAGAGATTGATCTAGGATCCAGGCATTGAGGGGTTTGTTCCTGATCGGTTGACACAGAGGCATAGCATTACCCAACGGTTTGTATGGGATCTGGGCATTAGGTCTCAGTTGCATTGGGTCAACAGACTGGTCCACATATTTGGATTGTTTAAGGGCAAGTAATCTTGGGGCGGAGGATTTGTAATGTACGTTTTTCTGTTATTCCTTATGACATGGTTAGGATGGACTTTCAGAGTTGGGGGCAGACAGGTCACAAGTGTAGGTTGGCGTCATCGGCGGGCCTTGGGGGGCTTTTGGAGGGGTTTTGAGGAGTTCTTATGAGGTATGATGGCATTCGCTTGGTATATTCCACCATCCACACAGTTTACCTTTCGTTCTGTTGCATTCCGACAACTTTCAGAAAATTGAGTTATTAATGGGCCTAACTCAATTAATTACGCCTAAGGTGGCATTTCAGGAAGCATTTTTGGTAGAACACCTTAGTGTAATAGCTCGTTGGAACCAGAATGAGAAGATCTACAAGATGGGATGGCTAGGAGTGATTTTCAGTGACCCGAGGAAGCATGGTGGCCAATTGACCATTTTCCCACATTAAAAAGAATATCTTAATTAAGGGAAATGTGCTCAATGATTATAGTAATAATAAAATAGGAGCTTCTAGAGGAGTCCATCAGATCTATAAAAAGAGGAGGAAGGGCCATTAGAGATAATCTTAGATTTGATATTGCTTCTTGTATGTGAGGATTGAGAACCCGATTCTCTACTCCATTGGTAGCCCCAGGACAGAAACCCTCAGGTGATTTAGAGAGATTGGACGAGCATCCATCTCCCCTTGGTGAACTCATCCATAATTCACAGGAGAGCTTAGCAGTGGCAGTTCAATTCAGTTTTGGTGGAGGGCCTGTGCAGTATTACAACAGATCCTTGAGGCCAGTTCTATCTCAGCTATCTCAACTATTTTCTCAGTTCAACATGTAAACCCCACTTTATATATATTAATAAAGCTGAGATAATTTCTGCATATTGTATGTTTGAATTGCATGTATTCTCTTGTTCTATTTTACATGGCAATCTTCTGTAAAATAAATGATAATTTTCTGGGGAAATTTGGTTAAGTGAATCTTTGCAAATTTAGTCAAAATATCTATTTGGGGATATTACAGCTGATCAAATCAGGTTCTAGATCCTTAGTTGTTTCATCATCATTTTGACTGCTCATTATATCATTGTTTTGGGATTCGTTATAATCCGTAAAGAAGGCCTCACTAATTGGACTAGGACCGGGGTCCTTTTCAAGCATTCTTTGTAGTTGCGTTTCTACTGTTGATCTTTGGTTAGGGCATAATTTGTCAACTATTATTTAAGTGGAAGATTCACCTGGGCTTCGTCTTTGTCATTTGTATTTCTCTCTCTCCTTCTTTGCTGAACATTTGATATCAATAATAAGAAGATTTGATCAACGGTTTTCACCATCTTGGGGTTTTTCCCCGGCTTGAGCCAATTCTGGTGTTCTCTTGTCTTGACTTGTCTCCTGCATTTATCGTTCATGTTCTTTCTTTAGTTACTATCATGATATAATGTCTTAGGTGATTTCTTAAGGAAATGGATTGAATTGAAATCAAGCTAACATGTAGTAACTATTTTATGCAAAGAACATGTTATTCAAAATTAACATGGTATTAGAGCACAGGTGAGGACATGCCCAAGCAAGAAGAGAATGCAATACAACTGAGAAGTGAGATATTCTACCTTGAAGGCATGACTCATTAGGTATGTAGCTGAAATGAGAGATAGCACAGAGATATTTTTCCTCTGAGATCCTTACATTGACTATGAAATTTTTCAGTAAACGTTGAGGTTTCATAGTGACATGATTTTGCATAGGAGTCTGGCAGTTATTTGTGTGTTAGAATAAGAGGCAGCTTGAAATTTTTAACAGGAATTGAGTTCATCGAAGTTTGGCCTAATCAAATAAGAGGCCTAGTATTGACTTGATTCTTACACTCTGAAAAACAAGGAGTATTGTTGTAGTACCACTATAAGAATGAAATGCTAAACTTGCCCGCGGTCCTGAAGCAGTCATTCAGACCTCCTTAAGGACAGAAGGTTTTGTTTGATCTTGCATTCTTCATTTTGTATGCTTGTCACTTCAAGTGGTTATGCTCTGAAATATTTCGACCTTTGGAGAAGTAATAGTCCTATTATGGTGTGGGATTCGTTGGATACATGAAGGTGTATTAAAGACTCTAAGGGCTCAGTCTATAGGCATTTCTTGACAACTATTTGACACCTGGCTATATGAGTCATAGCTATACGTTGATGAGACATCATGCTTGTCCGAGTTTCAAGAATGACTTCAGCTCATGTTGATCCAAGTTTCAAAGATTGCAAGCCATTCTTATCTGAGTTTTAATGGAAGATTACAGATCTAGGTATAAAGGTTCTTCTGTCCGAGTTTGAGAATTTATTTAATCACTCTCTTCTGCCCTAGAACAAAACAACCCGTCTTGCGGATTGTTCACTTGAAACAACCTCAATACAGACTGAGATTTATTTGGCCTAAATTCTCTTAAATTTGATTTGAAGTTCTGAACTAGATTACGGTTTGTTTTTGTTTAAGGTTCTCATAAGCAGTTGCTGGAAAGTTGTGGCCTCTCCTCTACTCTTTGAACAAGACTATTGAACATAAGTATGATAAATATTTGTTATCAAAACTAGGGCCTAAAGAACAAAAGTGCCATTGGCGTAACTCACTTAAGTTTCATGCATGAATATTTTATTGTTTGAAGGGCTAGTTGTCTAAGTATACATCTGATGTAGAATGATTTCAAACTTGCAAGAAGACTTCTCTAGTCCAAGGGTTTACAACAAAAGTCTTGATCAAGACTCAGTTCCCAGTAAGACCATCTCAAATATTAGCTCTCCAAGGACTTGAATTGTGAGCAGTAACCTATTGTGACATCTCCAAAATTTTGATCTTCATAATGACAAGGCAGACAACATACATCTTCAGGACATCAGAGGTACATCAACTTAGTTTGATTCTAGGTTGTAGGAAACGTGGAGCAGGGGTCCGTTTCCACCCTGAAACGAAACAAAAACGCGTTTCCCCTTACCGTACGGCCTGGAAACGCGTTTCCGTTCGTATTGAGCTGTTTCATGTTGGGGAAACGTGCCCAGTATCGACGGAACTACGTTTCCAGGCTGTACAAGTGTGTTTCTGTCATTTTAACTTTTTTTTTGGCTTTTTTTTGGGGTTCGTGTTTTTTATTATTATTTTAATTGTGGAAAGTGTCTTTTGTGGAAAATGAAGATTAAGGAGAATGTCACTTTTACTTAAATTTTTAACATTACCAGGAAATGACTCAGAATGTTTGAGAGTGGTTCCGACCTCATTGGATTTCATATGGAGAAAGTAGAATTTTAGATCTCATTCAAAATCTAGCAGACTTATCAGTTTTTCAGGGTTTCAGGATTGGGTGATTGCAATGTTTCCATCGGATTTTGTCATGTATTAGGGTATGGAACTCGTATTTAATCAAGAGCATCAATCCCTCTATGTACCTTGATGTAAGTGACATTGGTTGTCAAACTCCTCTATCCTTACCCTACTAAAAATGTACCCAACACTCAAACAAAATCTTGACTTGACATGCTCATAGTCTTTATTGTACTTGCAGCTTCATATATATAATAAAAGCTGATTTTGAGATTTTGATATATAATAAAGGTTGGTTTTGGATATTCCAATATTGCTATTTTTATTATGTGTCTGTTATCATTCACAAGTAAATGTCTTGTAACTTGTAATAGTTTATGCTTTGAATTTATCATGTATGTTTTGTAATTTCACATAACATTTCTTGCATGTGCTAAATTTTAATATAAATTTAAATTAATATATATATATATATATATATATATATATATATATATATATATATATATATATATATATATCACGTTTCCCTGTTTCCAAAATTTGGGGAGGTTGCGTTTCGTATCGCTTCCCGTTTCGGAAACTCGTTTCTGTTTCCCCGTTTCGTGCAACTTAGGAACTTTGATTTCTGTCTTTTCTCATTTGAAGGAATTGTCATCAGTTGAAGTAAGTGTGTTGTCACCTACAAAAGTAAAAGCTTCATCATCATCAATTTCTTCATTCGACAGTGGAATGACCTTATTGCAATAATTGAGATATTGTAAGGCTGGGTACAGGTTAGATTAGCGGCATCCAATTCACATATCCTTTCAAGAATAGAAGTTTCACATTTCTTCACATTACAGGACATTCGTCCTATAAAAGGTAGAAAAGCTAAGATATTGAACAACGTTCAAAACTCATCATGACCGTCACGATCTAGTCAAGGATCTCTCCTTCATAATTTGTAGGGTGTCTGAAGCAGATCATTTGATTCTGAAAAGCGCAGCATGCAAAGTAGTGATAGCAGCACCTTCAGGCATCATGGGTACTGTTACAATAAGAGAATGAAGATTGTGTAAGTCTATAATGGAAACAACCTTATTCAAGATTGACTATGAATCAAGCATTCTTGATCCTTAAAGAAGATGAGAGGCAAAAACACCTTATGATTTGAAACAATTTTTGTTGTGGATAGTTAGCAGAGGAGTTCAAAATGATGGTACTATATAACCTGGAAGTGACTTTTGCATAATGACAACTTTCTTCATGAACAAAGTTGCATAACAATAGAGGTATTTTGAACATGATTATGACCTCCAGGAATATTGTAATAATAGATTCATTGGTATGGAGAAATCTTGCATGGCCTGATATCAATTGCAATGATCTTCAGTCATGTAACCCTATCTTGATATCAAACTGTGTAGCATCAACATCATATGGTCTGTCAGTTGAACAGGCAGAGCAAATAAGAGAGACTACCCATGCATGCGTTTTGCTGGGATTTGGTAATTGGCATAATAAATCTTAAAGATGAGGAGCAGATTTATGAAGGCTCGATTTCAAATTGGAGTAAGACTTTAGAGGGAGCCTTTGACTCTTCTTGCCCGATGTTTTCATGGTAGCTGATTATGATTGACACATCGAACTAAGGGTCCATGGTAGGAAAAGGGCTAGGTTTCAGGTGACTCGTCGATTATATTCTGGCAAAGTCACTTTCCTTACATTCAGAGGGAGTTATGGACAAGCCATGATGATTATAGATGATTTTCTATTTGATGACCATCTCGTTTATCAATGTAAAAGGATGTTGACTTTTGGGAGAAGACCTAGCTCAAAGATCTGATAAAATTGTGAAGCTGCTGATCTACATATGTGTATCCTATGGAATCCCTGGTAATCCTGATTGGATAGTTGCTTATTAAGATATCTCTATAATACACTGTTGGAATCTAAGATTCCATGAATATATTGATGTTGACTCGGTTGGTAGTATGATGGATGGAAAGAGCGCATCTCGTGCTATATCTCTTGATTTGGTTGTTCTGGAAGCACTATTGAGTTTGAATGTATATAAGCAGCAAGTATGACTTATTATGAAGAAAACTGTCCAATGAACCATTTGAACATGTGCTGGTAATGCCATTGTATATTGCAATATTCTTGAATGGGATTCATGGTCCACAACAACTACAAGTATTGGGTACCGCTTTATTTCAATATGGTATATTGGAAAGCTACCAATATCCACCACTGTTGATTGGATGAGCTGATATCTGTCATCCTTATATAGCTTCTTGGTAATATCAAGATTATCCTTCTTTAGAAAGAGTCTGGGAGTCGTGGATTGACCCTGCTAGGAGGGTCCCGATTGAAGATTGATCTCTGGGAGCTCCTGGGGGCTTGGGGTACTTATTGAGCTATGAGCGACCATAGGTTGAGTGGTTCACCTTCCCCTAGTGGTGTGCTGTGTACAGGGTGAGTGGTTCACCTTTCCCCTGTGATACCCCATGGTGGTTGACATGTGTGTAGGGTGAGTGGTTCACCTTCCCCTATTGTTGATGACATATGCACAGGATGGGTGGTTCACCTTCTCCTATGGCATATGAGAAGGATGAGTGGTTCACCTTCTCCTGCGGATACCCCAGTGAGAGACACATTTAGGGATCTGCTTGTGGACATGTCAGTGGGATGTGGTTCATCCTTTCCCCACGTGTAGGACCCTTCCTACTATTGTTGGTTTGCATGCGTGTAGGATGTGGTTCATCCTTTCCCTACTCTCAGTGTTTTGCATGCGTGTAGGATGTGATTTATCCTTTCCCTACGATGATTGTGAGATGTGACTGTAGGAAGTGGTTCATCCTTTCCCTACATGTGATTGTGATGTGTATTTGTAGGATGTGGTTTATCCTTCCCCTACATGTGATTGTGATTTGTGTTCGTAGGATGTGGTTTCTCCTTTTCTTATGTGATATATTCTTTCCTTGCTGGTGCATCATCCTACCCATGTTGTCTGGGACACATGGGAAGTACCTCTCGTCTGGCCAATGAGTTGGGAAAAGTGGTTAGGGACCATAGCATTACCGATGGACGCATCGCATACTACCGTACTCCCTATGCTAGGATGCATGGTGTTCAACAACTTGACCTGGGATCAACTGAGTTTCTACCTCCGGTCTGACTTTTGTCAGTGGAGAGTGGCAAGGTCTTGTGACTCAGTCTCGATCAACTCTTCTTTATTATTCATATCAATGTTCAACAAAGCAATACAGAGCAAAGCAAAGATGGTTCATGATGGCAAGATGACATGATGATCTATGACAACAAATGGATTGGCAGGTGGATTTCTCCCTAGTTGAGAGGGAGTGTTAAAATTGGCAACTAAGGCAAAATTCCACTTTGGACTGCTCAGTTGATGGAGATACTCATTCCATTGAATTCCTCTTTTCGAGAGGACCAAAATTGATCTAAAGATCATCAAATTTGGACAAGGAAAATATTTGTTTATTTAAAAAGAAATTCTATAAGTTATGATTTTGTTTAGGCGGGAAAAATTGAAAATTTAAATTTCAAATTTGCCTCCAAATTTTCAAGGTTGGCCTTCCCTCCATCTCATATAAATAAAGGAGTCTCCGACCTCATTTAGATCATTCGATGGGCATAAATCTCAAAGGAATTATCCTTAGTGGTAGCCGCAGCACGTGAAGGTCAAGGTAAAGGAAACAAGAGGTATTTGGAAGTTTGTTTGTGGGTCCGAAGTTTAGCAGAGGCATGCTGAGGCATATCTAGTTAACTTGGTGGATGGTTTGGGGTGCATTCTCCCTGGTTAGATAGGCCGCAAACCTTGAGGTTATTATAGGAGCAGTGTGGGCCTGTTCTGGGCTAGTTGGAGGGGACACAAGGCAACATTCCCTTGGCTATCGTCAATCTACAGGCAACAAGGGCAGGCTACAAGGAGAAGGAGGCTAGCCACAATGATTGGAGGCACTGTTAAAGGAAATTGAATGGGATGATCAAATCAGGTTCCAGATCCTCAGTTGTTTCATCATCATTTTGACTACTCAGTGTATCATTGTTTTGGGATTCGTTATAATCCGTAAAGAAGGCCGCACTAACTGGACTAGGACCGGGGTCCTTTTCAAGCATTCTTTGTAGCCGTGTTATCTACTGTTGATCTCTGGTTAGAGGATAATTTGTCAACTATTGTTTAAGAGGAAGATTCACCTGGGCTACGTCTTTGTCATTTGTATTTCTCTCTCTCCTTCTTTGCTGAACATTTGATATCAATAATAAGAAGATTTGATCAACGGTTTTCCCCATCTTGGGGTTTTTCCCTGGTTTGAGCCAATTCTTGTGTTCTCTCGTCTTGACTTGTCTCCTACATTTATCGTTCATGTTATTTCTTTAGTTACTAGTCAACACTAGTTGACTTGGCTAAGTAGCACTAGCAAACTCTATTTTTGAAATCAAATGGCCAAAAGATGTCAAAATGAGGCTCTCCTCCTCTATTTATAATTGTTGCTCCCCTTTCCTCCTTGTGTCCCCCACTAGTTCAAACTCCCTTTGTTGCCTCCTTCTCCCTTGGTTCGATTTTCGTAAGGGGTTTGAATTCCTTTTTTGGGTGGCCCCCAGATCCCACCACAAAATTAATTTTCCTTTCCTCTAATGTTTTTGTCCTCCTTTTTCCAAAAATTAAGTGAGTGAATTCTTAACCCACTTTTCCTAAGTTTATTTGCTGAAATACTTATCCATCACCAAAATTACAAAATTGAGGATTTTACTTAGCAAAACTATTTATTGGGGACATGACAACCCTCCCCGCCAAAAATTGCTTGTCCTCCAGCAATATCACCCTATGTTGAGCTCCACATGCTGGCCTAGCTAATGCTAGGAACCCAAGTGCGCCACTGAACTACTCATTGCAACACTACCACCACATGAATAAATCCCATGACACCAGGGTACCAAACCATCCTGACCCATGGGAAGCCTCCTTTGTTCCACTCGCTGTGCCACAAGATAAAGTCGCCAGAAGCCCTGTGCATAAGTAGAGTACCTTGACAATGTAAAATCTTGAGCAAAACCACGAGAAGTTGCCCTGCTGAGTAAACGATCTCACACAATTCAAGAGCAGGCTCTTGAAGATGCAGTCCAATCCTGGAGATGAACCCTCATCTGTATGTGTTCCCCATGATCTCCTCCTGCTGGACATCCTGCCATACTAGTGAAGTCCCCCATGTCATCAACGTATCACTAAAGCCCAATGGAAGATTTGCATGATCTTCCCCTGTAGAAATCAACTCATCCCTAAGGATAGCTGCATTGCCAAGTCCTGTGATGCTCGAATTCCATGCTAGTCTCGAAAGGGTGCCATCATGTCGTTGCTGCGCCACCATGACCATGATTGTCTGTCCATCACGCGCATACTGTATCCTCCTCTCTTAGATCTTGACTGCGAAATATCTGTGAAGGCCAAGCCTATCTTACCCAGGCATCTTCAAGATGCCAATGTCTACCCATCTACAACCAATTCCGATCCTGAGCAACACCAAGAAAAATTTGCCTCACCATACAATGGAGTCTTAATGATCCACCATGTGCCAAACCCAAGTTGAACTAGATCATCTTCTGCCGTGAACTTCTCATCACGAAATGGAGTGTCCTATTAGCCAATTGAATCCCTGGATCCAATAGCCAGATCTGCTGTGGCTGAGTTTTGACTGATGCTGCAATCCATTCATGCCTCATCTCTGGTCCCTGCATGCCATCCATATAACTACTCCATATATCATGATTAGATTTGATGCATGCTAAATTGCCCTGCACCTGCCATACCACACAATGACATCTGTTATCCCGCCTCCTGCAATGATCTCTCATCCCGACCACATGCCTCAGTTGGGGAGTTTGCCTCTCAATGCCTTGTGCTCTGACTAGCTGTCTCAGATGGACCTCCCGTGCGCTGTTGCTCATGAGGTGAGCATCAAGAGACAAGATCCAACTCCTCTGCGACTGTGCGTGGTGCCAGTGATGGATAGATGTGTGGGCTCCGATGGGTATGTCTAATGACCCGTATGAACGCTCATGACCAGCCCTGTGTCCAACCCACTCTCCGAACTCGGGTATGCCCACCTCAATGGCATGTTTTACATCCTCGTCAAGGAATCTCCCTGCTAGTAACACTTCCCCAATTTGCAGTGCAAACCTGCATACTACAATATATAACCATGTACCCTCATGCCCCTTGGCATACAATTGTACCCAGTTGCACATCTCTATGCATCGCTGGACCTTGCTACATACGACTGCATCATTCCAAATCAACTGGCATCCCTCCTGAATCGATGTGTCTGTCACTCTATTAGTAATTGCACTGTGATGTGAATCCTACCACATGGTGCAACCTTGCATACCATTGTACACCACTATGCACCTCTGCGCTCCTTTGCATACCGTTGTGCATCATTGCATACCCCTATACATCCTAGGGTGCCATGCTCTAAAACTAAGTTAGTGGGTATCGACTTGCATCCCATTAGTATCGCCATCTCCACTACCATACCTCCATAACCACAGATGAGTGGACCTCCCCTCACGATCCTCTTGGGGATATCTGACAGACACACCTCCCTAAGCGCAAGTGGCAGTGTCGCTAAGGTGTTGCAGTTAGGTGACCTCTACACCTTGTTACCACTCAAACTAGCAGGGGTCCTAGGAAGGGATCCTTGAAGGGAAACTACTAGGTCAAGGGCAACAATGGAGCAATAGCCCACTGTCACCTCAACTAAGGCTCCCTACTCTTTATGGACTTTCACCGATGGGAGGAGACCCGGTATAATAAGGATCACAAAGATGAATAGATCAACAATAAGGTGAAATGTGATCCTAGAAGCCTATTCGCAAGAGAGGCTCAAATATATGGCTTGATTGCTTGTAAAACAAGGTGAAAGGCTCTCTAGGAAGGGGCTTAGGAGAATTCCAAGGGCTAGGGTCTGAGTATATAACTTGTCAAGGAGGTTCCTAGACCTTGAAATCCTTGTGAAAACCTGGATTCCAAGTGGTCTTTGTGAAATTGGCTTCAATAAGTTGCGGGACCACATGGGACCAAGTGGACCCAGAATTAGGTCAAGGGGATGGAAGGGTGTGCTTGACCTAATTGAGGGGGAGAAATGGATTAAAGGAAAATTTTTGTTTAAATTTGATGCAATATTCCCAATAAGGTCACTAGCCAAGGGAAATCTAGGGCAAGAAATGGTCCTCGAGCTTAAAATATCTCGAGATCCCACCATCGGATTTGCTTCAAATTTGAAGGGCTTCTAGAGAAAACTCCAACGCAATTGTGGACCAAAAATCGAAGTATTTGGATGGCTAGATTGTGAGATAAGTGATGCCCTAGGTGACCTATGTAGGCTAGACCTAGAAAGAAAGAGAGAAGGTGAGAAAATTATGCTTTAAAGTGATCACCTATGGAGGACTAGTGCCTAATCCTTTGGAGGAAATGGAGTCAAGGTTATTTCAATGATTGGAATGGATTCACTTGGTCAAGGAGGCCTATAAAACAATTTCGCATAGCAATTAGGGCATGGACAATTGCCTCAAGGTCTTTACACTTTGATATGCAATATGTTATGATTTATCAAGATAAAATTTCAACAAAATATCTCCAGGAACATTCACTTATTCAAACATGGTCCATGCCATGATGCAATGCTATAAAGAGAAAAATTTCCTAAGTTGCACGGAAACGGATACGGTAACGAATACGGATATGGGGTTGGAAACGAATATGGCAAATTTTCAAAAAATCTGGATACGATACGGCAGGAAACGGCACACACACACACACACACACACACACATAACAAAATATTCTCATTCATCTTTTAGATTTAGAATCTTTCAATCTATATTATATCTAAAAATACATAATCCATCATCATCATGATCAATTCATTATTTAGCATATATAAAGTTTAAACATTGTCATCATCATTAATGATTATTCTAACATTCATGATTCATTCATTGAACAATGAACATATCATCAAGTTTCTGTTTCAATTTTCAAATTTCATTGTTCAATCATCAACATGATACAACTTACAACATCATCACCAAAATTAATAATGCACAGTGCACACTACATAACATTGAACAATGAACATACTACAAAGTACAAAATGAACTATGACTCATGAGTTGCAGACTTGCAGTCTACTTAGTACTATCATTATTCAATGTTCATAATTCATATGGTTGTTCAAAAGTTTAAAAGTTAAAACACCATCATAAATTACATTTACATATCATCAAATATGTTCTCAAGTTCATCCCTGTCAGTAAGAAGTTCCACATCCTCTCTAGAAGTTGAACCAGAAGTGGGAACATTACTGCCATGCCCACTTGAAGATCCACCAATTGGTGACTCCACATCAAACAAAGTCCAATGAGACCTGGCACGCAACATCATATCCAAGTCAGGCAACTCTGGTTCCACATCCCATAATTTGGCGGCCCCAAATTTGTATTCATCTCTCTTGTGTGATAGAAGGTGAAGGTTTGAATGAACATACACTAGTTCCTTAGCCTTCTTAGAGCCCAACCTATTTCGCTTCACCGAATGGATAAAGCCATATGTACTCTAGCTCCTTTCTGCTGAAGAGAAACTAGCAACCTGTGACAAGATCATGATGGCCAATTTTTGAATATGTGGAAGTTCCCCTCCATAGTAGTTCCACCATTCAATTGGACTCATTGCCATCTTGTCCCGCATACAATCAATATCAGAACCCCAACCCTCTGATCCTACAAAATGAGCAAACTCTAAACGAATCCGAAGCCCAATTTCAAGATCTACAAAAAGCTTTCTAAAAGCCTTTTTAAATCCTTGGGAGACTTCTGGGTCTTTGCTTGGTGCAATTCTTTTTGGATCACTTAGCAACTCTGCAGCATAATATTTTGGATTCACTGCATAGGCCAAAAGGTGCAATGGGGTGGTCATCTTGTTTCACCTTTTGGTCAATATATCTTTTACTTCTCTGTAAAAGATTTCATCTGGGTCATTCTCCTTGGCATTTATAACCATTTTTATCTTCTCTATCATGGAATCAATGCCCTCACACACCTCTCTCAAATTAGGCACATATGTGTCAAACATACGGAGGAAATCCACAATTGGCTTAGTAAATGCCAAAAGGCACTCTACCTTATCCCACCATTCATCATCAACAACCAGCTTTTTTACTGTTTGTGCTCTATCACTTTGGGATTGCCTCCATTGATTCCAAAGAGAACTGCATACCATTGATTGCAATGCATCTCTCACCTGCATAGGTCTTGTTAAGACTATGATGTGAGAAGCAAATCGAGTCTCGGCAACCTACAAGTGCCAAATTGTCAATTATTAATGTTTCAATAAATTAAAAATAATAATTTGATGTTATTAACTATTGTGATTCACGAATCATGAATGATGACATTTGAGTCTTTGAGAATCCAATTTACATATTTGAATTTAGACTATAGAAATAAACTTTAAAGTTTAGGTACCATAAGGAGCTCCAACTTCGCAAATTCCCTGTAGATGCCTTGGGACATGTGGTGGTTTGTGATGAATGCTTGATTTTCTTTTGCCTCTTCAAAAATAACACGAATCCACTCAATTTTCTTCTCCATCTTGCTCAACATGAGGTTCAATGAATGTACAGCACAAGGGGTCCAAAATATGTGTTGATATTTGTCTTCAATAATTAGGCCTGCTGCTCTACACACCGTTGCATTGTCGGTTATTACCTGTACAACATTTTCAGGCCCCACCAATTCAATTGCTTCAATCAAGATGTCAACAATGAATTGAGAATCTTTCAGCTGCTCCTCACAGTCCACTGCCTTCAAAAACATTGACCCTTTTGGGCTTTGAGCAATCACATTGATCAAAGGCCTATTCCTTTGATCTTTCCATCCATCAGAAATGATGGACACCCCTGAAATGCGCCATGAATTATGAATGGGGCTTAATTTAGCATCCAAATCTAATTTTTCAGCACTCAACATTGTGGTGCGTACCTTCTCATATCCAGGGCTCTTGAACCCTTTTGGGGCTTCATTCACTGCTTTTTATCATGTTTGCCCAGTAAGGAGATTGCACAAGGTTGAAAGGAAGGCCATTTGCATAAATGCATTGACCTATAGTTGCATTTGCTATCTCTCGAGCATCATTTTTAAAACTCCTTTCAAGCGGCCCCAAATTAGACCGTTTTGAGCCAACAAGTCCTTGAGACTGAAGTGGAGGTTTTGATGAAGATGCTCCCAACCTTGTTGGGTGTTTTAATTGAGAGGTAAGATTTGTCTCATTTGCTTTAGCATCCGTCTCGTTTTGTTCTCTCTGATACTTTGCAACTTTTTCCTTGCTTAAACCACCTCCATCTGTTCCATTCTCTTTAGGTGGTCCACTACATATTCGAACCCCATTACCTTTTAACCCAAGTAAATGTGCTTTGACCCGTGTGTATGATCCCTTAAACTCATTTTTACACTCACTGCAAATCCATGCCAATGACCCCCCTCCTTGGATCTTCCCAACAGGAGTTACATATTTCCAAAGTGGTGACTTTGAATCGACTTTAGGGGGCAGATTCAATTTCATGTTCCACTTCCTTTGCCTCACGAATGACTGAGCTTGAAGTTGTCATGATTGATGATGATGATGTAAATGATTATGACACTGCAAAATAAAATCGACAAATATTAAAATTTAAAAGATCGAAATTGTTAAATCAGGATTCAGAACTCTGTTTTATAAATTAAATATTTGAATTTTGAGCTATGGAAACTTGCAAGTAATAGCTAAGTAAATACACATCCAGTTGTTGATCCCATGTGTTTCAAACTTTCTTGTTTCACTTCACTTGTTTCAACTTTCAACTTTCTTGTTTCACAGTTCACTTCACATCCAATTGTTGATCCTATGTGTTTATGGCTATGAATGCTAGCTTACAATGCAACGTTTTGGGCAGTGGGTTTTAACTTTTCGTATTGGACTGTAGTAGTTTCAAATTTCACTTTGGATGAATCATGATAACTATTAAAACTTAAGTCTTAAAATTAAAAATTTAAATTCGGTATCCAATGTTATCATCTATCTAAGAAGAGTATATTTTCTCCTTTTTTAATTTGAATGCACAGGAATCCTCTTCCTACATAAGGGTTTGAACTTTGGGGCTGTGTGTAAGAAGTTAGAACCACCTTTAAACTAAGTCTGTGGAGTCGGATTTTGAACAACAGATAAACATTGGTATAAAAGTTAAAACTAGAAGGTTAGAACTTAGAAGCCCTGGTCCAATATCATGTTGTAAATTGTAACTTGTGACAGGAAATAATAAAAATGTGTTAAATATTAATTAAGCCATTTTAATTAAATAATAAAAATGCCACAAACCTGGTGCCTTTGAACGCTGGAGCCCCACAGCAAACTTGCAAACTTCAGAGTTCAAAGTTTGAACTTGGACGCTGGAACCTGAACGTTGGAAGTTGGAATGCTGGACAGTGGAATCCTAGAGCTGGATTCTGGAACGATGCAGCTTATAAGAGGCAGCAGCAGCGGCAAACTTCAAAGTTTCTAAGCTGGCAGCAGAGGTAGTGGCAAGGTTTCTAAGCCGGCAGAGGCAGCGGCAAACTTGCAAAGGGAAACAAAGAAAACAATGACAGTAGACAACGCTCAAGCAACAAACTTGCAGAGGGAAACTAACAGTGGACAACGGACAATGTTCATGCAGCAAACTCGGAAAGTTGAAAATTGAAATGTTAAAACTTAACGCAGACAGTGCTGGTCTATTCACGGCGAAAAGTTAACACAGTCGACTTACAAGCGGCTAGGTTTTGGAGTCACAACTCATGTAATATTCCTAATTTGCGACAACAAATTGGAATATTCTATTTTGTTTATTTTGCCACCTATAGTTTGTAAATAAATAAAAAGTGAGTAAAGAGGGTCTAAACTCAAATTAAATAAGACATCCACCTAGTAGCACAACGTTGTGACTTAAGTGGAAGTCAAGGGGGGGCCCAACACCACGTGGAGGAGGGGGCCTATGTACACTCTAGAAGTTTCTCCAAGCTTCTGTGGAGATAAGGATGAGAATGTGGATAAGGATGAGGACGTGGAGGAGAGAGAGAGACTACGTTGGGTTTTGGAGGGAAACAAACACTATAAAAGATGAAGGAGCCTCCTCATTTCATTCATGCTTGGATGCTTGGATTATGGATTGTTGAGTGAGACATGTTGTCTTCTTTGGCACGCTGGCTGTTTAGCCCGTCTGCTGCACTGTTTAGTGCAACCAAGTGTCTCCGTGCGGAGATCTCACCCTTAGCCCCGGGGGACTTAGAGTGCCTGCTCGGGCAAGGTTATTTTCTTATCATCATCCTCCAGGACAGCGTTATTGCTGCAGCAGCGTAATACTGTGTTGTAGGGTGTTGCCGTGGTGACTTTACGACACCACCTCCTTCTCTTGTTTTTCAGAGGGAGAGTCTCTCTTTCCTTTGGAGGATCAGATTGGGAGAGATTGGAGCTTATTATTAGATCTTGGCATTAGGCCTATATGTTATTCATGGTGTACTGCGCAGTTCTTTCCCCAGATTTGCGTTATTGCTGAAGGAGCAGCGTTCCAGGGGTTTTTGGCATCATTTTGGAGTTAGATCTCTGATTAAGGGTGATCCTTGGATTAGCCAACCAATCCAAGTATATTTCTGATCTGATACTGAAGTTTGCTTCAGAAATTCTGAATCATTCTTCAGATCTGCTGCAGTAAAACTCAGATCTGCTCCGGCATTCTCATGTATTGCTGAAATCCCGCAGGGGAAAGTAATAAAGAGCCCTTTGGGCATTTTGTCTCATTATGGATCTCTGTTTTAATGTATTTATCAGTTGCAGATCTGTAATATAATAAATATAAGCTTCAGCCTCCTGGAGAAAACGCTGAAGGGTTTCTGGATCAATCTTTTGTCTTGCTGCACCTCAATCTTAAGGGATTTTCTATATAAAACTGCTGTTTAACCTTGCTGAAAGCCTATGCCTTGTTCTCAAACTAATTATCTGATTATTCATAGTGCTTTACATCTCATACCTCAGAAAATACGCTGCCCTTGCTTCAGTAAAATTCTGCATACTCAAAGTCTTGGGAAATCAGGGTTTTTCTTGACTAGTCGGGAAGGAGGAACTGTTTAACATAGCAAAATGCCTTTTTTTGAGCTGAAATTCGACATGGAAGTCCCTCTTGACCTAATATAACATATTCCAGAACCTTGACCCGTCATTTTACGCAAATTTGCTGATACACTCATTTTAGGGCCAAAATCCTCACTTTTCCCCACGTTTTTGCCCCTAAAAGCTGAGTAAAGGTTGCTGCAGTATTTGGAGTGGGTTGCTGAGTGTTTCTAAACACTTTTTATGTTGGCTGAAGCATACTTTCCTGAGGAATGCGTTTTTGAGTCACGATCTGCTGAGAATTCCATTTTTGGGATACTACAGTTTGCTGCACTATTATTGTTTGGGTGTTCTAGTTCTATACCACTTGGTGTGTTTATCTCTCACTCTTAGATAGAGTCTGGAAAGGGCCAAATAGCCTCCGGATCTCGTTCTCTTTTAGAGGCGACATATCCGGTAAATGCCCTCCTAGTCAATCTTTGGTTGGGGTTTGGTGTGTTTCTGAGATATCCTGGAAACGGGATATTAAAACTCACAAGAGTCACAACCGTCCGGCATCAATGTTAAAGTTTTAAATGATAAACATTAAACTTCTAAACCGTAAATGATAAACTTCAGAAATTAGAATGTTTCGTTCCCGGTGGCGTTATGTAAAAATCGTGAAATGTATTCCGAAATGGTGTATCAGTTAAAAAATTAAACGATACGTATTTGTTATTTGCCGGTTCGGGGTGTCGAAATGCCAATACGCTTTCACAGTTTCCCGAAAATGGATAGTTTAAAAAAAACGTCGGAAATACGTTTCCCGATTCATATCCCCGTTTCCGAAAATTTGATACGGGAAAAAAACGTTTTTTGGCCGTTTTTTTGAGGTATCGTATAGGTATCCGTATTCAGTACGGTGAATGGCGTTTTGGGTAGGCTGGCATGCCGTTTCTGGCAACTTAGCAAATTCCCCCCAATTCACACAAGAAAAGCAACAAATTTCAGCCTAGTATAGCGAAAATCCCCAACAACATGCATGTACCATAAAAAGAGTGACAAAATGAAGAGATCCAAACATCAAAATTCATCCATCCATCCAATTTCGTCCTCCAAAATGAATAGCAAAAATCTCTTAGGAGATAATGATCCAATCCAAGTGTTGATGGTCAAATGATTCCATCACACTTCTATTTATACACTTCCTAGTGAATTCGATATAGCTAATTAGGCCTAATTTGACCCTTGAATAAATAATGTGCATAATAACACTAACTTTTGGTGACAAGCCCACCAAATAGCTCAATAATACATGAATGAGCCTCTCAAGAGGGTCGAATGATCATGGCCTTTGAGCTAATGAAGTCAAAAAGGGTGCCATAATGTAAGAATGGACTCCCATCATGGTGGACAAGGGGGTGGCCCCTCGTTCTCCAAGCAAAAACCTGTGGTGCTCCCAAGTGGGTGTGGGGGCACAAGGTCACCCTTATGGGTCTCCAAATGGATTAGAAATCCCTGTAGACCATCTGTAAGGGCTAGAATGATGACATACGCCCTGCCTCTACAGCGGGAAACAATCTTCTGGATCCTTGAACATCTGCGAAGTGTATGGTGCATCTATGGAGCCGACTGGGCATGGTGAACCAGGTGCATCATCCTCATCCAAAAGGTGGAATATGAGCAATCAACGAACACCGCTGGGGATCCATGAAGTCATCTCGGCTATGGTGGAGGCCCATGGTTCTCAACGCTCACCCTACAAGTGCTAATGCGGCCCTCTAGAGGGCTAGGACCCCGTACAGGGAGACCAAGCCTAAAATGACAATCCACTCGCAATCCTGCATAAGATCCAATGTGTCCCCTTGCCCTCCAATACACCAAATCATTAGAATAATCAAGTAAAAGAGCTTGCAAGTCATGGAACCAGTGGGGCACTTCATGGTGGCGTGCCCTTCCATAGTGGGCTTTGGTATGTACAAGTGTCTCCAAGCAAAAGAGGGGGTTAGCCAAGGACCCCATTAGGTGGTTTCAAGCTCTAGAGGGGGTGACATGTCCATGGTACATCCCTCAAATGGTAGGTGGCAAATGATATAATGATGGAACAGAGTGGGGATTAGGGAAAACATCCAAAATAGATGTTAAGGAGTCAGGGTAGCTAAAATAAGGGAAGCCCACACCTGGGTATATGAGTGTAGGAGGGAGCAAATCGTGGTACATGAGTTACCCTGACCTTTGTTTTTCCATGCTTCTTCATATGCCTTTTGCCTTTTAATGAATTTTCTTCATAATTGCTCGGGGCTTCAGGGGAATGAAAGCATGATATGTGAGATGTAGCAGTGAATACCCCCCTAATGTGGGGCAACTCATTGCCCACCAGGGGTTGTGGGACAATCATGAGTTCCTTAATGATAAAGGGGGCTCATCTAGGGCCCATGGGGTAGATCTCATGTTTGGCTTTTGCCCATGTGCTAAATTTGTATATCCCGACCATATTTTGTTGCATTTTGTGGTACATTTCCTGTTGAGAGTGGCCAAATTATGCTTTTACTTTTCTTTGTAGCCATAACAACCTCTGGGGCATCGTTCCAGACCCGACGCAAGGTGTGGACAAGGAGTGGGGGAAGCTAACACTATGTGGACCCAGTGTGCACATGTGGATCTAGATGGGAAAAGAGATGAATGGGGCTGAGATGAGTGGAAGGGGAGTGATGTAGGTGGTATGGGAAGTGGTACCATGCAACCAAAAATCGAGATTTTCCGTGTAGATCCCACGGGACTAGGATACAAGGGTAACCACGAAATCGGGCAATGGAGACAAGAATATATGCCTAACTTACTTTTTCCGCCGAATCCCCCCATCAATCCATGTCCAAATGTGCATATGACATGTAAGGAAAATTACTCAACTATACCAATGAAAAGCCATACCTTTGGGGTTGGAAGGCCCACCTTCAAACATACATTCATGGCAAGTGGTTGAGGCACCACATAACTGGCTCAGGTGGCAGAGAAAATGGCACATTAAGCTATCTGGCGGCTTCAAGGGGCTGCTGGCTGCAGACCATCTAGGAGAAAATTTTCTCCTATATACACTACCCACAAGTGGTGGGTAACACACCCCACTTAGCCACGAAAAATCCTCATCCCCATACAACACTCAGTCTAGTGGCTTGCCATTGTGACCTCCTCTGATCAACCCCTGCCAGAGTCTGCTTGTCATCCCATGACGCCATGCCTGATCAACATGCCAGGACAACTCATGGTGTCTACCCATGGTCTTATTGATCCATCCTGTCATTAGCGTTGGCCGGGCATCTGATGAAGACTTAAAAGCGCGGGCACGACTGGTCTCCAGATCCACCACCTCGCTAACACCATCACTAACCATGTCCATGATGTGATGGGGAATCCCACTAGGATCCCAACAATAGTCTGGTCCTCTAGCCTCTCTGGTAATCCATGACCTTTGCTGAACTATGGCCATGGATGTATCCATCCTCCTAGTCTGCTCCATCGGGTACCAACTTAGTACCTCTCACCATCCAATCCCAATGGAGGGATTGAATCTACAATCTCCCGTATATGGAACAAGCCCTCCATGCTGGTGTTGTGACATACTCAGCTCAATTTTCTCGCTCCTGCTCACCTAGTCATCCCCTATGATCTGTTTAAACAACTCCGCCTCCCTCTGTTTGATGCATAGAGGTGGGATAATAATGCTGAAAGCCCCACTAGCATGCCTCTGAAGTAAACTGGCTTGAAATCGCAACATGTGCTCTCCTTGCTGCCCCTCATCAATGGCTAGCCCAAAGGATGGTTGCAGATCCTCCTCCATCACAACCTCAACATGAGCCTCCAATTGCTCCTCCTCCATTGATAGCCCATCATGCAAAACATCCTCACTGGTTAGCTGTAGGTGGTTGTCGTCCGACCACTCTGTCATAGATCTGGATGCCTCTGTACCTATCAACTCCTCATCAACGATGGATGTCTCTAGGAACCTCATCAACCTGCTGTGTGCTACTATCACCTAAAAACTCGAACATGTCCCTAGACACCCATCAATGGATGTTCTGACAGGTGCATGCTCTACTCTCTCTCTCAATGTCCCAATCTGCCCCATCACAGAGCTAACCAATGGTGTTGAATTTGAAGTCACATTAGGCTGATCTATGTCCTCCTCACAATCCTACGTACCCTCAGCCTCCTGCTCAACCTCCTCCTCAAGTTAGTTGTCAGTGTACTTGCACCTTAGGACCCATGATCTGAAGTAAGATCTCCTCTTGGTCCCATCATCTAACTGCTCTTGTCCTATCCACTCCCTTTAAGGAGGTCTGGTGTCCTTCCTGTCAAATCTCTCTATGAGCCTTCGTGTGAACTCTATATAGGATGTAATGCGTGCATGACCCAAAGTGATCAACCCTTGGTACCACCATGCCATAACATCTCCATCCAAATGCAAAGTGGCATATCTAATGGCATCCACCTCTCTCATGAGGTTTAGTCGGAATTATGTATCCAATTCCTGCACCCATTTTTTGACATAACTCCTAGCTGATCCATCAAAGTGGGTGAGGGTCATTTTTCCCACCGTCTGTATGCCGTGCTTGGGTTGATCTCTCGTATGTGATGTGAATGGCTTCACCCCCGTGGCATGTTTATCTCTAAGGTCTGTGTCAAAAATAAAAATGGTTTGAGGTTATTCCCTTACTGTTACACTGCTGGGCCCACATTTTTTTTAATTCCTTTAGTTTCTGATTGTTTTCATTGATTTCCTCCTTGAGCCATGATGTACTTCGTCGTTCTTGTGTAATTGGAATGTCAATACTTTCTTCCATTACTGTGCATGCATGCCTACACCTTCATGATCTTGCTAGCTTCCCCACAACTGGCCAAGATCATGCTCTGATACCACTGTAATGTTCCAAATTGAAAATTTACAACAAATAACAGAAACATGTAGAAGGAATAAAAACCATAAACAAATACTGCACATGCATATCAAAACACTAGGAAAATAAAGTAGAACAACTGAGCCATTTTATTAATCTCGAGAATGATGAGTACAATGAGTAAGGACAATGGAACCTGAGCTTGCTACTATAAGTTACTCAAAACCCAGGTGAGAGTGTAATGGCCCAAGTGTAGGAATGACTCTCCCAAGAGATTTGCGCTTTGCCCATAAGTCTCGCTAGCTGCTGATGGAATGGAATAGGAGAAATTGCTCTGAAAAGTGCCCGAAATGAGATGAAACTGGGTGAGCGGCCTCCTCGCCAGAAACCCAGGAAATCCCAGAAATTTCTCACGAACCCAAGTGGTGGAAATGGTCCCCGAGTGCACTGTGCCCTCCACGAGTAATTTTCTGCTGCTAGCTATTGGATGGAACTAGGAATTCTGCCCTTAGAAGTGCTCAGAAAATACTCCCAAATTAATTGGAGCTCCTCTTAATAAACCCAGAAAAACCCAGAAAGGGTTTTGGGCTGAATCCAAAGTCCCCTGGTGTCCCCAAGAAGTGCTTATGGCTCTAACTGGCTGGCTAAAGAAGCTGGAAGAAGAACTGATAAAATATACAACCTAAACATTGTTGGAAAGTTCGCCCTTAAAATCCCCTGGAAAAAATCGCTCCAATCTTCCTTATTTCTCCTTACCGAACCCCCAGAAGCTACTGCTCACAAGACTGCGCAGAAGGAACCCAGATATCCCTGCACAGGCCCTGGATAAGACAACTTCGGCCTTCCCAAATAACAATACTTTCAACCTGGAAACCTCCGTGAAAATTCTCTTCCTCCTTGACGGATAATCTCTACAAATTCTCTTGCAAAAATTCCACTAATTGCTGGCCTTCCTCAACACCATGAAATCTCTCCTGCGGCCTTGAGGAAACTTGCACCAGTTGAAGAATTACTGCAAAACGACTCCCCAAATCACCTGGGATCAACTCTCAAATTCTCTCCTAAGGTGACACTCGAAGTTCAATGAAGAAGAGGTGGAATTTCCACTTGGAATTACCGTGTGGTAAGTAGCGCTGATTGACTTAGCTAAGCAGCTCAAGCAAACTCTAGTTCTGAAATCAAATGGCCAAAAATGTCAAAATGAGGCTCTCTTCCTCTATTTATAATTGTTGCTCCCTTTTCCTCCTTGTGGCCCCCACTAGTTCGAACTCCCTTTCTTGCCTCCTCCCTTGGTTTGATTTTCCTAGGGTGTTTGAATTCCCTTTTTGGGTGGCCTCCACATCCTACTGCAAAATTAATTTTTCTTTCCTCTATTGTTTGTGGCCTCCTTTTTCCAAAAATTAAGTGAGTGACTTGTCAACCCACTTTTACTAAGTCTATTTGCCGAAATATTTATCCATCACCAAAATTACAAAATTGAGGATTTTACTTAGCAAAATGATTTATTGGGGACTGTTGTCGCACAGATTGTCCAGGCACCGCGACAACGGCTCAGATTGGGGGCTGTCACCTTTATC
The DNA here is from genome assembly GCA_034641835.2 of Pinus albicaulis. Classification (NCBI taxonomy): domain Eukaryota; kingdom Viridiplantae; phylum Streptophyta; class Pinopsida; order Pinales; family Pinaceae; genus Pinus; species Pinus albicaulis. The sequence continues at coordinate 1,265,067,011 of CM076578.1, read as the reverse complement.
CCCAATCTCTCTTTTTAAGCTATCTCCTTGCAAGCTAAGGGAGGTAGACCCTATAAGAAATGAAGAGGAAGAATCCAGGAGACACAGCTAAAACATTCAAATACTTGATAAAAAGAATGAGATTTCACAGATCTAAATTAGATTTTACGTTTAAGACCAGTGCCTTATGGAGTCAAACAAAATCCCGTTATGCAATTATAAACAAGTAAGTGACGATTAATTGCTGCTTATTAAAACACGATTGATCACAATGATATTTAATTGAAAATGCCACAACCATGAATAACAATAACATGCGAATGCTAAATGCTTGAAAATTTCCGAAAAATAAGATATTCCAATTATAACCCAGTTCGAAACCCAAAATGATCCACAGTCAAACTTTAGATAGAAAAAATTTAGTACATTTGACTATAGAAAATTTGAAATTTTTTTTTTTATATTTTATATTTTCTAGATTTTTTTTAGAATTTTATTATTTTTTTATTATTTTTTATTTTAAATTTTGAAATCAATTGAAAATCTAAATCTAAAGCTAAAGCCCAAAATCTAAAAGTAAACTAAATTTTATTTAAACTAAGATTAGATTAAAACTAAAATTTAAGCTATCTAGAATCTAAAATTAAAAATTTAAGACAAACAAAGAGTTAAACTAAGTTAAATCTAAAAGACAAAATTTAAACAAAATCAAAAGCTTCTATAATCTAACTAAAATCTACGCTACACCCAAAATCGAAGACTAAAAAAAAAGAAAAAAAACAAGAAGAAACTATAACGCAATGCTATCACTACCACTAAAGTTAATCTATACTAACACATTACCAAAAAATTAGATCTATCACTAACGTTAAAATCTAACCTACGACTAACCCAAAAGAAATCGTATTAACACGCTGTCTTTGAAAAATCAACGCAAATTTTTTGTGTTTCGTCTATGGTAACTGCGTTTTGTTTGTCGATTTGTGTGTGCAGGTCGACGTGAAGATTGGCTTGGACGGCGGAGACTGAGTTTAATGCTGCGTCTTACTGTTGTGTGCATTATTTGTTTGCAGTTACAGGTCTGAAGGAGCACGTCGGCTGAATCTGTGAGGATCTGTATGCAGAATGGAGCTAAAGAATGATGCAAGGACGTGGAGAGAAGAGCTGGACGGCGGGTAGAGGGTTTTCAATAGAGAGAAAGGACGAAATCGATGGCTAAGGACAGCGTTAAGGAAATGGATCACAGGAAATCGAAAGGGAGAGAAAGATGAGCAGATGATTTGTCTTTAATGCAGGTCGATTTAGACAGGCAAAGGAAAAGCAAAGGCGACTAGGGCATAAAGAGATCGATGGCAAGACAAATGCAGAACTCTGAGGGCAGAGATGATGGAAAAGCGAAAGTGGATGAGGGCAGATTGAATAGGAATTGACAGCGTTTGAACCCGGTGCACACAAATTCGCCCAACAAACTTTTAGAATTCTTCTCAATTAAGCTCAGATTTCATATGCTCCTTGAAACTTAATAATGTCTAGATCTTGCCCACAGTAGCAATTTGAGGCCAGATCTGGCCTTTGGAGGCTAGATCTACCTCAGATCTAAAAAAAAAAATTCGATTTGAACCCTGAATCTGCAAGAAACCAACCAGATTTGAAGATACACACCAGAAAATGATTAAACCCTTACAGAAAAATTACAAATTTACAACTAGTTTACAATTTAAAACCCTCATGGTCAAATTTGAAATCCATTTTAGCACAAATTTAGAAATTAAAATTTTTAAATGAGAGGCACAAGCCTTCGAAACCCTGCAAAATCACAAATATCGTAAGATAGGCCTGGAATTTAACAAATAAAGAGCTTATCAAATTTATGTTTATTGAGAGTCGGCTGGTCCAACCGAAGACTTCCTCAGATGCCCAATCTTAAAAAAAATTTCCCTGCACACTTAGATCTGAATTTTAGATCGATAGAGATTTAAGAAAACAATATGAGACCTTTATAAAAATCAGAATGTTATTTTATAAACCCAGAAAACTGCACAAGATACCTGTATGCAGATTAATCCATGTAGGCCATCAACCATAAAATGCAAGAAACCAAGTAGCAGAGTTCAGAGACAATTCACCACATAAACTTGAGAAGGAACATCAAGATTTGTAACCCCAAAGTCTTTATGTTTTATTCATCAAGAAAAATTCACAAGAGCTCCCAAGACAAGTACACGATTCTGAGATCGGATCACTCAATACTGACAAAGACCTCTAAATTTATAGGACTAGATCTCTAACGGCTAGTTTGGATGATCCTCGTCAAAATAATCTCAACCGTCCAAAAGATTTAATTATCTTTTAATCCGGAGCGTTGAAATTAAAATTTTGGGAAAAAAACGAATTTATCATTTAATTCAATTTTAATTAACTCAAAAATATTATTTTTGAGTTAATTACCCCAAAATTTTGACCTTGACTTAACCACCAAGGCCCAAAGGTCCAAAATTTCTTAAAATTCTCAATATTCCCTTGGCCTGGGCTTCCAAAATCATTTTCCAAGGACCCACAAATTTTGCCTTTAAAGATTTAATCCTAACTTAGGACCCTAAATTAATTAAATTTCTGGTTTAAGATTTTATGAATTAATTGACTAGAAAATTTAATTAATTGACTAAGAGAGGATTATAATTATTTTTCCAACCCTCTTTTACATGAGATAATACATTTACATGCATGAAGGGGGAACACCCATAGACCCTCAAATAAATACCCAATTCAGCGACTCAAAATATGATCTAGTAGACCAAGTAGCTCAAACTACTTTTACAAGGACTCGATAGAAACACTAGGACTCACTTAGTATGCTGATGACAAAATCCACCCTAGCTTTGGGGTGAGGCTGGAGGGAAAAACTCTGCCGATCACTTTCGTGAATCAGTGAGACAAAAAACCTTCTAGGATAGAGATCATCAACAACATACTAGGCTTACCTAGGTTGTTACATACATTGACGGTCTTACTTAGATCATTTACATCATAACATGTAGCATGGGTTTACATCATTTGCAAAACTGTCGACTGATGACTGATGATGGAATCTGAATGGCGCAACCACGTCGAACATGAAGAATCCCATTTGAAAAAATGGGGGTGTACTGCTATGGGGTAGTTGACAAAGTGCGGTCAACATCTGGCTCTACTTGGGGACACGTTGCTTCATTGAAAGAATGTGAGAATCCAGAATCTGCATCCAAGCAACACACAAGATTACATAAGTAGCGTCCATCCAAATATCATATAACATTAAGCTCATGAAAAATAGAAACTCTTCTTTTATTTATTATTCTACTTAACATGAATAGTAAATCTACTCTAACTGCAAAATGAAATGCTGAAATAACAAAGTGTAAGGTTAGAGATACAATACAGAGGATGCCCTATGGCATCAGATGTGCTCAATATAGTGTATGCTGAGCATTTGCCTACTTTCAGGCAAGTCTGTAGGCTGCTTTTCAGATGTGCCATGTCCAATCTTGCTAATTGTAGGACTCTGTCTTATCTGATTGTCAAGCTGCTCTCGACCATCAAACGAATCAAACCACTTACTTCTTTTTTGCTTCTTTCTCTTCTTCTAAGTGGGTTGTGATGTGAGCAATGAGATCACTGTATATTTCCTGTCCTCATCTTGAAGATGTTTGTACAAAATATCTGAAGAACCTGGAGCATGACCAATGTTATTCTGGATATACTCTGTCAATGGTGATACATGAGCTTGGTCTTTCTCAACATCCTTTGAAATCATAGTTAAATCCTCCGTGTGATGAGATGGGAATGGCTTTAGTAGACAAGAAGTCTTATGATCTGTTGATGAATCTTCATAATCAAATTTCGGTTGAAATTTTTGTAATTCTTCTATTTTTTCCAATTTCTTTTGTATGGAACTCATCTCCCTGGCATGCCTTACTATTAATTTTGTCTGATTTGCCTCCATATTTTTTATTTCCAACAAGTGATTTTCCTTCATGGTATTCATTTCCTGGGTGTGTCTTGCTTCCATTGCAATCATATGATTCTGTATAATGGACATCTGATTAATCATTATCTTTAACCTGTTTTCCATGACATTTATTTCCTGTGCATGACTTTCTTCCATGGAAGTTATCTTATTTTGAAGATTGATTTGGTTAGCTTCCATGTTTTGAATCATTTGCATATGATTGGGTTGCACATCCTTAATCATCTGAGTTGGTTCCTTAACCTGACTTTCATGATCTTCTATACGCATGTGATAGTCCTTACCAACAACATTAATTTGATGACTTGACCTTGCCATTCTACTAGCTATGATTCTTTTGACAACATGGCAAGTAACCTCTTCATGAAGATCATTACAGGCTCTACAATAAGGCAGAGCTTTATCCACAAGATTTGCAAACTCAAGTTGATTTGTCGGTCTCTGCTCATTAGATAAACCTCTTTCCTGCAAAGCATTATTATTTCTAGGTTGGGAATTCTGCGTTTGAGCCCTTTCCATTTGAACCAACCTAGCCTGTAAGACACTTATTTCCTTAGCATGATTAAGCTCCATGCTTTCAAGCTTCTTAGCATGATTAAGCTCCATGCTTTCAAGTTTTTGCATTAACTTTTTCATAGGGTCATCATCATCTTCTAGAGGTTCTTTTAACTTAGTATCTGTCAAAGACCCATCAAAAACTGGAGTTTTGGACATTCCAGATGCTTTCTTATCCTTTTCAATTTCCTCAGCTAAAGATTGACAAGCCTTATAATTTGCAGTTTTAGCCCGCGTTAACTCATATGAAGTATTAGAATCAAAAGCATCAATGTAAAAATTCAAAAGAGATCCATCAGGAGGTTTATGAGTTTGAGATATTTCTCTAAGGATACCATTAAATCTCCTGTTAAATTCTTCAGTCGTTTCATTTTCTTTCTTTTCTATAGTATTGATCTCTCTTACCAAATGCCTATCTTCCCTTTTATCACCATAGTTTTCCTTAAAACCAGCTACAATTGATTCAAAAGTATCAAATGAATTATCAGGCTTTTCCGTAAACCATTCAGCAACATCCTCGCCAAAAGTAAGAACAAAAGTTTTCATCTTTACATCATCGAAATTATTATTTGTAACTGCAATTCTATTCCACCAGTTAGTGAAAGCAAACAAATGAGATTTAACACTAACTGCATCATTTCCTTGAAAAGAAGGTAATTTATCCATTTGAGGGAGATCATGGGGATAACCCTGAATATTAGCAAAATTACACGGGGCAAAAATATCCATGATATCGTTTTTAAGATTTTAGAAATAGATCCGTGTTCAAGAATAATCAAAAGGTCCTCAAGCAGGAACTCTTGTAAGAAATGAAAGAAATGGAGTCGCCGCTTGAACATGAAACTAATTCTAAAACAGAAGAAATAATCGAGAGATAGTAGATGGATATCAGGGGGGGATTCTTGTCTGGGAGTAAAAATATTAATAAGTGGAGTCGCCACCCAAACAAGAAGCCAACCGAAATGTCCAGGTGCTAAAAATACGATGATGAAATGATTAGTGATATGACGAAAGATAAGACGATGAAAATATGAAGAGATGAAAAGTCGCCAGAAAATGTGATCCTTTGTGACAGGCTAATGAATGGCGAAAGAAGATCTGAAGATTATAAAATGTCGTTAAGACCAAGAACAGAAAAAATCTATCCCCGGCAACGACGCCAAAAAATGTTGTCGCACAGATTGTCCAGGCACCGCGACAACGGCTCAGATTGGGGGCTGTCACCTTTATCCCCAATCTATCTTTTTAAGCTGTCTCCTTGCAAGCTAAGGGAGGTAGACCCTATTAGAAATGAAGAGGAAGAATCCAGGAGACACAGTTAAAACATTCAAATACTTGATAAAAAGAACGAGATTTCACAGATCTAAATTAGATTTTACGTTTAAGACCAGTGCCTTATGGAGTCAAACAAAATCCCGTTATGCAATTATAAACAAGTAAGTGACGATTAACTGCTGCTTATTAAAACACAATTGATCACAATGATATTTAATTGAAAATGCCACAACCATGAATAACAATAACATGCGAATGCCATATGCTTGAAAATTTCCGAAAAATAAGATATTCCAATTATAAACTCAAATAACCCAAAATGATCCACAATGCCAAACTTTAGATAGAAAAAATTAGTACATTTGACTATTGAAAATTTGAAATTTTATTTTTTTATTTTTTATATTTTCTAGATTTTTTTTAGAATTTTATTATTTTATTATTATTTTTTATTTTAAATTTTGAAATCAATTGAAAATCTAAATCCAAAGCTAAAGCCCAAAATCTAAAAAGTAAACTAAATTTGATTTAAACTAAGATTAGATTAAAACTAAAATTTAAGCTATCTAGAATCTAAAATTAAAAATTTAAGACAAAGAAAGAGTTAAATTAAGTTAAATCTAAAAGACAAAATTTAAACAAAATCAAAAGCTTCTATAATCTAACCAAAATCTACGCTACACCCAAAATCGAAGACTAAAAAAAAAGAAAAAAAAAAGAAGAAACTATAACGCAATGCTATCACTACCACTAAAGTTAATCTATACTAACACATTACCAAAAAATTAGATCTATCACTAACGTTAAAATCTAACCTACGACCAACCCAAAAGAAATCGTATTAACACGTTGTCTTTGAAAAATCAACGCAAATTTTTTGTGTTTCGTCTATGGTAACTGCGTTTTGTTTGTCGATTTGTCTGTGCAGGTCGACGTGAAGACTGGCTTGGACGACGGAGACTGAGTTTAATGCTGCGTCTTACTGTTGTGTGCGTTATTTGTTTGCAGCTGCAGGTCTGAAGGAGCACGGCGGCTGAATCCGTGAGGATCTGTATGCAGAATGGAGCTAAAGAATGATGCAAGGACGTGGAGAGAAGAGCTGGACGACGGGTAGAGGGTTTTCAATAGAGAGAAAGGACGAAATCGATGGCTAAGGACAGCGTTAAGGAAATGGATCACAGGAAATTGAAAGGGAGAGAAAGATGAGCAGATGATTTGTCTTTAATGCAGGTCGATTTGGACAGGCAAAGGAAAAGCAAAGGCGGCTAGGGCATAAAGAGATCGATGGCAAGACAAACGTTAACCTCCGAGGGCAGAGATGATGGAAAAGCGAAAGGAGAGGGCATTGAATAGAACGACAACGTTTGAACCCGAAGTACACAAACGCTCAAAGAACTTTTAGAATTCTTCTCAATTAAGCTCAAATTTCATATGCTCCTTGAAACTTAATAACGTCTAGATCTTGCCCACAAGAGCAATTTGAGGCCGTATCCGGGCCTTGGAGGCTAGATCCGGCTCGTATCTAAATTTTTTTTTTCGATTTGAACCCTGCAACTGCAAGAAACCAGCTAGATCTGAAGATACACCAAGAAACGATTAAACCCTTACAGTCCTAAAAGAAAATTTACAGATTTACAACTAGTTTACAATTTAAAACCCTCATGGTCAAATTTGAAATCCATTTTAGCACAATTTAGAAATTAAAATTTTTTAAATGAGAGACACAAGCCTTTGAAACCCTGCAAAATCACAAATATCGTAAGATAGACTTGGAATTTAACAAATAATGAGCTTTTCAGACTTATGTTTATTGAGAGTCTGCTGGTCCAACCGAAGACTTCCACAGACGCTCAATCTTAAAAATATTTTCCTGCACACTTAGATCTGAACCTTAGATTGATAGAGATTTAAAAAAACAACATGAGACCCTTGGAAAAATCAGAATGTTATTTTATAAACCCAGAAAACTACACAAGATACCTGTATGCAGATTAATCCATGTAGGCCATCAACCATAAAATGCAAGAAATCAAGTAGTAGAGTTTAGAGACAATTCACCACATAAATTTGAGAAGGAACATCAAGATTTGTAACCCCAAAGTCTTTATGCTTTATTCATCAAAAAGTTTACAAGACCTTCTAAGAGCAAGTGCACGATCCTAAGACCGGATGCTTCAAGAATGAGACCTTATAAAAATCGAATGTTATTTTATAAAACCTGCAAATCGCACAAGATACCTGTATGCAGATTAATCCATGTAGGCCATCAACCATAAAATGCAAGAAACCAAGTAGCAGAGTTCAGAGACAATTCACCACATAAATTTGAGAAGGAACATCAAGATTTGTAACCCCAAAGTCTTTATGCTTTATTCCTCAAAAAGTTTACAAGACCTTCTAAGAGCAAGTGCACGATCCTAAGATCGGATGCTTCAAGAATGACAAAGACCTCAAAATTTATAGGACAAGATCTCTAACGGCTAGTTTGGATGATCTTTGTCAAAATAATCTCAACTGTCGAAAAGATTTAATTATCTTTTAATCCGGAGCGTTGAAATTAAAATTTTGGGGAAAAAACGAATTTATCATTTAATTCAATTTTAATTAACTCAAAAATATTATTTTTGAGTTAATTACCCCAAAATTTTGACTTTGACTTAACCACCTAGGCCCAAGGGTCCAAAATTTCTTAAAATTCTCAATATTCCCTTGGCCCGTGGCTTTTAAAAATCATTTTCCAAGGACCCACAAATTTTTCCTTTGAAAGATTTAATCCTAACTTAGGACCCTAAATTAATTAAATTTCTGGTTTAAGAATTTTTTATTAATTGACCAGAAAATTTAATTAATTGACTGAGAGGGGATTTTAATTATTTTTCCAACCCTCTTTACATGAGATAATACATTTACATACATGAAGGGGGAATACCCATTCGTATAGACCCTCAAATAAATACCCAATTCTGCGACTCAAAATATGATCTAGTAGACCAAGTAGCTCAAACTACTTTTACAAGGACTCGATAGAGAACACTAGGACTCACTTAGCATGTTGATGACAAAATCCACCCTAGCTTTGGGGTGAGGCTGGAGGGAAAAACTCTGCCGATCACTTTCGTGAATCAGTGAGACAAAAAACCTCCTAGGATAGAGATCATCAACAACATACTAGGCTTACCTAGGTTGTTACTTACATGGACAGTCTTACTTAGATCATTTACATCATCACATGCAGAATGGGTTTACATCATTATAAAAACTGTCGACTGTTGACTGATGATGGAATCTGAATGGCGCAACTACGTCGAACATGAAGAATCCCATTTGAAAAAATGGGGGTGTACTGCCATGGGGTAGTTGACAAAGTGCGGTCAACAGGGACATGACAGTACATGTATTTATCTCATAATTCACAAAGTAGAAGTATTGCTAGATTTGAGTTAATTCAAGCTTCTTTAAGTGGGAATTACTTGAATTTAATTATGATGCAACAATTATGCTACCTTCACAAGGGTTTGGAATATGCAAGGACACATGAGACCTTAATATAACTCTTGTTCGTAATAGACTCAACGAGAAACCAGATATTCCATTTTTTGTGTTGTGGTGGTACTACTTTACTTTGTCTCCAGACAAGAAGTTCAGGCTGATTGAGTAATTATATGGAAAAGAAAGGGGTTGATAGGCATAGGAAGCTTGAAGGAACATCACAAGGTGGTTGATTGGTTGTTAGGAATAAAAAGAGATAACTGTATTATTTCTTGTTCTCTTTTTACTCATCTTGGTGAGATGCTATTTTTTCATATTTTAATGTTCTGTTAATATGCAAGGACACATCACACCTTAATGTAACCCTTGTTTATAATAGATTCAACTAGAAAATAGATATTCCGTTTTTAGTGTTGTGGAGGTATTACTTTGTAATATGTATCCAGACAAGAAGTTCAGGATGCTTTTGAGTTATATGGAAGAGGAAGGCGTTAACACAGGGTGGTTGATATTTTGTTAGGAATAAGAGAAAGTTACTCTTTCTTGTTCTCTTTTTATCCATCTTTGTTAGATACTATTTTTTCACAGTTGAATGTTCTGTTAATTGCCTTTTGTTCTATATTACGTTTGTGGGCTTGCTGCAGGTACAGAAAATTTGATGGCAAATAGCAAATATGAGTATGTTAAGTCATTTGAATTGCAAGACAACCTCCTGCCTCAAACATGGATTGTACTTAGAATAGATGGCTGCCATTTTCACAAGTAAGAACATTGCTTCTTGTGTAGAGCTATGTGAAATAATATTATTTTTTATCTTTGCTGGGTCCCAATTTTTTCAGGATTTTATTTTTTTGTTATATATATATATATATATATATATAGAGAGAGAGAGAGAGAGAGAGAGAGAGATTTTTGGTGGATTCAAATGCTGTATAGTTAATATGTTATTATAAGAAGATCACTAGTCTTATATTAATTACATATCATGGTCATAAACTGTGAATTTATCTATCTAAGGCATATGCATATGCCTATCTATGTATATATGTATTAGTCTATGTTGCATTTTGGTACCGCTCTCATCGTTGGAGATGAAGTACCAAGCTCCCGCGCTCCGGGGGAGCTTGGGAGCTGGAACGAAACGTTCCAAAAATAGCGGGAGCTTCGTTGGGTACTCGGGAGCTTTTCGGCGACTGAATAGAGGTTTCCGGTACTCGTGTCCGCGGGGAACGCTGATCGGGAGCTTGTGGGAGCTCCCATCCATCGAGGAGCTTCTAGAAGCTCCTCGATGGATGGGAGCTCCCACAAGCTCCCGATCAGCAAGTACACGGCAGAAAACCCACGAAAAAATTGGCGCGAAGCCTTTGGCGGGAAATTGTTGGCAGCAAACATGCATTCTATTTCTCTGCGTTAATTTCTCTAGAGTCTATATAATTAGCATCCATCACAAGGGTAAATCAAACCAGTTCTGAGTTCAATGTTCATCTGCTAGAGACGTTGTTTGCCATTTGGAGTCTGGACGCTGTTTGGAGTCTGGACGCTGTTCAGTGTTTGCCGCTCCATCGCTGCTACAGTGTTCACTGTTGAGGTATCACTGCAGTGATCACCGTATCATTTATGATTTTAATATTTTATCGTTTCTCAGTTCTGAATCCATCTTTAGAGTCCGGTTGTATAGTTTTAGACTTTAATTTGTAAAGGAATTTCCGAATTTTGCTTGTGCTCATTCTGGAATGTTTATTAAGTAACAAGTTCATTGTTCAATGTTTAGTTACTGGCAACTGCCCATTAAGTTTTTATTAAATGGATTCAACTTCACCCTTGCTCCACGCAAGGTCCCTTCGAAGATATTGTGTGTTCCATTGAGCTTATCGCTCAAGAGTCAAAACCTCCCTTCACATATGGCTAAAGAAATTCGTTAAGACTGTGGTAGGATTCTTCGTCATGCTAAAACGCATAAGCGGCAAGCCTAATCTTTCTAAAGAGGAGATCCAAGCCTTCGATTTCAAGAAATGATTTATAACTTTTTAACCTGTTCATTGTTCAATGTTTAGTTATTATTTATTAAACTTATTACTGCGCTTTACTCTGTTTTACTCCGACACTGTGTTTTGTTATTTAATTGAAAATTCACATTACTCATATTAATATATAGCCAAAATATTTTGAGTATTTCAATCGATATAAAGTTTAAACTTAAATGAATTGAGAAATCCAGTAACCCACCAGATTTTCATTTCAGTGTTGTTTTGTTTTCAATCCATTTTCCAATTACTCTCGAGGTCTCGATACACAGATCAGAGTAGCAAAGGCTGCGTAGTTGGTAGGTACTCTGCACTTGGTGTGATCATTTAAATTTAAGAGCGCATCTCTATCTCTGCAAAACATCTTGGATCTGCTTCTTTTTATTTTGTATCTCATGGCAAACGTTAATTTGACCCTTGCCCGGGACACTACATCCTCCGCATCCTGCTCTACTATTATAAACTCAGGTTTTAACTTTTCGTTTTTATTGACACTGTGTCATATAATTAGTAACTTAGTTCAATATGCATATATGATATATCTGTACCCGAAAAATTATTTTGTTTTTACTGACAGTGTATCATATAATTAAACTTTTATTACTCTGCTTTAACCTGTTTTGTTTTAACTTTTATTAGTTTTAATTTTAAATGTGAAGAGAAAATTTCAAAATTTCAATTTTATTTGGTTTTCACATGCTGCTTTATTAGAAATTCTGTTCAGACTTCAGAGTCACCTCTATTTCGTTTACATTTCCAAGCGGAGACCATACTACGCCTGCTTCTATATGCACCTCTCTATTTAAAATTTTAATATGTCGTTGAACATTTGTGCACATTTGAAATGCGATGCTGCATCGCACAATAGTCACTAGTTAAAGATTCGGACAGGCAATCGCAGCTGCCCATGTTCAATTAAAGGTTTAAGGAATATAACTTTAATTTTTAAATTTTAGTACGCACAATATAACTAGAATTACTAATTACCATATTTAAAAATGACAAATGTTCATTTGTTATCAAATGACAAACTGTACAGTGTATGCATATTGATATTTTATTTGTAGATTTAAATTTTAATCATTTAAATAATAAATATTAAATCTCATTTAAGTGCATTCAATATAAACTTAAAAGTTTTCTTTTCCCATTTATACATTTAAATTTTAACATGTACACTATTAAAAAAAAAAACTTATAAAATATATATATATTAAAATTTAATTTTTAATATAATATATAATATATTATTGCCGCTCCCAACTTGACGTTTCCTGTAAATTTGGACAAAGCTTCTAGCCGTACCGGATACTTGTTCCCATGTACCCAAAGTATCCCCGTACCGGAAACTCGTGCAACATATGTATTAGTCAAAAACATATTTGTGTATTAGTTTGTATTATTTACAGACTTATCTATTTAGTAGTAACTGTCCTTGTTACTTGAATGCCCAATTATGGAGCATAGCTACCCTTAAATATGCTATAAGTGTTTCTAGAGCTTCTGTGCTCTTTTAGTCCAAAAGTTCTTAACTGCTCTCTTTACAGTTTCTTTTCTCATCATGTTGTCTTTGTTATCATTTTTTAGTAGTACTTTAATACAAGAGATAAGAGAGGAAAAAAACTGCCACTGCGTTTTGTGTTAGTTGCTTCCATCTCAGTGATCCATCGTGCCATCGGTATAGTAGATTGATATCTGAATTTGTATGTAAGCATTCTTTAGGGTCATTTTGATTGGAATACATGATACCTTGTGTTGCATATTATCCTTGTCGTACATGTATTTCTTGTTACAGATGACATTATCATTTCTTATGATTTTCCCATTGTGCATAACATTGTTGTCATTCCATTTCAGTGATTCATCGTGCCATCGGTATAGTAGATTGATATCTGAATTTGTATGTAAGCATTCTTTAGGGTCATTTTGATTGGAATACATGATACCTTGTGTTGCATATTATCCTTATCCTACATGTATTTCTCGTTACAGATGACATTATCATTTCTTATGATTTTCCCATTGTGCATAACATTGTTGTCCTTTAATGACAACAAATAATCATTCCTTATGATTTTCCCATTGTGCATAACATTTTTGTCCTTTAATGACATAACAAATAATATGTCTGCCTTGGGCAGCTGAGCCTCTCTGTAATATTCTTAATGGAAATATTAACAGTATATACCAAAAATGAACTTGGAACAACAATTAAAATGAAGCAACAACAATCACAAATTCAACACACAACTAAGTCAATAGAGCATCTGAGCCATTTTATTAAATCATGGATATGAGTACATAAATGGAAAGAAACAATGAAACCTGTGCTTGCTAAGCAAGCTGACCAAACCCAAAAATATGCCCGACACAAGTGGTAGAAAACTCAGAATAGTGATGCTGATGGCCCTGTGAATAAACAGTTGCTGGCCAACTGCTGTAATGATGATATCCTGCCTGAATATTTCCTGGATCAGCTTGAAACTTCACCCACAGACACCTCTCCAAAAACCCACAGAAACTCGGAAAGGGTTTGGTCCGGTCCCAAGCAGTGAGGAAGCCCTCCAACTGAGGTGAATAGCCCAACTGGCCAACTAGTGTGTACTGCTGACAAAATCCTCTGTTGGGAGTAGCCCTCAACTTCACAACTGAAGAATTTCCAGGAGATCTGGAATTTCCTCTGGAAAACCCAACCTCTTTAGCCCCTCAAGCTCCCAACCAGCCCATGACCTATGCCTGTGCAGAATTCCTCCAGTGAGGGCCACGCATTGCCAGAAACTCTGAATTCAGCCCACAAAAATGTTTCCCAAATACCCCTGCAAATGACCACCTAAATCCCGCTCCTCCACCAAGAGACAACCCCTGCAAAATTTATCTCCCAATCTCCTCTTCAGCCTGCGCAATGGCCAAGTTGACTTTCGTTCTGCGCCCAGGAAATGTGCACTGCTGATCCAAATGCTGAAGGTGAAGCTCTGTAGAAGCCCCACTCCTCTGATTTCCAGCTAGGGAGACACTCGAAGTTTTCTGAAATTGGCTTGGATTTCGCATGAAACCCTTGTGCTCAACAACACTCCAACCCTTGCGCCAAACAATTCCCAAGAGAGGTTGATTTCTGAAGTGTAATAGTCAAAAGATCATGTGGTGTGCCTCCTCTTTGCCTTTAAATAAGCTTGGTCCCATGCGCTCTCCTTGGTGGCCCACACTTTCCTTCCAAAGTCACACTCTCTCTCTAGTGGTGAGCATTGCCTCCTTGTGGCCTTCACTTAAGCGTGGGACCTGTTACCACTCAAACGTGTAGGGGACCTAAAAGGGACTCCTAAGAGGGCAACTGTTAGGTCAAGGGGAACAGTGGAGACTTAGCCCACTGTGACCACAACTAAGAGTCCCTGCACTTTACAGACTTTCATCGATGGGAGGAGACCCAGTATTTAGGAAGTCACTTATAAAGGATAGATCAACAAATAGATGCGAAGTGACCTCAAAGATCCTTTCCCTGGAATAGGATTAAGAATGGAGGTTGCTTGCTCTCTAAGCAAGGGACTTGATTTTCTAGGGAGAGGAGATGAGGATTTGAGGGTCGAGGGAGAAGAATATGGCTTGTAAAGAAGCTTCCCAATCCCTAAAATCCCTTGGGAACTTGGATTCCTGGGTAGTCCTTGATAAATAGTCTTTGGCGAAACAATGGGACCACACGAGGCCAAGTGGACCCAACCGAGGTTAGGGGATGGATTTTAGCAACCAATGATATTCTTAACTTGACCAAGGCGAGGGGAAAGGATCAAACAAGAATTTTCACCCAACGATGTCAAATTGATCCCTATTAGGTACTAGCCTTGGGAACACTAGGGCAAAACTTGATCCTAGACCTAGGGCTTGGGATATCCAGAGATTCCACCGTCAGATTTCCTTCAAATTTGGAGGAGACCTAGGGGATCCACCAATGCAGTAGAGCCTAGGAGATCAAAGTTTTTCTATGGTCAGTTTCCTCGGAAATTGATGCCCTAGGTGACCTAATGAGGCTAGACCTAGGAAAGGGAGGAAAAAGGTGAAAAATGGGGTTGAAATGATTACCCTTTGATGGACTAGTGCCTAATTCCTCTTGGCGATTTGGTGTCAAAGAGAATTGTGAAGACGGATTTTGCTTATTGCTCAAGGAGGCTCCAAAAGTCAACTTTGTCCAATGTTAAAGGCAAGAGAAGAAAAGTGACTTTAAAGCATTTATACTTTGTTACAAATGGTGTAGGCTTATCAAAATGACACGATTTCTAGGACAATTCATTCATCCAACATGGCCCATACATAGAAATAAGCTAAATAGCCACATAATTCCACATTAAACACGCAACAATTAGCCCTAATAATACCGAGGTTCCAATGTATGCAGCAAAATGAAAAATAGCGTTAAACTTGCACTAGCATGTTAGAGAATATATCCAACCAACTTCACATTTGCAATATAAGAAGCTCCAAGATAGAAAAGAACCCAATCCATACATCAAAATTCATCCATTGTCCAAAAATATCCACCAAGGAAAAAGTGCGAAGTTCTCTAATGAGAGAGAGATCCAAATCCAAGTGATGATACAAAATGAATCCATCCAACTCCTATTTATACACCAATTAGGAGGTCGAATTACCTAATGGGCCTACATTAGCCCTTAAACATAAAATAATGTGCAAATTAACTGACTTTTGGTGACAAACCCACCAAATTAGCTCACAAATGAAATAATAAGCCTCTCAGGAGGTCAAATAATAATTATGCATGTCGTTGGGCCCTCCAAGAGGCTTGATGAGGTCCATAAGTGCCATAATGATGAATAGAATCCTCAAAAGTGATGGACAAGTGGGTGGCCCCTTCTTCTCCAAACAATAAACTTGTGGTGCTCCTAGTGGGTGTGGGGGCACACCAATGACCTCATGGGTCTCCATATGAATAAAAAATGCCTGTAGACCCTCTGTAAGGGCCCAGATGATGGAATGAATGCTGCCATGTCATCGTACAAGTCCTGAGACACCTGCCAAGTATGTGGTTCACCTGTGTGGCCAGCTGGGCATAATGTACCAAATGCATCTTCCTTGTCCAAAAGGTGGATCTCTAACACTTTTTGAACATCTATGGGGATCCATGGAGTGTTTTCTATTGCTGTGGGGGCCCATGGCTCTCTACACACACCCTATATGTGCCAATGTAGCCCTATGGAGAGTTAGGACCTCGTATAGGGAGACCAAACCCAAATGGACACCATCTGCAATCATGCATAAGATCCAATGTGTCCCTTAGCCTCCCAGTACAAAATTCATTAAAGTAATCGGGTAAAAGAGCTTACAAACCATGGACAACAAGTGGACACTTCATAATGGCACGCCCTTCCATAGTTGGATTTGGCATGTGCTAATGTCTCCAAGCTCCAAAGGGGGTTAGCCACGTATGTTATTAGGTGGTTTCTAACTTTAGAGGGGATAATATGTCCAAGTTACATCTCTCAAATAGTGGTGGCATGTGATAAAGAGGTGAAATGGGACAAGGAATGAGAGGGGCAACCCTGGGTCACATATCGGGCACAAGGGTAGCTTAAAAAAGGGAAGCCCATGTTGGAAATACTAAGAGGGGGTGAATCAATATTTCTTTTCAATTGTTAATTTTCCAGTTAGATCACTTATATTTAGAACACAAAAATGAACAATGATGGAATAGATACTATTATTAATTTCTTCTTTACAATAAGTAAAGTACAATAATGATATAGGGCTCCAACCCTAGATAAAGACTCCAATCTTATAGGCTCCAACCTGTATTGTGCCAAGCACCAACTTGGTCTCTCCAAGGCTCCAACCTTGTCAATTTGAGGCACCAACCCTATCTCTCGTACAGGCTCCAACCTGGTTTCTTGAGGGCTCCAATCCTCTAGGGCTCCAACCCTATTTTCCAAGGCACAAACCTTGTCTCTATGAGGCTTCAACCCGCAACTTCACTTGATCAAAATATCTTTGGTTATTCTTCACGGTTCCTAAGTCTTCTTCAACGAGCCCTGTCACACTTAGTCTTCACGTCACATTATCAATGACAACCTTTTCTTCTTAGAAGGTGTCACCACAACTCTTCATTTCACCCAAACAAACTTCTCCAAGGTCACATCATGATGGTTGTATGACCTTGACCAAATTCTTCACTGTTCACTTCTTGATTTTGGCTCCACTTTTTCTTCACTGTACTTTGTCCACCATATGACTCCACTGCTGCAATCTTAGTTCATAGTCCTGGAGTGACACCAAGGTCCAGCTATGTCACAAGCATCAAGCCACTGCACTGTTCAACTTTTAAATGTTCAATTAGCTCCAAAAAAAACTTTGTCTTGACTATCCAATATAGGTCTCCACCACTAGACTTCGCTGTAGCTATATTAATGCTGCAATCACAATTTAAATCTGTATATGGAAGTGTAAAAGCAGCCTTGAACCGTCTGTAGAAAACATATAACTTATGTGTTATATGTCCAAGATTCTCCTGATCTCACACTATTTTAACTTCATGCAAAATACAAAATCTATTCCACCATTGATCATTTGTGGAAATTAAATCAAGATTGCAATGCACGCATGAAATAATAAAAATTCACACACATTAACACATTTGTTTAACGGGAAAGCCTGAAGCTGAAAACCCCAACTATCTGTATATAATATATGTCATAGAGATCATGTAACAATCCTCATACAAAGCTGATCATATCAAGCTCTCAGTACAATACAATCGCTACACACTAATCGGGCACGATCCTTGCAAATCCATGCATCGATCTTTGCCACCTGCTAGCCTGCCTCTACTGCGCAATCCCTACTGAAGAATGGCTCTGAATGAACTCGAATTGCTCCAGCCTTGCTCACGCAATCCTCATTGGCATCTCCACTGAGTGTTGGATGCTATCAATGCATCACTGTAGTCACACTTGCTCTTTCACCTATCTCTCCACTGGTCTCCACTGAAACTGCCATGCACTGTAGTTAACTGATGTATTCTTCAGTTGATTAATGAGTTATTATTTAGTGAATTAATTTTCTGATTAATTCACTCCACTCTCACTAGTGTATCAATCAGTTAGACTAGATACAACTAGCTCAACTGAGTCTAACTGAGTTAAACTAAATACAACTCCATGCAATAGCTCCAGTAAACCCTTGTCTCTATGGTATTCGAATTTGCTCCTCGTGAGCGCCTTTGTCAGAATATCTGCATCCTGATCCTCCGTAGGAATGTAAGAAAGCAACATGATCTTCTGCTGCATACAATCTCTGATATGATGGTACCGGATGTCAATATGTTTAGATCTATCATGAAATCTTGGATTAACCGAGAGTTTAATGCAACTCTGATTATCACAATATATCACAGTAGGATCTAAGTGAGAACCGAACAAACCGACCAGGATCTTCCTCATCCATATAGCCTCGCATGCAGCCAAACTTGCTGCCATGTACTCGGCCTCTGCTGAACTGAGTGCCATGGATCTTTTTTTCCTGCTGTAGATCCGATACTGAAAATCCCTCCAGATGTGCTCTTTCTGTCCGTTGGGCTTCTTGCCCAATCTGCATCCGTGAAGCCATGTAGCTTCACCTCATTTGACTATCTGTACCACAATCCATACCTAGATGTGCCCCTGAGATACCTTAGGACATGCTTGCCTGCCTTCCAAAAGAGCTTGGTAGGCTTCACCATCGCTTGTGAAAGCTGGTTCATAGCATAGCATATGTCCGTTCATGTATTGACTAAATACATGAGCGAACCAACCAATTGTCGATAAACAGTGGCATCCACTACCTCTGCCGATGTAGCATCCTCCTTCCTCCAACCACGAGGAAGAGGAGTGTCGATAGGCTTGCAGCCTTGCATGTGAAACTTCTCCAGTATCTTCTGGGCGTACTTGCCTTGAGACACAAACAGTTCACCTTTCCGCTGCCAAATTTCCAATCCCAGGAAATAATGAAGGAGGTCCAAGTCCTTCATCTCAAACTCCTTTGCAAGATCTGCCTTGCATGAGTGTATCAATAGTTCATCACCCTGTTGTCGCAGAGATTGTCTAGGCACCGCGACAACGGCTCAGATCGGGGGCTGTCACCCTTATCCCCAATCTCTCTATCTAAGCTGTCTCCTTGCAAGCTAAGGGAGGTAGACCCTAACATAAATGAAGGACAAGAATTGGTTGCAAATCAACCAATCTAGGAGACACAACTAAAACACCAAATACTTGATAAAATTAACGAGATTTCCAAGATCAATTACATTATAACCAGTGCCTTATGGAGTTAAAAAGATCCCGTTATGCAATTAAAATAAAGTGATAGATGTTTAACTGTTGCTATGAAAATGCAAATGATATTCGATGATATTTAGAAACAGCACCACAACCATTCATTAAGATACTTAAGCAAAAAAAAAAAACGCACATATAAAACTCAAGGAGCCCTTACATAGCTGCATTTTAATTTTTTTTGTATCGGTTTTGATTTAGTTAGGCTTTAAGATGTTGATTTTAGTTTTAAATTTAATTTTAGGATTTTAATATTTAGTCTTAGATTCGATTTTTGTTTTTTTTGTTTTTGTTTTAAATTTTATTTTTTAAAGTTTTAATATTAGTTTAGTTTAGACGTTAGTTTTAGTTTTAATATTTGTTTAGTTTTAATTTTTAATTGTTAGATTTAGATTTTAATTTTAGTTTTTCTTTAGATTTTGATTAGAGTTGGTTTAGTTTTAGATTAAAGTTTTAATTTAGATTTTGCTATTTAACTTTTAAGTTTTTTAGTTGTAGATTTTAATTTTTTTTTTAATTAGTTTGATTTTAGATCTAACTTAGATTTTAATTTAGTGTAGCCTCAGTTTAATTTTTGTTTCAGATTTAAAAAAATAATAAACAATATAAAATTTTCTAAAATTCTAAAAATTTCTAAGTCTTATCATCAAATGAGCCTAAAATTTTCTATCTTAAATTTGACTGTGAGCATTTTTATTTTTGAACCTGGTTATAATCGAAATATCATAATTTTGAAAATATTTCAAGCATCTGGCATTTACACTTAATGATCGTTTCATGATCTTAATGAATGATTGGGGCACTTTTTACTGAATATCATTGTGATCATTTGTTTTCATAGCAGAAGTTATACATCTAATACTTAACTTTAATTGCATAACGAGATCTTCATTAACTCCATAAGGCACTGGTTTTAATATTATTGATCTGTGAAATCTCGTTATTCTTATTAAGTATTTGGTGCTTTAACTGTGTCTCCTAGATTGGTTGATTTGCAACCAATTCTTGTCCTTCATTTCTGTTAGGGTCTACCTCCCTTAGCTTGCAAGGAGACAACTTAGATAGAGAGATTGGGGATCAGGGTGACAGCCCCCGATCTGAGCTGTTGTCGCGGTGCCTAGACAATCTGTGCGACAACACACCCGTTAGTATTAAATCATCTACATAAAGTACAATGATCAAAAGCTTACCCTCCACCACAATCTGGTATAGGTTTGGATCCACCTCACTCTTGGTGAAACCAAGTCTGGTGAAATAACTGTCTATCCGTGTGTACCAAGCACGAGGTGCTTGTTTCAGCCCATACACCACTCTTTTGAGCCTACACACATGCAACTCGCTGCTGAAGATTTCGAATCCTTTAGGCTGCTCAATGTACACCTCCTCCTCAATGATTCCGTTGAGGAACACAGTCTTCACATCCATCTGACGAATGTGCCAACCCATCTGCGCTGAGAGAGCAAGGATGGTTCGTATGGAAGAATACCTTGCGACAGGTGCAAAGGTTTCTTCATAGTCGATCCCCTCGATCTGTGAGAAGCCCCGGGTAACGAATCTTACCTTATACTTCTCGACGCTCCCGTCAGCAGCTTGCTTCACTTTGTAGATCGATTTCAAACCTACCACTAATTTCCCTTCCGGCCTTGGGACAATCTCCCATGCACTATTTCTGACAATCGAATCATACTCTTCCACCATGGCATCTACCCATGCGGGATCCTCCATAACTTCCTCGAAAGAGGATGGCTCTGTCATGATACACTTGCTCATCAGAGCCATGTATCCAGTAAATCGGTCAGGTGACTGTCTCTGTCTGCGCTGTGATGTAGGAACTCCTACATTCTGCACTGCATCCAGGTTCAGTCGCTCAGCTTCTGTAGTGCGCTTGCACCCTCTGATGTTTGGCGTTGCATGAGTGGTTTCTTCCACTCCATGAACCTCCTCTTGTGGCTGATCCACATCTTGAGGCTCATCTTTAGGAACAAGTAGCTCCTCCTCTGCATGCAAGTGTAGCTCCCTCTCAAGCGACAACTTCATGGCTTTCTCCTCATGAAATTTGATATCCCGTCGCACGACAGTCATCTGACTGTCTGGCAAATACACACGATAGTTGTGGGATGTTTCTGTGTACCCCACAAATATCCCAACCTCTGCGGTCGGCTCCAGCTTCTTCTGAGCATCCTTCGTCACATGAATGTAAACAGGTGAGCCAAAAATCTTCAAATGAGAAATATCAGGCTTCTTCCCAGAAAACGCCTCTTTAGGTGTACTCATGCCAAGTACTCTATGAGGACAACGGTTTTTGCACATAAACCGCAGTGTTGCATGCCTCAGCCCACAAGTGTATGGGAAGGCCCTGATCATGCAACATCGCCCGTGCAACACCCACGATCGTTCTGTTCTTTCTCTCCGCGACCCCATTTTGCTATGGGTTATGAGGCGCTATGAGTTCTCTTCGAATTCCTTCTTTGCTACAGAAGTCTTTGAATTCACCAGAGATGTGTTCACCACCATTATTGCTCCGGAGAGCTTTCACTTGCTTCCCCGACTCTTTCTCAACCAGCGCTTTGAACTCACAGAACTTTGAGTATGTCTCGTTCTTCTTCTGCATGAAGAAGATTCAGCATTTACGAGAAAAGTCATCAACAAATATCACATAATACTTGTGCTTTGCTGTTGAAGCAACCGAGAAAGGTCCACACACGTCTGTGTGAATTCTCTCAAGGATTGTCGAAGCATGACTATCCTTCTCATGAAAAGTGGTCTTCACAAATTTTCCCAATTTACATCCCTTGCACTGATCTGACTGCGCAAGTGTACCTTTAGGAAGCCCGGAAGAAATCTGCTGCAAAATTTTCAAAGCGCCATGGTGAAGATGGCCCAATCTCCTGTGCCACAATTCACCCGCATCCCGACTCACCACTCTTTCTGCTTTGCTTTCCATTGCTGTGCAGCCATCTACCTGCAATTGATAAAGATTCTTAACTCGAATCCCTATCCTCCTTGTTTGACCAGTTGTTTTATGTTGAAGGAAGGCTTTTTCTCACTGAAAACAACATCATAATCCTTGTCTTCCAGCATCGCCATGGAGATCAGATTCTTCTTCAATCCTGGAACATGCATGACATCCTTCAAGATGAAAGGTTTACCGGACTCCCTCTCAAAGGAAATGGTCCCGATACCAGTCGCACTGTATCTACCATCATCGCCCATCTCGATGTGTACTCCAAGATCCTTTTCCTCCAGATCACTAAACAAATCTTTGTTCTCTGGTCATATGAAAAGACGCACCACTGTCAAGAAACCACACCAATCCCATCACACTTGAAACCAAGCATGCGATCAAAGAAAAATCCAACTCAAACTGCGAGGCTAAGACCTCTCCTGCTGCAGAAACAACATCGCTCTTATTCTTCTTCTTCTGTGGACAATTAGTGGCGAAATGCCCGTGCTGGTGACAGTGAAAACACTTCACCTTGGACAAACCCTGCTTCTTGCCTTTCGCACCGGTTTGAGAAGGATTTTTCTTCCCCTTCCCTTTCCTTGCTTTGGCAGCCAAAGTGCAATTTTCTTCATCTTCATTCTTCGATGAAGATCCATCCCTGGTACTCCACCTTATCTCCTCCTGCACAAGATCCGACCAAAGTCGCTCCCATCTTGGTAGTTTCTCCCGTCCATTGACAGAGTCTTTGTAGCTATGCCAACTCTTCGGAAGCCCAAGGAGAGCCAAGCTCACCAAGTCTTCTTTATCAACAGTAACCCCCACACTTCCCAGCTCATCCTTGCAGTGGACAAACTTCGCGAGGTATTTTGGTATACTGTTGCCTTTCTCCATTTTTATTTTTCTGAGCTTGTCTTTAAGTGCCAACTTCCTCTGGTCACTTCTGCTTTGGAACAAGTCTGTCAAAGCCTTCCACATTAAGAATGGAGTGGCTTTACCGTGAAGGCTGGACACAATGTGGTCCTTCACACCATCCAACATAATCCTTCGACACTTTGCTACCTTCTTTTGCCATGCGTCAAGTGCGGCTGCATCGCTAGAACCCGGCTTAGGAACATCGTTATCGATGAACTCCTTCAGCCCATTATCATCTAGCACCGCCTCCATCCTGTCCTTCCATGCTATGTAATTCGAGCTCCCATCAAGGGCATACTCCAATCGCAATCCGTTGAAAGACATTTCAATGAATGCTCAACTTCGACACCAAGAAAACACTGCAGCAAATTCGAATTCCACCAGCACAAAACTCAACCGCTTCAATAATTGAAATCTCCTCCAATGATCAATACTGCTCTGATACCATGTAGAAATTATATAACTTATGTGTTATATGTCCAAGATTCTCCCGATCTCACACTATTTTAACTTCATGCAAAATACAAAATCTATTCCACCATTGATCATTTGCGGAAATTAAATCAAGATTGCAATGCACACATGAAACAATAAAAATTCACACACATTAACACAGTTGTTTAACGGGAAAGCCTAAAGCTAAAAACCCCAACTATCTATATATAATATATGTCATAGAGATCATGTAACAATCCTCATACAAAGTTGAACATGTCAAGCTCTCGATTACAGCTGGTGTGTAATATTCCCAATTAGCAGCAGCTAATTGGAAATATTAATTTTGACTAATTTTGCCTTTATAAAGTTAAAATATAAATAAAGTGGGTGAGAAGGAGAATATGACTCACTTAGGATAAAACGCACTCACTAAAGTCACTTAAGAGATATAACGTTGTGGTCAAGGTGGGCCAAGGGGGCCAAGTGACAACGTAGAGGGGTGGCACACTTAGACAGCGTGGGCCCAGCCAGCGCAGTTGAGTTGGCAGTGTGGGCCAAAGAGAGGCAACGTAGCATGGTGGGTCCAAGGAGAGAGGGAGGCTCACCCAAGATAAAAAGAGGAGAGGCTACCTCATTTCTCTCATATTGATGATTATGCATTTTGGAGTTTGTCTCTAGACATTGAGCACGCTTGCTGTTTAGCTAGTCTGCACGTACTGTTCAGTACGTCGGGTGTCTTCGTGTGGAGATCCCAACCTCAGCCCCAGGAGACTTCGAGTGCTTGCTCGGGTGAGGAGTTCTACCATATTTTGCAGGGAGAGAATGAAGCTTCAGCTGTTGAGGAGCATTCCTTGGAGAGACTGCGCAATCTTGGAGAGGGAGGACGCAGTTCTAGTTGGGGAAGTTCCGGATTGAGGTTATTTTGGTGGATTCAGACTGGAGGATTAGGGGAGGGATCAGCCCTTACCTATTGGAGACATTTTGCAGAGGGAGAGGCCATATTTTGCAGTGTCGCCTTCAGGGCCAGCGTTTTCCCTTGAGGGATAGCGTAGTGCCTCAAAGGAGGTATTTTCCGGGGTCAGCCATTCTTGAAAAGCTCTCTGGGATTTTTTGGGTATAGGGAGAGGAGGCCATTCCCAGAGTTTCAGCGTTTTCCGAGTTGGAGAGCAGCCCCAAAGACTCATTTCATTCCAGCAGTTGCAGTAGCACGACAACATTTTCTAGCAGCTTGGAGATTACGCAGTGGATAGAGGGAGCAACCATTCCACACATTGTCCTGAGAGTATTTCTACCCTTGCCTTGTGCAAGTCGAGGTGCCATCATTCTGATCACCTTTGTACTTATTTCTTATATCTCAGTATTAATAAAATGGCTCAGCGTTCTCCATTTTGTGTATTTTGTCTCATGGTTTGTCTCTAGTTGCTGTGTACCTTGTTTGTGTGCTTTATATTATTGTTTATTTCCCTTCGGGATATTACAAATCGCTACACACTAATTAGGCCCGATCTTGCAAATCCATGCAACGATCTTTGCCACCTGCTAGCCTGCCTCTACTGCGCAATCCCTATTGAATAATGGCTCTGAATGAGTCCAAATTTCTCCAGCCTTGCTCACGCAATCCTCATTGGCATCTCCACTGAGTTTTGGATGCAATCAATGCATCATTATAGTCACAACTGATAGTCTATCTTGCCCTTTCACCTATCTCTCCACTGGTCTCCACTGAAACTTCCATGCATTATAGTTAACTGATGTATTATTTAGTTTATTAATGAGTTATTATTTGTGAATTAATTAACTAATTAATTCAATCCACTCTCACTAGTGTATCAATCAGTTAGACTAGATACAACTAGCTCAACTGAGTCTAATTGAGTTAAACTAAATACAACTCCATAACTACTTCTTAACTCCACCAAACTGCGATACGCCTTATGAGTTCTAGCGAAGTCCTCCATACGTAGCTCGATGGCCTCATAGTCTATTCGTAATTGCTTTTTCCTTCTCTTTCTTCATGTCACATCTGTGCACTTAACTGAAGTGCTCCAACAGAATAAGATAATGTTTAGAGTCCAAATATTCTTAAGAGCTAATAATATTCGACATATCTATTTTTAGACTGACAATCTAAAAATAGACTCCGCCCAATATGTCTAAAAATAGAAGTCCATCTATTTTTCCAACTTGACCAACCATCCACAAATAGCATCCTGCAACTCATAGAATATGATCGACATGTCTAAAAATAGACACAGTCTAAAAATAGAATTTTGCGCCAAAAATAGCCTGCGGGCCCACTTAGTGAAGGCGACTCTTTTCACTAAGCTCATCATCTTGTTGAATCTCGACACCCTCCTTGACTTCTACACTGTTTACTTCAGTTTTCTGAGATTAATACCACAGGAAGTCTAAACATAGAAGCTCTGTGATTAATACCATAGGAAGTCTAAACACAGAAGCTCTGTGATTAATACCACAGCAAGGAGTATGAATCAAGATTCAAAGTCTTCTCCAATATTCTTACACACCTCTCTTAGAGTGTTCTTCAATAGGCTATCAAAACTTGAAGTGTCCTTCAGTTATGCTTCAATATAGGATCAACCTTCAATCAAGGTATTAGCTTCAAACAAGGAGTTTGTAGCACCACAGATCGACAGATTCGGGAAGATGTGTCTCCCACAGGTAGCAACACTGTTCCGACCCTTCAACGAGTGGCTCTCTTCTCACCACAGGTCCAACCTTCAAAAATCCGAGCCTCCCAAAATAGGCACTTCAGATTTCAGGCACTGAGGTTATGGCACTGAGTTTAGGTGACTGTCCACTGTTCCTCCACTGGTAGACTACCCATACACTTGTCACAAATCTGAGCCTCACAAAAGGTGACTGTGTAAAGTTCTGAGGTTATTACAGCAGAGATGCTAACCAATTCTGATTTTCCAGGCTATGTAACCCAAGCTCCACAGGTGTGCTATACAGAAATATACCAAAACAATAATTGGAAGTCTCCACTGTTACTGTTCTTAAGGTATACCACTGTTCTGAGCTTTACTGAGCCTTTAACAAGTTTGTCTGAACCTGAAACTAGGCTCTCAAACCTCCAATAGGCCTGTCCCACAAGTGTTGAACCTTCCTTTTCAAAAAATCCGAGTCTACAGCAAAATGTTTACAGGTCCAAGTTCTGTACTAACTGTAAGTCTGAGTTCTATTCCACACTACAGGATCTGAATTACAGAAGTTTGTTCCATAGTCCAAGCATTATAGGACCAGTGGTGTATTTTGCAAGTGAAGCAGCAACGAAACAAGTTAGCACAAGTCTGCCGCAGGTCTGAGTTTGTCCACTGTCTTGGTTTTCTGAAGGTGTTAATTTCGTTTTACAAACCCAGAACAATCCAACCATTATCTTATTCTTAAGATTATGCTCCCTCTCTTTAAGTTCACGAGTTGTGAACTGTTATATCCTTCTCTGTAATAGATGACCGAAAGGATGATGAGAAATGAGGTTCTGCGATTTTATATTCATAGTAGTTTATCAAATTTGAAAGGTCACGTCTGTTTGGAGGGAGGCCGACATGTGTGACTGAACGTAGGTCGGCTCAAGGATAGATTTATTTTCTTTAACTTGAAAAAATCATATCCCCCAAACCACTTGGAGTTTCGGGCCAAGTAATAGCTCATTGGAAAGCTAAAATTATGCTCTAACGGATGGTGAAAGTCTCACAAAAAATGCTGCCTCTAAGATGGTGAAAATTATTTTTCTTTGTGACTGTCCTTAAATTTTATACATAAAAAAGTTTGGGACAGCATGAGGAATGTTAGGTGTTGATGATTAGGACAGCAAGAGGTTCTTAGTGTCATCATGTAAATTATCCATGTCATCACGATATCATGTAATAGTGCAGTGATATGTCATCAACCATAGTGCAACATTTATTAATTTGTTATCAAGAGAGCATCAAGGTAGTCTTCCAACTGCCATCCATATCATTAAATGAAATCTTCCAGCAATGTCATCATATGCCATCACCTTGGGTATATAATGTGTAGGAGGGAGAAATCATGGTACATGAGATTGTTGAGATTTTGGGGTGTCGGGGTAGCATCGGATGTGCTCTAGCTCCCAAACTTTGTGGAGGGACTAGAGTACATAAGATCTCCAAGTCTCAGAAAGCATTTTAAGAAATTCCATCCAGTTTAAGAGATATTTAATTAATTAATCATTTTAATTAAGGACCCTAAGTCTAACTTAGAAAAATTAAAAGATTAAAGGTAATTAAATTAAACATGTGATGAGAATGACTTAAGTGATGTTGATCAAGCATCTTCTAATCTTAGCCATTAATTCAAGATTAAATCACGACCGTTGATGTTTCAACGAGAAAAGTATAAGAAGAGGGCTTGGGGTCAGTTGGAGAAAACACACACAGTGGCAGAGCACTGAAACTAAGCTGGAGTTCTAGGGCGTGTTTTGCTAAGAATTTCAGAAGTGTTTCAGCTGTGGAGAGGGGCAATATTAGTGAGGGGGAAGGTGTAGTCCCAGGCCAAGAGTGCAATGAGGGCAGAGAAGCAGCAAAGTAGCGCAGCGCAGAGGAAGCATCAACTACGTAGCAGCTACGTAGAGTAGCCAAGAGCCCAGCAGGGGCAGCGCAGAGGCAGCAAGAGGCCAGGAGGGCTGATGCAGAGACAGGAGGGCTGATGCGGTTCCAGGAGGATTGACGCAGGCCGAGCTAGGGCAATGCAGGGGTAGCATAACCTAGTCTGGGGTGACGCAGGCCCTTCCTGAGCAGCGCAGATTTTGACACAGGCTGGCAGGGTTGACGCAGAGGGCTTTAGAGCAGCGCTGGGGTTTCTAGATGCCAGGAAACACTGATAACTGTGAATCCCATTTGAGGGTGTGAATCAGTTAGTTTTCTGTCTCTAGAACAGAGGTATAGCTGCATATTTATTTCTTTGTCGGGTTAACCAGTTTGTGTAGAAATTTCTGAATCTTAATTCTTATGCAGAAATTATTTCTGTTAATCTGGTTAAGCTTCTCCTACTTATACAAGTTATCAGCTGAATAAATTCAAGTTAACATCAAAGCAAAACACATAATAGATATCTACCAATTCAGATCTAGAATAAGCACATGCACACATAGACAAAGTGACATAGTTATTTCTGGACAAATTGTCCCTGGAAAAACCCAATGTGGGAAAATCCGTCTTTGGCTACTGGAGGGCTCTATTATTAAGAATATTTCTGAATACACAATTTTGGGTTCCAAATCTGGAAAACCCTATAGAGAAAACTCTAGATCTGCAGCACTTGGCTGATCTAAGACCAACAATACTGACTGATCCACACCCTCAAACGGTATTTACAGAACTCAGCTAGATCTAGGCCTAGAAACCCTAGATCTGCATATGAAAGACACTACGTCACTGTCTGAAGGCCTCCAAATGCTCAGCGCTGTCACTGGAAGGGACTGCGTTACCCCAGACTGGGTGACGCAGTCACTACGTTGCACCTAAGGGTCTCTGCTTAACCCCTGAGGGGTTTCCTGAAAATCATGCTGTCCTTGTTGTTGCTGCTGCTGCCGTCCTCTACGCTGTCTTTCCTGATCTCTTTTCTGCTTCTTGTGTATTCTAGACCCCGGGATCAGATCATCCCCTTGGTCTAAATTCCCCTCTCTGCAACTGAAACACTCGAGAATTCTTAGCAACTCCGCCCTAGAATTTCAGCTTAACTTCAGTGCTCTGCCTCTGTGTGCCTTACAAATGACCCCAAGCCTTTCCTTTATACTTTTCTCGTTGACAAATCAATGACCAAGATTAAATCTTTAATCAATGGCTAAGATTAAAAGAAAGCTTGATCCGTGTGACTTAAGACAATTTCATCACATGTTTAATTAATTTTACTTTAATTATTTTATTTTCCTAAGTTTTAACTTAGGAAATACATTAAAATAATTAATTAATTTAATATCTCCTAAACCAAATGAAATTTCTCAAATCCATTTTTGGGTCTTGTAGATCTAGTGTACTCTAGTCCCTCCACAAAATTTGGGACCTAGAGCACAACTAATGCTACCCCAAATACACAAAATCTCAACACTCCCTCTTAGCATCAAGGGTGTGCTCTAGCAATACATTACACTTATGCATTACATGATTTTGGGCACTAGTTCTGTGCTGCTGAAGCTTGGCCTCCTGCCACTCAACTCTGCACTGCTGCTGCCATTCTGTACTGCTGCCCATGGCTCTACCATTGCCACTACAACCATTGTACTGTAGCTCCCTCTCAATATGCTGCATCTGTGCTGCTCATAGCACTGCCACTGCTGATCTGCTGCACTGCAACTTTAGTTGTTGAGAGAAATAACTAAATCTCCTGCCCAATCTTTGACAGACAAGTCAGATGGGTTGCATCCTCATCACTGAAGCTCCATAGGCTACAGATCTGTGCTGGCATCTAAAGAATGATGCACAGCTACAACTCTGCTAGCGTAATCAGACTCCCTCTGCAATTACTGAAGTCACATCAGCTCCTTGTGTTGAAATCTATCATGCTGTTGCTGCACTGCGCTGTCCCTCTGAAGCTCTCTGTGCTGTTGCAGTCTGCATTGCGCTGCTGAAGTCACATCAACCTCTGCGCTGCTACTGCTTTTACGCTGCTGCTGCTATGCTCTGCGCTGCTACTGCTTCTACGCTGCTGCTGCTATGCTTTGCGCTGCTACTGCTTCTACGCTGCTGCTGCTATGCTCTGCGCTGCTCCTCCCAACCTCCAGATCTGCCTCTGCATATGCCTCATTTGTGATCTATGCACCCACTGCTCCACTTGTCCCACTACTGTCTTAAGGCTGCCATAGCTCGCTTGTGATCCAAGAGATGAGCTGCTCAAGGATCTCACCTTATTTCCATGTAGCTCCTCTACATGTCCATGTCACCCCACCTCCGTGGTTCATGAGCACTCATGGCCACATCATCTCCGGACCCATCATCTGCCACCGCTGCTTTGGAAGAAGATGCTTCCTTGTCCTTCTTCTTTTCTGGACATTGGAAGCACTTGATCTTTGAAAGTTCCTTCTTCTTCTTCCACTGCTTCTTTGATGCCAAGGCTGCATCTTCCTCCTCTTCCTTCTTAACCTTGCTCAACGCAGGGCTGTGCTACTTCTTGGTGAACCTTTGTAGTTCTTCTTGCCGCAGGATGGACCACAAGCTGTCCCAATCTGGGAGGTCTGCTCTGCCTAAGATACTTTGGACAAAGGTTTCCCACTCATCCGTGATTGCATTAAGGGTAGTCCTGACTATCACTGCATCATCTACGGTTGCACCTGTTGCAGTCAACTAATCCCTGATTGACTGCAATCTGAAGAGGAAATGCTTGATGTCTTCTCGCTTGGTCATCATGAATGACCTCATTTGGCCTCCAACAACATCTTTATTTGGACTGATTTTCCCTCATATAGGGAAGTCAAGGCCTTCCACATCTCATTGGCTGTCCTCTTCTCAGCTATGTGTGGCACAATATGATCCTTGATATTGTCCATTATCAGTCGCTTGGCATGCCCAACAGCTTCTCTATGCTTCTGTAGGAGATCCGCATCTGTCGGCATGGCTAGGGTCTGCTCTGCATGGTCTCTTAGACCGTATGCCTCAAGGACAATCAAGATCCTTGCTTTCCACACTGAAAAGTTTGAGAGGCCCTCTAACCTATCCCGATCACGTAGTCGATGAGGAGCCATCTGCTCAAAATGTGTCGAAGCTCCTCTTCTCTATGCTAGAGATCTTGGATCTAGGGTCCTTTTCGGACTGGGAACACTCTGCTCTCTTTGACACTTGATTTCCCTCCTTGGAAATCTACCAACTCAACTATGATTCAGCTTCTTCTTTGATCCTCTGACCAAACTGCAAGTTTCCTTTGGCAAGAAACTCTCTGAGAAACTAATCTCTTCCCAAACTATCACTTGTGCTTAGGCTAAAAATATGAAAACTTCAGAAATTTAACCCCACCAGCTCTTCTGAATTTTCTGCAACTTTTCTGCAGACTTTTTCTGGATCTGACAGATTCAGATCTAAATCACACTGGCTGGCTTCAGACCCAACCAACGTGTTTCTGAGCTGCCTCTGTGCAGTAATTGCGTGGGCTTGCTAGGACACAGCGTTGGATAGCGTCACCCTTCCCTCTGTGTGTCTGCTCCTGAAAATTGCGCTGTCACTTCAGATATGCTTTTCTGCTGCCTTTCTAGCTGCTTTCTGTAGCTAGATTCTTCAGATTCTTCAGCTGGTGACCCTTCTAGATCTGTAATTGCTTCGACACCATGTAGAAATTTCTGAATCTTAATTCTTATGCAGAAATTATTTCTGTTAATCCGGTTAAGCTTCTCCTACTTATACAAGTTATCAACTGAATAAATTCAAGTTAACATCAAAGCAAAACATATAACAGATCTCTACCAATTCAGATCTAGAATAAGCACATGCACACATAGACAAAGTGACACAATTATTTCTGGACAAACTGTCCCCGGAAAAACCCAATGTGGGAAAACCAGTCTCTGGCTGCTGGAGGGCTTTATTATTAAGAATATTTCTGAATACACAACTCTGGGTTCTAGATTTGGAAAACCCTACAGAGAAAACTCTAGATCTGCAGCACCTGGCTGATCTAAGACCAACAATACTGACTGATCCACACCCTCAAACGGGATTTACAGAACTCAGCCAGATCTAGGCCTAGAAACCCCATATCCGCCCTTGAAAGACATTGTGTCAGCCTCTGAAGGCCTCCAAATGCTCAGCGGCGCTCCTTGGAAGGAGCACGTACCCCGGTGGGTGACGCGGTCACCCTACAGCGCCTAAGGGTCTGCGTAACCTGGGGTTTCACGAAAATGACGCGTCGCTAGCGACTGGCATCAGCGCTGTTTCGCCGTCTCGCTGTCCCCGTCCCTCTGCTGCCTTGTCTTTCTTGATCTCTTCTCTGCTTCTTGTGTATTCTAGACCCCGGGATCAGATCATCCCCTTGGTCTAAATTCCCCTCTCTGCAACTAAAACACTTGAGAATTCTTAGCAATTCCGCCCTAGAATTTTAGCTTAGCTTCAGTGCTCTGCCTTTGTGTGCCTTACAAATGACCCCAAGCCTTTCCTTTATATTTTTCTCGTTGACAAATCAACGACCAAGATTAAATCTTTAATTAATGGCTAAGATTAAAAGAAAGCTTGATCTGTGTGACTTAAGACAATTTCATCATATGTTTAATTAAATTCACTTTAATTATTTTATTTTCCTAAGTTTTAACTTAGGAAATACATTAAAATAATTAGTTAATTTAATATCTCCTAAACCAGATGAAATTTCCCAGATCCATTTCTGGGTCTTGTAGATCCAATGTACTCTAGTCCCTCCACAAAATTTGGGACCTAGAGCACAATTGATGCTACCCGAAATACACAAAATCTCAACAGTCTGGTGCCTAGATTTGTTGTACTTAGATTTTGCTTAATAATAAGAACCCTCTAGCAGCCAGAAGACCGATTTTCCCGCATTGGGTTTTTCCGGGGACAGTTGTCCAAAAAATCTGTGTGTCACTTTGTCATTGTACAAGTTATTCAGTTTTAGATCTGCATGTGTAGGCTGTTAATGTATTTACTTCGATATTAATGCTGAAGATTTCAGATTAATAACTTATGTAAGTAGGAGAATTAAATCAAGGATTTAACAGTAGGGTTTCTGTTTAAGTATATTCAGTAATTTTCACATGGTATCAGAGCGATTACAGATCTAGCTGGATCTCCAACAAGACGGCGGAAGAAATCTGTGTTGCAAAAAACAACAGTAGCAACAGATACACTAGAGAGGGTAGCGCAATAGCACAAGGACGCAGAGGCAACTAGAGCCACGCAGGGGCTGACGCAATCCCAGCTAGGTGACGCAGAGATAGCGTAGAGCCATCTAGAGGGACTCCTGTGCTGCGCAGAGGTAGCGCTGGGCCAGTCTGCTCACGTAGAGGCCAGCCAAGGTGACGCAGTCCAAAGGCTGATTGCTGTGCAGAGTGCAGTGATCTGGAAGCTGAAACTGTATACCTTCAGCAGTTTCTGGTGGGGTGAAAATTCTGTCGGTGCAGAATTTAGTGTAAGCTAAGTTGACAAAGAGCAGGAGGAGAACAACATGCCAGTAGATTTCCTGCCAAGAAATTTGTAGATCGATCAAAGGATTGAAGAGAGCTGATTCGTTTTGTTTGGCAGACTTCCAAGAGAGGGAGTCAGTTGTCAGAGGGAGCAGAGGGTGCCTTTCTCACCAAGGACCCTAGATCTGAGTCTCTAGTACAGAGAGGAGGATCAGTTCCGACAATCTTCTGAGCAGATGGTGCAACATGGACTGCATGATCAGGATAGGTTGGACGACCTGTCCAACTTTGCGATCTGGAATGCCAGAATCCTGATAGCCCTAGAGGCATACGACATAAGGGAGCATGCAAAGAAAGTCTTGGCTACACCGACCAATGCAAATCTCCTAGAGAAGCACAATGAAGCAACGACGCATGCCAAGCGCTTCATTATTGATGGGGTCAAAGATCATGTGGTACCACGCATAGCCGAGAAGTCGATGACTCATGAGATGTGGGACACCCTTACCACATTTTATCAAGGAAGGTCCGTCCAAAGAAAGATGCTACTGGAGAACCAGCTGAGGTTATTCATGGTGGCTAAGGGAGAGGAGATCGACCCTTTTCTATCGAGATTGCAGTCGATCCGGGATCAACTGACTGGCATGGGGGTGAAGTCAAGGACGATGTCAATGTGAGGACTGCTTAATGCAGTCACAGACGATTGGGAAACCTTTGTCCAAATTCTCTTGGGTAGAGCAGACCTTCCCAACTGGGACAATATGTGGGCTATCCTCCAATAAGAGGAAATCCGTCGGATCACCAAAAGACAGTACAACATCGGTTCGAGCAAGGTGAAGAAGGAAGATGAGGAAGATGCAACCTTGGCATCAAAGAGGCAGCAAGGGAGAAAGAAGCGTGATCTATCAAAGATCAAATGTTCCCAGTGCAACGAATTAGGACATTTCACCAGCAATTGTCCTCAAAAGAACAAGGACAAGGAAGCTTCTACTCCAAGGTTGCTGTAGTAGACGATGGCTCCGATTATGACATAGCCATGAGTGCTCATGAACCACGAAAGTGGGGTGATCTTGATCTGTAGAGCAGCTACAGAGTAGTGGCGGGATCCTTGAGTAGCCCAACTCTTGGATCACATCCGTGCTACGGGAGCCTTAAGACAGTAGCAAGGAATGACTGGAGCAGTGTGTGCAAAGATCACGGATGAAGCAAAGACAGAGGCTAAAGAGTTGGAGAGGGAGTAGCGTAGTGCAGATGCAACAGTACTGTAGAAGTAACAACGCAGAGGGACTGATGTGACTTCAACAGTGCAAAGAAAGCTTGCTTACGCAGTGCAGAAGCTGCAGTAGTGCGAAGGCTTCAAGAGGATAGCGTAGAGCAGCAACTTGCAGAGCTTTAGTGATGAGATGCAACCCAACTAACTTGTCTGTCAAAGATTGGGCAGGAGTCCTTCAATTGCTTACTCTCAGCAACTGAGTTGCAGTGCAATAGTTAGCAGTGGCAGTGCTATGGGCAGCACGATGCCACAATTTGAGAGGAAGCTGCAGTATGGATGTAGCAGTGGCGGTGGTAGCGTCATGGGCAACAATAATGCAGTGATGAAGGGCAATAGGCCAAGCATCAGCGCAAAGACCCACACCAGAGATCAGTGCAGAACTTTAGGGTGAAGTGTTTTGCTAGAGCACTTTCCTTGCTAAGAGGGAGTGTTGAGATTTTGGGGTGTTGGGGTAGCATTGGATGTGTTTTAGCTCCCAAACTTTGTGGAGGGACTAGAGTACATAAGATCTCCAAGACCCAGAAAGCGTTTTAAGAAATTCCATCCGGTTTAAGAGATATTTAATTAATTAATCATTTTAATTAAGGACCCTAAGTTTAACTTAGGAAAATTAAAAGATTAAAAGTAATTAAATTAAACATGCGAGGAGAATGACTTAAGTGACGCGGATCAATCATCTTCTAATCTTAGCCGTTGATTCAAGATTAGATCATGACCGTTGATGTTTCAATGAGAAAAGTATGAGAAGAGGGCTTGGGGTCAATTGGAGAAAACACACACTGTGGCAGAGCACTGAAACTAAGCTGGAATTCTAGGACCTTTTTTGCTAAGAATAACAGAAGTGTTTCAGCTACGGAGAGGGGCAATATTGGCGAGGGGGATGGTGTAGTTCCATGCCAAGAGTTCAATGAGGGAAGAGAAGCAACAGACTAGCGCAACGCAAAGGAAGCAACAACTACGCAGCAGCTACACAGAGCAGCCAAGAGCCCAGCAGGGGTAGCGCAGAGGCAGCAGGAGGCCAGGAGGGCTAACGTGGTCCTAGTAGGACTGACATAAGCCCAACCAAGGCAACGCAGGGGCAACATAACCCAGTCTGGGGTGATGTAGACCCTTCCTGAGCAGCGCAGAGACCAACACAGGCTAGCAGGGCTGACGCAGAGGGCTTTAGAGCAACGCTGTGGTTTTTAGAGGTCGAAAAAGGCTAAGTTTTGTAAATTTTGTTTGAGGGTGTGAATCAGTCAGTTTTCTGTCTCCAGAATAGAGGTATAGCTGCATATTTATTTCTCTGTCAGGTTAACTAGTTTGGTGCCCAAATCTATTGTACTTAGATTCTACTTAATAATAAAAACCCTCAGCAGCCAGAAGACTGGTTTTCCCGCATTGGGTTTTTCCAGGGAGAGTTGTCCAAAAAATCCTTGTGTCACTTTGTCATTGTGCAAGTTATTCAGTTTTAGATTTGCGTGTGTAGGTTGTTATTGTATTTACTTCGATGTTAATGCTTAAGATTTCAGATTAATACCTTATGTAAGTAGGAGAAGTAAATCATGAATTTAACAGTAGGGTTTTTGTTGAAGTATATTCAGAAATTTTCACAGAGATGCCCTGACCTTGATTTTTCCACCCTTCCTTATATACCTTTTGCCTTTTATGATTTTTCTTTGATTAACTGCTCGGGGCTCAAAGGACAAGAGTATGATTTGTAAGATATAACAATGATTACCCCCTTTTTGGTGTGGCGGTTCATTGCCCTCTAGGGGTTGGGACAATCATGGGTTCCTGAATAATAAAGGAGGCTCATCTAGGGCCTATGGAACCAGAGTGATGGCCATGGGTATGGGGTAGAGCTCATGTATTGGCTTTTGCCCACGTGCTAATTATGTTTGTCCCCACCATCTTTTGCATCTTGTGGTACATTCTCCTGTTGAATGTGGCCATTTATGCTTTACTTTTCTTTTTATCTGCTTCAACCTCCGGGGCATCGTTCCAAGCCTGACCCAAGGTGGGGGAAAGGGAGTGGGGAGGCTAACCCTATGTGGACCCATAGAGGCAATGTGGACCCAAGTGGGAGAGATGATGAATGGGGATATAGTGAATGGAACGAGAGTAGAATATGTGGATAAGGGTGCGGGACCATGCAACCGAAGTCGGGGTTTCCCAAGTAGTACCACCCTAAAACCAAATGGTCAGTAAAGGAGATCCCACGAGACTAAAATCCAAGGGTAGCATCCAAAATAGGTCAAGGGGGAAGAAGCACAAACTAAGCCCACTCTTTCCGTCGAATCCCCCCATCAATCCATGCCCATAAGTGTCCATGATAAGTAAACCTAATACTCAATTACCAAATGACAAGACATACCTTTAGGTTCGGGAGGCCCACCTTCAAACATATGATCAATACAGATTGGTGAGGGACCACATGGCTGGCTCAGGTGGCGAAGAAATGGCACAACGAGCTAGTTGAGGGCTGCAAGGAGCTGCTGGTTGTGAATTGAGGTCCATCATGGAGAAAAAATTTCTCCTAGGGATATCACCCATGAAGTCGCGGGTAACAAGACCCAATTCACACAAATCTCCTAAGTCCAAAAAAATGCCAAAATTGATTGCCAACCCTCTTGCCTCTTTGCTCAAGGGACAAAATGGGCTAAAGGCTATCCTCCTAGTAACCTCATGTGATAGGGGATATCACACTCTCTTGATTTATGATATCCACATTAGTTATGTTGTATGATTTGATAGAGCTGTACACGTTCATAATGTCAGTATCTTCATGCAAATAGTCTTTTGTTAATATGCCACATTCTGTCTCTTTTCCATCCTTGAAATCTATGACATCCAGTTTGCCTATACCATTTTCTTTGATAAAGATGTCCTTGTTAACTTGGATGTTATCCTTATTAATGAGGCCACCCTCAATTGATACCTCATCTTTTACTTGTGTGAAATTGTCACTCATCATGTCATCTTGCACAACTACTCTGTTCTTTTATACTATGTCGTCCACTTGGTTTAGTGCCCTTTATCACTTTGATTTTTTCCAGTGGATTCTTTCTCAGGCTCTTTGTCATTGGGTAAGCTATCGTTATATTGCTTGTCTTCAAAAGGTCTTCATTGTGGCTTTCATCACCACTATTATTGCCTTCATTACTACCTTAGTCTACAATCACTAAAAAGAAAGTTGGCATAAAGACCTCATATTCTTCCATTTGCAAGTGCGTAAGGGCTTTGTTTGATTTCACTTCATCTTCAGAACATTCAAGTAACATAGTCTATCCGTTGGTTTAGGTTGTTCCCCTAAAGTTATTGATTGCAATTACTTTATCTTTTTAAAATCTTTGATACTTGGGATAAATGGGGGTACTTGTTATTGGCTATTTGCTTCCTTAATCAGTGGATAACACTCTGCTATCTTGCCTTATGGCCAATGTATCTTTACCCTTGTCACCAATGGCTCAAATTCTCATTAGATATGGCTGTCATAACAATGCTGAATATGTTATAGTTATAGAAGCGACAATGAGTTCAATCGGGAATTTTTGACTTGATATATATAAATTTCCTAAGATTTCAACACGTGTGTTTGGGTTCTGCTTTTCTCTAATTCTCCTTGGAGGCCATAATTTCGGTTGACCCATTGGTGACCCATTCCTTCTCTAGTAGAAGGTTTTCTCATTAATCCCCATTGTTTAATCTATGCTTCTTTCTACAATCACAGATAGTCATCGTAACTTTGGTGGCATTGTTATCTTCGTTGATTATTTAGTTTATATCTGCTTCCCTTCTGAGGAGATTTCCTTTGTGAAAAGTGCCACATACACAATAAATGTAGCGATCTTTTATTGGAGTCTCTTTTAAATTTTTTGAGAAATAAGCAATTAATGCAAATCTGAAATGTCACCTCATTTTCTTAAGGTTTCCTGGTTCTAATCCCTGTAAACTTTCAGCTTCAAGACTGATCTGAAATATTAAGTTAGAGCAGTAATATTTCACCTCTCTTCAACACAATTTCACCTGGCATCTCAAGAGAATAAATATAATATTTGTGTACTTCAATACCACATCGCTACAGCCCTTGGGGCACACATTTCAAGGCATATAATAAATCTGAATTATCTTATTACAGCAGATCATAACGGTTGTAAATATGTCCTTTTATCTTCTAGATATGTATTAAATCACTTAAACCAATTCAAGTTTATTTTATGCCAAATCAGCATCAATCACAATCTAACCAGTCATGAAGATAACATAAGCTGAAAATCAAATCTGCAAGAACACAATATTAGCACAGTTTGACACTTCACACACACACACA
This sequence comes from Pinus albicaulis, assembly GCA_034641835.2. Lineage (NCBI taxonomy): Eukaryota > Viridiplantae > Streptophyta > Pinopsida > Pinales > Pinaceae > Pinus > Pinus albicaulis. The sequence continues at coordinate 1,265,027,390 of CM076578.1, read as the reverse complement.
ATGTGTGTGTGTGTGTGTGCGTGTTATCAAAACTGGACTGGTCATCAAACCGGTAGAACCCTCGACTGGGAATCAGTGAAAAACCAGTCGATCAAAAACACATAAAATATTCAAATTTGAAAGAAAAACATATATATTCATGTACATCCATATAAATTCTAACCATTTATTTACAAATGTGAAAAAGTTCTCATTTATATAGCAAGTGATATATTTAAAATATCATTTAGCGCAATACATCTCTGAAACAAAATACATCAAGAAACAAAGTCTAAAGGGCCTCTGAAGTCCAAAAAGAAGCATAGTACTAAATTACAATATTGCTAGTACTAATTAGAATCATCATCCTCGTCCTCGTCCTCATTTTCATCCTTATAATTACTAGACTAAGAATCTATAGTGGGATTCTGACGTGATTCCCTTGGCCCTGAAGGTGGAGGCAGGTCCAAGTCCATCCGAGAAAGATCTTCATTGTCAAATGCTACTTTCTCCACAACCCACTTTGATGATGGATCAAAATCTCCCAAAGTTATGTTTCTTGATTCAAGTGTCTTGTTGAGCAACTTGTTTTGCCTCAGCTTGAGGTTGTACTGAACATAAATCATGTCATTCAGCTGTTTTTGCTCCAAAGGTTCCTCTTCTTGGTGTGTATGTACTAAAAAATACTCCAATTATGTTCACAGCCCGAAGCATTGCATGTTTGGCTAAATATCTGAATTGCAAAGCTTTGCAAATTAGGGCATTGGCTACCAAACCGTTGCGACCAATAGGCTGTAATAGAGTTGAAGGAAGATAAATATTAGCAAATGACTTTGAAAGTTTGAAACTTGGACTAAAGCGTTTTAATGAGTAAGATTATTTCAAAACTTTGACTTTTCTTACTGTGAAAATTTCAACTATTGCAGCAACTAGAAATTATTCTTCTAACTGTAAATTAATTAAAACTTTATTTGCCCACACAAACAACGAATAATTCACAACTGCAATTTTCACCCAATTAAATTTTGCGGAAGATAAACTGGAAACTGAGAAAATACTGGCACATTCACACATGAAAATTGACATAATTATTTCTGGTCTAAAGTCCCCGGAAAAACCCAACTTGGGAAAACCGATGCAGTAGTTGAGGGTTTTCATTATTAAGTAGCAATGAAATTATGAGTACAATCTATGGATGTCTACTGCAATCCAGTTAACAAAATAAACTCGCCGAAATATCTATGAGGAAAATACCTCAACACCACGCTTGATCCTTCTTCGACCACTGACAAAACTAGCCAATCGTTCTGCCTTTTCATGAGCCTCTGCGTAATGCTTGCGCTGACCCCAACTCGCTAAGCCTGGAACTACAAGAAAAATGACGTCCTAGATGACTTTGCCTCTGGGAGAAATTCACTTGGCCTCCTGGAGAATTTCCGGACAAACAACAACTGAATTTCTCTTGCGTTCAACAAAATCGATCTCCCTCTGAAGCCTGTTACCACTCAAACTAGCAGGGGACCTAAAGGGAATCCTAAAAGGGAAACTGCTAGGTCAAGGGAAACTATAGAGACTTAGCCCACTGTCATGCTAAGCCTCCCTACTCTTTACAGACTTTCACCGATGGGAGGGGACCTGGTATATAGAGTCACTTATGAAGGATAGATCAAGGAAAATGGATATGGAGTGACCTCAATGATCCTTTTCTAGAAGAGGGTCAAGAATGGGACTTGCTTGCTTCTTAAGAAAGGTACAAGGCTTTCTAAGAGAAGGGGGTAAGGATTTAAGGGCTAGGTTAAGGGAGTGTGACTTGTGAAGGAACTTCCCAATCCTTAAAATCCTTGTAAACTTGGATTCCTAAGTTGTCTTTGAAGAGTTGACTTTGATGAGAAAGGGGACCACACAGGACCAAGTGAACCCAACCTAGGTTAAGAGGAGGGAGTTTAGTAACCAATGACGATCTTAACCTAAACAAGGAGGAGAAGAGGATCAAAGAAAGAATTTCCACTTAAAGGTGCCAAAATGATCCTATGAGGTACTAGCCTAGGGAAATCCAGGGTAAAATTCGGTCCTAGGGATAGCGCTTGGGATATCTCACAATCCCACAATCGGAATTTCCTCAAATTTGGAGGGGACCTTGGAGAGACACCAACGCAGGAGAGGCCAAGAGATCAAAGTTTTTCTATGGGTAGTTTGTCGTGAAAATGATGCCCTAGGTGACCCAACGTGGTTAGACCTAGAGAGGAGGAGGAAAAGGTGAAGAAAAATAGTTTTAGGGTGATCACCTTATGGTGGACCAATGCCTAATTCCTTTGGGGATATTGGGTTCAAGATGAATAATGAGATGTGGCTTCATTTCTAAGTGAAGGAGCCTCTAAGGAAAACTTCATTTGGCATTAGGGCAAAGGAGACTGACCTTAAAGCATTTATACTTCGTTTTCAAATCAAGATGGCTTATCAAAATAAATTCAATCATAGAATTATCTAGGAAAATTCGTTTAACATACATGACCCATACATAGAGAGATGCTATATAGAAACATAATTCTACAATTTAGCAGTAAATGAATGCAACAATTAGCCCTAAAATAGTGAAAATCCCATCATCAATGCATGTGCCAAAGTAAAATAAAATAACATCAAATTCGTACTTACATGTAAGAGAATATGTCCAACCATCCATGCTCCAATCTTCGTTCGCTAAGAAGGAATAATGAAAATCTCAAGAGAGATAATGATCTAATCCAAGTGATGATTCAAATGAATTAACATCACTCCTATTTATACACTTCTTAGGAGTTCGATTTACCTAATTGAGCCTACATTAGCCCCTAAAATAAAATAATGTGTAAAATAACTAACCTTTGGTGACAAGCCCACCAAACTAGTTCATAAGCAAAATAATAAGCCTCTCAAGAGGTCAAATAATGAATAATACATGTTGTTGGGCCCTCCAAGAGGCCTGATGAAGTCCATGAGTTTCATAATGATGAATAGGAGCCTCAAAAGTGATGGACAAGGGGGTGGCCCCTTGTTCTCCAAACAATAAACCTGTGGTGCTCCAAGTGGGTGTGGGGATGCACAAATAACCTCATGGGTCTCCAAGTAAGTCGAAGATACCTGTAGACCATCAGTGAGGGTTCAGATGAAAGTGTAAGTGATGCCACATCAACATACAAGTCCCGGGTCATCTGCCAAGTGCATGATACAACTATGGGGTTGACTGGGCATGGTGAACCAGGTGCATCTTCCTCGTCCAATAAGTGAATCTCGAGCATCTATGAACATCTCTGGGGATGCATGGAGTATTGTCTACTGCTGTGGAGGCCCATGGATCTCTACACACACCCTACATGTGCCAATGTAGCTCTCTGGAGAGTTAGGACCTCGTATAGGGAGACCAAACTCAAGATGGAAACATCTGCAATCCTGCATAAGATCCAATGCATCCCTTAGCCCTCCAACACAACAAGTCATTTAAAGTAATCGAGTTAAAGAGCTTACAAACCATGGACAACAGGTGGGTACTTCATAATGGTCTGCCCTTCCATAGTGGGTTTTAGCATGTGCTAATGTCTCCAAGCTCCAAAGGGGGTTAACCAAGTAACTTATTAGATCGTTTCTTCCTTTAGAGGGGATAGTATGTCCAAGGTACATCCTTCAAATGGTGGTGGCATGTGATAAAGAGGTGAATGGAATATGGAATGAAAGGGGCAATCTCGGGCCACATATCGGGGCACAAGGGTAACTAATAAAAGGGAAACCCACACTTGGGTATATAATATATAGGAGGGAGAAATCGTGGTACATGAGGTGCCTCAACCTTGATTTTTCCACCCTTCTTTTTATGTCTTTTTCTTTTTTATGGTTTTTCTTTGATTAACTGCTTAGGGCTCAAAGGATAAGAGCATGATGTGTAAGATATAGCAGTGGATACCCCCTTTAAGGTGGGGTGGTTCATTGCCCACTAGGGGTTGGGACAATCATGGGTTCGTGAATGATAAAGGAGGCTCATCTAGGGCCTATGGAACCAGGGTGATGGGCATGGGTATGAGGTAGAGCTCATGCATTGGCTTTTGCCCACGTGCTAAATATGTTTGTCCCAACCATCTTTTGCATCTTGTGGTACATTTCCTCGTTGAATGTGGCCAATTATGCTTTTACTTTTTTTCTTAGCTGATTCAACCTCTGGGGCATTGTTCCAAGCCTGACCCAAGGTATGGGCAAGGGGAAGGGGAGGCTAACCATATGTGGAATCAGTGGAGAAATGTGGACCTAGGTTGGAAAAACGATGGATGGGGTTATAATAAACAGAAGGGGTGTGATATATGTAGATGGGGAAGTGGTACTGTTACCACTCAAACCAACAAGGGACCTAAAAGGGGTTGTTAAGAGGGCGGTTCATTGCCCTCCAGAGGTTGGGACAATCATGGGTTCTTGAATGATAAAGGAGGCTCATCTAGGGCCTATGGAACCAGGGTGATGGCCATGGGTATGGGGTAGAGCTCATACATTGGATTTTGCGCACGTGCTAATTATGTTTTTCTCGACCATCTTTTGCATCTTTTGGTACATTTTCCTGTTGAATGTGGCCATTTATGCTTTTACTTTTCTTTTCAGCTGCTTCAGCCTCCGGGCATCGTTCCAAGACCGATCCAAGGTGGGGGCAAGGGAATAGGGAAGCTAACCCTATGTGGACCTAGTGAAGAAATGTGGACCCAGGTGGGAGAGATGATGAATGGGGCTATAGTGAGTGGAAGGGGAATGATATATGTGGATAAAGGAGCGGGATCACGCAACTAAAGTCGGGGTTTCCCAAGTGGTACCACCCTAAAACCAAATGGCCAGTAAAGGAGATCCCATGAGACTAAAATCTAAGGGTAACATCCAAAATAGGTCAAGGGGACGAAAGCACAAACTAAGCCCACTCTTTCCGCCGAACCCCCCCATCAATCCATTCCTAGAAGTGTCCATGATAAGTAAACCCAATACTCAATTACCAAATGACAAGACATACCTTTAGGTTCGGGAGGCCCACCTTCAAACACATGATCAATACAGATGGGTAAGGGACCACATGGCTGGCTCAGGTGGCAGAGAAATGACACAACGAGCTAGTTGAGGACTGCAAGGGGCTGCTGGTTGTCGATTGAGGTCCATCATGGAGAAAAAATTTCTCTGAGGGATATCACCCATGAAGTGGTGGTTAGCGTTTGGCTCCAACTGGGACGTGATCTCTCGAAGAGGTGGGCAAAGCTACTCAAACGAGAGGTTACGAGAACTTTGACAATCTTTTAGTCACCGTAGACTTGTTATCTGCACATATCAACGACCAAAACCATAGGGCAACATGTTTTTCGCGGTGTCTTATGATCACCGATGCTTATTGTCAGGCCATAAAATCAAGAAGTAATAAAATATGCAAGCTTTACTCTAAATGCAGCTAATCTACCATGAGAAACATCATATGACATTATTTCTATTGCGAAAATCATCATGCAATGCATCCTACCCTAACATGCATATGGTACAAAACTGATATTAGTTTAATCATAAAGCAAGTGCAACCAACATATCATCAAATCAATATAAATATACTGGCCTATATGATTGCTCATGTAGCAAATGTGAAATCGAAGGTGGACAAAATCACATCGATGATAAGGCCGATGGGAGGTAGAGAAAAAGGGTGCCCACACATGAATGATTATGTGAGAAGAGGTAAGAAAAGGATGTAATGTATGTTGATTTATGGTAGCATTGGATGTGCTCTGGCATTGTAATTTTGTATATAGGTTAAGACACATGTATTCCATAAAACCCAGAAATTATTTTGGAAAATTCCACTTAGAGATGGTTTAATTAAATTAATTAATCGTTTTTTAATGTTTTCCTAAGCCTAAACTTAGGGAAACTGATTAATTAAACTAAGTGTGAATCTTCTAGATAAAGTCATGGATCACCTCTAAGATAATCTTAGCCCTTGATTATGTTTTAATCTTGGCCGTTGAAGGGTCAATGGAAGAATAAAAGGAGAGGGGTGAGGGGCCTATGGAAAACACATCGAGCACATTGAGCATTTGGCATTTTCGAGCATGTGAGAGAGTCACAACTTTTTGATCAGGAACGAATCACTAGGGCTGGGTTTTCTAAGTGATTTGAATTAGTGATCAGTTTTAGAGAGGGGCAGATGCAGTAACTAGTCAGGAGGACCGGGAGTACATTTCAGAGAGAGGCAGCAGTGACGCAAAGAGAGGCAGTGCAGTCACTTGGAGGGGTGACGCAGTTCCTGGAGGGAACACGCAGAATTGACGCAGTGCCTTTTGTGATCAGTTCGGAGATAGCTGGAAGCTGGGGTTTCTGAGCCAGGAGGGCCAAAACTCAGTTTCTGATCAACTTGATCATTTGTAGAGGAGAGGTGACACAGTTCTAGAGCTTTCCCATGCAGGCTTACACAGTTCCAGCATAGGCATCATGTAGAGGCAGAGAGGGGCTTCACCAGCGCTGTTTTGATCAGCCAGGGATTTGCAGAGTGAGGTATACCTTACATTTCTTCTGTTGCCTAGATTTTCTTTGAAGGGTGAGCCGGATATTGGTACCCTAGTTGTACTCAAGATTTTGCTGCTTAATAATACAAAACCCTTAGATCTGCTGCACCGATTTTCTCGAGTTGGGTTTTTCTGAGGACTTAGTCCAAAAAAAATGTGTCAAATGTGGATGTTTTTCATAGTATTTTGTTCAATTTGTTTTAGCACTTAGATTTATTCCACAACATTATTTGTGTAGACTGCTTTAGTAATTACTTCGATATTTCACTATAATGAAATAATTATGAAAAATAATAAGAGAAGTCAGATTTGTTGTACTAGGAATCCAGATCTAGGATTTTTCACAATCTAGTCCATGAGAACCTCTCTTCTAACCAAAATATAGAGATGTGAATGATTAGGCTCATAAACTTTTGATGGATGGCAATCTCGGGCATATTCTTTCCATAATGGTCCTTATCATCTATGTCATATTTTATGGCCTCCACAGGGTTATGATTAGTTGGAAAGGGGGACTGATGAGATGGAGAAAAACACACATGTATTCCATGGCGATCACACTGTAAAGGGGAGAGTATAGATTGATCATGATCCTGAGGGGGTGCCCAAGGAGATAAGGTATAATCAATGAGGGGCTCATCCTTGACACTATGCTTGGAAGGGGGAAAGGGCTCACTGCCACTTGAGATCATGTGACAAGAGGTGAGGGAATCACTTGATGAAGACTCAAGATGATAACTAATAGGCAAAAGGGAGGATGAAGTATTGCATTCAACGAGTTTTTCTTCCCTAACATAATAATCTAAAGCCTCAAGTGATTTGGACATAGAATCATACTTGGGAGAAGTGGGAGCCTCAATTTCCTTAGTAACAAATATTGGGTCTCTCGTAAAGGGAAATTGATCACCTCCAATTGCCCCTCTTTATGCAAAGGAAAATAAAGATTCCCCTTCCCAAGAGTACCAAAGGATATGTCATCATAAATAGTGCCGGAGAGAAAGGGAAAGCTAATCTCATCCCCATCCTCCTTGTCTGTGTCTCAAATGGGAGCACAATCAAATTGAGGACCAACAATTTCCCATTTTCCCTTTTCAATGTGGAAGTGATCTCCAATATCATCCTTCGAGGGGACAATGGGATCACCTTCCTCAAGTTTCTCAAAAGGAGAATAATTAGGGGTAATATCCTCGAGAAAGGTAAGGTTAGTCTCAACTTCACCTTCCGTAGATTCATCCCTTCCAACATATGTGTTTTCAAAATGATCACTTTCATCATGTGGATCCATGGAAGCCTCATCTACCTGCTTACTACTTAGATTCTCAATGTCTTGAGGATGCTCAATGAAGGCTTCCTCTTGGTTGCTCAATGTAGGGTATACTTGAATATGTCTAAGAAAGCCATCAATGAACTCCTCAATAGATGAGATACTCTTAGGTTCATGATCATGCAACCATGAATTATGACCATCGAGAGATGCCATGAACAATTACATCAGGACATGTTGGTGAACTACTCTCTCTCTTGAAGCATGTGCATTAAATCTTTCTAAATGGTCAATTGCAGAGAGTGGATCACCATCAAACACGTGCACCCCACGTACTATCCTTAGTGCGACATGATTAGGGTGCCCAAGGATGCTAGCGATGTCCAAAGCGAGCAATTTATCAAAGAAAGACAACCTATTTGAGATATGCATGAAAAATATGTAGGAGTCGCCATGGTGAATTTAAATATGCCTAAAAAAATGCTTGCTTCTCCTTACAAGCATTGACCTTAAGATTCAATAAAGAACTAGGGCTTTGTTCTTCCAATGGAGTTACCAATAATAATATGTCAATATGTCGTAAAGGGAACAAAAGACACGTCTCCTTTCCTTGGCAATAGCGCCAGAAACGTTACCACTCAAACTAGCAGGGGACCTAAAAGGGGTTCCTAAGAGGGCCACTGCTAGGTTAAGGGAAACGATGGAGACCTAGCCCACTGTCACCACAGCTAAGGCTCCCTGCTCTTTACTGACTTTCAACGATGGGAGGAGACTCGATGTTTTAGGAAGCCACTCATATAGGATATATCAACAAATATATGAGAAGTGACCCCTTAGACCCTTTCCTTAGGATAGGATGAAGAATGGAACTTGCGTGCTTTTTAAGCAAGGGATTTGATTTTCTAGGGTGAGGGGATGAGGGTTGGAGGGTTAAGGGAGAAGAATATGATCTTGTAAAGAAGTTTCCCAATCTCTAAAATCCCTTGGGAACTTGGATTCCCGAGTAGTCCTTAATAAATAGTCCTTGGTGAAAAATGGGACCACATGAGGCCAAGTAGACCCAACCTAGGTTAGGGGATGGATTTTGGAAAACAACGATATTCTTAACCTGGCCAAGGTGAGGGGAAAGGATCAAACAAGAAATTTCACCCAAAGATGTCAAATTGATCCTCTTAGGTACTAGCCTTAGCAACACTAGGGCAAACCTTGATCCTAGAGCTAGGGCTTGGGATATCTCGAGATTCCACCGTCATATTTCCTTCAAATTTGGAGAAGACCTAGGGGACCCGCCAACGCAGTAGATCTTAGGAGATCGAAGTTTTTCTATGGTCAGTTTCCTGGGAACCTAGGAAAGGGAAGAAAAAGGTGAAAAATGGGGTTGAAATGATCACCCTTTGATGGACCAATGCCTAATTTCACTTGGGGATGTGGAGTCAAGGAGAATATTGAAGACAGATTTTGTTTCTTGCTCAAGGTGGCTCCAAAAGTAAACTTCATCCAACATTAGAGGCAAGAGACGAAAAGTGACTTTAAAGCATTTATACTTCGTTACAAATGGTGAAGGCTTATCAAGATAACATGATATCTAAGACATTTCATTCATCCAACATGGCCCATACATAGAATAAGCTAAATAGACACATAATTCCACATTAAACACATGCAACAATTAGCCCTAATTATAGTGAGGTTCCAATGTATGCAACAAAATGAAAAAATAGCGTTAAATATGCACTTACATGTTAGAGAGTATATCCAACCAACATCACATTTGCAATATAAGAAGCTCTAAGATAGAAACAAAACCAATCCATACATCAAATTCATCCATCATCCAAAAATATCCACCAAGGAAAAAATGCGAAGCTGACTAATGAGAGAGAGGTCCCAATCCAAGTGATGATACAAATGCATCCATCCAACTCCTATTTATACACCAATTAGGAGTTCGAATTACCTAATGGGCCTACATTAGCTCCTAAAAATAAAATAATGTGCAAATTAACTAACTTTTGGTGAAAAACCCACAAAACTAGCTCACAAATGAAATAATAAGCCTCTTAGGAGGTCAAATAATAATCTATGCATGTAATAGGGCCCTCCAAGAGGCCTAATGATGTCCATAAGTGCCATAATGATGAATAAAATCCTCTAAAGTGATGGACAATGGGGTGGCCCTTTGTTCTGCAAACAATAAACCTGTGGCGCTCCTAGGGGGGTGTGGGGGCACACCATTGATTTCATGGGTCTCCATATGAGTCGAAGATGTCTGTAGACCATCTGTAAGGGCTTAGATGATGGAATGAAAGCTGTCATGTCAACGTACAAGTCTTGGGACACCTGCCAATCGTGTGGTGCACTTGTGGGGCCAACTGGGCATAGTGTACCAAATGGCTACTGCCGTGGAGGCCCATGGCTCTCTACACACACCCTATATGTGCCAATGTAGCCCTTTGAAGGGTTAGGACCCCGTATAGGGAGACCATCTGCAATCCTGCATAAGATCCAATGCGTCCCCTATCCTTCTAGTATAACAAGTCATTAAAGTAATTGGGTAAAAGAACTTACAAATCATGGACAAGAGGTGGACACTTCATAATGGCATGCCCTTCCATAGAGGGCTTTGGCATGTGCTAACGTCTCCAAGCTCCAAAGGGGGTTAGCTAGGTTGGTACCTTATTAGGTGGTTTCTACCTTTAGAGGGGATAATATGTCCGAGGTACATCCCTTAAATGGTGTTGGCATGTGATAAAAAGGTGAAATGGAATAGGGAATGCAAGGGGCAACCCAGGGTTAAATATCGGGGCACAAGGGTAGCTAGAAAAAGGGAAGGCCACACCTAGGTACATAATCTGTAGGAGGGAACAATCGTGGTACATGAGGTGCCCCGACCCTTATTTTTCCACCCTTCTTTATATACCTTTTTCCTTTTATGATTTTTCTTTGATTAACTGCCTGGGGCTCAAAGGACAAGAGCATGATGTGTAAGATATAGCAATGATTACTCTCTTTTGGTAGGGCGATTCATTGACTTCCAGGGGTTGGGACAATCATGGGTTCCTGAATGATAAAGGAGGCTCATCTAGGGCCTATGGAACCAGGGTGATGGACATGAGTATGGGGTAGAACTCATGTATTGGATTTTTCCCACGTGCTAATTATGTTTGTCCCAACCATCTTTTGCATCTTGTGGTACATTTTCCTTTTGAATGTGGCCATGCATGCTTTTACTTTTTTTTTTTAGCTGCTTCAACTTCCAGGGTATCGTTCCAAGCTTGACCCAAGGTGGGGGTAGGCTAACCCTATGTGGACCCAGGTGGGAGAGATGATGAGTGGGGGTGTAGTGAATGGAAGGGGAGTAGTATATGTGGATAAGGGAGGGATACCACGCAACCACAATTGGGGTTTCCCAAGTAGTACCACCCTAAAACCAAATGGTCAGTAAAGGAGATCCCACAAAACTAAAATCTAAGTAAGGGTAACATCCAAAAGAGGTCAAGTGGACAAAAGCACAAACTAAACCCGCTCTTTCCGCTGAACCCCATATCAAGCTATGCCCAAAAGTGTCCATGATAAGTAAACCCAATACTCAATTACCAAATGACAAGACATACCTTTAGATTTGGGAGGCTACCTTCAAACATACGATCAATATAGATGGGTGATGGACCACATGGCTGGCTCAGGTGGCAGAGAAATGGCACAATGAGCTAGTTGAGGTTTGCAAGGGGCTGTTGGTTGACGGCCAAGGTCCATCATGGAGAAAAAATTTCTCCTAGGTATATCACCCACGAAGTGGTGGGTAACAGGGACCACACAACCAAAATTGAGGTTTCCCATGTAGTACCACACTAAAACCCAATGGTCAGTAAAGGAGATCCCACGAGACTAAGGTCCAAGGGTAACATCCAAAAGAGGTCTAGGGGACATAAGCACATACCTAGCCCACTCTTTTCGCCGAATCCCCCATTAGTCCATGCCTAGAAGTGTCCATGATAAACAAACTAAATACTCAATTACCAAATGACAAGGCATATTGTTAATTTTGGGCAACTAAGTCCAAACTCCATGTTGCATTGCTCATATGATGATGCTGATATTTTTGTTGGATTCCTCTTTCGGAGAGGTGCAAGATTGATCTAAAGATCATCTTGTTTGGATGAGCAGAACTTATATTTTGAATTTTTTTTCCACGCATGTGCAAATTGTCAAGGTCGACCAGAATTGTAATGTAGGCTCACAAGCCCAATAGATGTGTCACACACCCTCATTGATGGATATAAATAGGAGAGAGATGATGCTCATTTCATCATCATCTCATCACACACATTCTTCCTCTTCTGATTGGTTCGTACAACCTTTAGAGGCTTCTCTCTCTCTCCGCGTGGAAATCTGGATGCCGGAAATGGATGCGATGCCGGAAATGGATGCAATGCCGAAAATTTGGATGCCGGAAATGGATGCGATGCTGGAAATATGAATGTCGAAAATAGATGCGGGAAATCTGGATGCCGAAAATATGGATGCCAGAAATCTGGATACTGGAAGGATGCCGGAAATTTGGATGAGGGATCCTTTTGTTGACTGTTTTGGGAGTTGTCTTTTGAGGGGTGTGTGACACTTGAGGAAGGCTAATCTTGTATGTTGGAAGAGCTGGTTTGACCAACAAAAGTCTTTGCTGGCTAGGGCATCCTGTTGACTGCTGCAACAAACATTTCTCTCTATATTTGCTAGACAAGAAGAATTACAAATTCTGATATATTATTTGGCTTGTCTTCTGTTGATCTATTATTATGTTCTATCAACATTTTTCTTTCATGTTTATATGATTGCTAATCTGAATTGGGCTTATAAGAAAGTTTGAAGATAGAACATACCATGGTTATCTAAATTTAACAGGTATCAGAGCTAAAGTGAAGACAAAGCCCATGCTAGTGTGAAAAGCAATCACCAAAGAAGTTGTCTTATTAAGGAAAAATGGCCTCCTCAACCTATAGGGGTTTCAAACTGATGATAAGCTGACTGATAAGTTTGATTATCATGCCTGTAAGATGTCTTGGATTTGTTATTGGAAGATCAAGAAGTCATGGATTATGTGCAAGGGAAGATAAATGAGCCTCCAACAAATGCACCGACTGCCATAAAGACGAAGTATAGAAAAGGGGAAGTCAAGGCGAAGATGATCATCAAGGATTCTATTCATAAGCACTTGGTTGCTTATATCTCTGTGCTGGGCACATCCAAAGAGATGTATGATAAGTTGGTTAGCATGTTCAGGGCTAGCAATGTTAATCAAGTTCTTTTCTTCAAGAACAAGTTGAAGAATATAAAAAAGGGCAAAGAAGAATCCATCCAATCTTATTTTATGAGGTTCATAGATATCAGGAATGATCTCTTAGCTATTGGAGAAGAAATAGCTGATCTAGAGCTCGTTCTCATTGCTCTTGGAGGACTCCGCCGTGATTGGTATCTATTCAATACTACTATTCTTAACAATAATGTGATTCCTGATTTTGATGGATTGTTGATGAGATGCAGTCAAGAGGAGACAAGGATGATGGAGAGAGACCATCCCTCTAATGGGAATGGAGGTGAGCCTACTGCCTTTACCGCTCATGCAAAGAAGAAGAACAATGGTGGTCCGAGAAATCAAAACCATGGAAGAGCGGGTCCCAAAGGAAGAAAATGAAGATGTTACACTTGTAACAAGTTTGGTCACTATGCAAGAGAGTGCACCAATAGAGGGATTCTCGTAGAGATGATGACAACAAAAACAACTTAAGGGGGAATAGAAATCAAAGGAACAACAGGTTCAAAGGAAAGAGGAAGGCTCCCTCTGATCAAAGTGGTAATGGTCAACCTTTCAAGAGGTCAAGAAATTCTAGGTATGATGAATCAAATGTTGTTGATAATAAGATAAATGAATATATTCTTATATCCACCCTCTCTGCTGCATCTCCTCTCAACACCTTGGATGTTTGGTTGATTAATAGTGGTTCTTCAAGGAACCTCATGGGATATAAACAAGCCCTCTCTGATTTGATTGAGAAGGATACTAATTTGGAGATTATCCTTGAAGACAATGCCACCTATCCCGTGAAAGGGATAGGGACTGTGACCCTTCATCTAACTCAAGGTCAAGTCCTTCGCTTGCAAAATGTGTTGTACATACCTGATTTGAAGAAGAATCTTTTGTCCATTTTGGCAATGGAAGACAAAGGATTCAAGGTGACATTCATTGATGGAAAGGTACACATTTGGAAGAAGAACTTCATTGAAGCTCTTACTATTGGTTTTAGAGTTGATACGCTTTATCATGTTGGAGGAAGTCCGTTGGGGGCCATGACATGTGACACAACTCTTCAAACCGAGCTAAGGCACTGGAGGTTTGCACACCTTGATTACAAGATCCTTCCCGAAGCAAGGAAGGTGGTGACAAGGATGCCCGAGTTCAAAGATGATCATGAAGGTGTTTGTTAGGGTTGTGTTGAATGAAAAGCACGCAAGGGGACCATTCCCCTCAAGTGTGACGAAGACGTGATATTTTGTAATTGGTACATTTCGATCTATCTAGTATGATGTCCGTAACATCCTTGGGAGGATGTTTATATTACATCACTTTTATAGATGACTTCTCCCTTTGAAAATTTCTTAATCTAAGAAACCCTACTGTTAATTCTCGATTTACTTCTCCTACTTGATTAAATACACAATTTATTAATTTGAATATTCAGAATAGCAACGAAGTAAATACAAATAACAACCTACACATAGAGATCATTTACTGAATAACACGCTCATATGACAAAGTGACACAGATTTTTCGGACAAATGTCCCCGGAAAAACCCAGTGCGGGAAAATCGGTGCAGCTAGCTCTGGAGGGTTTTATTAATAAGCAGATTCTGAGTACAACATTATCTAGGCACCAAACTGGTTCACCCTACGGAGAAATATCACGACAACAATACCTCTTTCACTTGGAGACAGAAAATATGGCTGATTCACACCTTCAAACAGGATTTACAGAACTCGAGCCCTTTCTGGCCCACCAGAAACCCCAGCGCTGCTCCTCAACCCTCTGTGTCAACCTTCCTTGCATGCGTCAGCCTTGCACGGCTCTTGCGGCCTCTGCGCTGCCTCTGTGTGGCCTTTGCTAGACTGCGTGGCTCTGGGTTGTCTCTGCGCTGCTCGGTATACTGCCTCTTTGCTGCTGTTGTGCTCTTGGTTTGGGATTAGATCATCCTGTTGCCAATATTGCCCCTCGCTGCATTGCAAACTCCTCTTGAAATTATTAGCAAACCACGCCCTAGAATTTCAGCTTAGCTTCAATGCTCCACCAATGTGCATTTTCTCCAACTGACCCTAAGCCCTTCTCTTATACGTTTTCAAATAAAAACCCTTTAAGGTGTAATTAGTCTAAAAAATAATTAAAATTATGACATAAGATATTCAAACATTAATAAAATAATTAAATAAATTAAAATTTATATTTCTCTAATTGTTGTACATGAAATAAAATATTAAAATAAATAATAAAAATAAGAATAAAGAAATATGGATATAACTAAATTAAATAAATATGGTAAGATCACTTTATTTTGGAAAGAACACAAAATATCCTACAAAACTCAAACAAAAAGTTATTGAATCATGAAAAATGATATTTTTTGAGTTTTTTCATGAAAGAAATTATTGAGTTTGAAACTCTATTGACATTTTTCAATGTTATTTATATATTATTGGGAAAAAAAATCTATAATTTTCATTTGATAAAAACAAAATAAGTAAGTTGAAAAATAAAGAGATTATAAAATAAATGTTCACTTAAAAAAAATATTTTAAACATGAAATCAAATTCAAAATGATTAGTAGAACTCAACCTATTTGATCCGGATTCATATAGGAACACAACAGAATACAGAAATAACCATGAACATAGAGATGCAGTGGAAATAATGTTTCATTTCATTAATATCAAATAACAGAAATATGCTTACAGGCATAATGGAAATAAAATAGTTAGGGTGATGGTAGCGAATCTCTAAGAAGAGATGTGATGGCTACAAACCTCTGAACTATGCTACAATGAGGCTCGAGGGCCTATTTATTATTGAGAAACAATGGAGAACTCTAAACTTCAAAAAACCTAACCCTAGGAGATGAAGCGCCAAAACTATGGGCCCCGTTTGGGTAAATTGGTGGTTCAACTTCCCGGGGACGTAACTTTGGAATCCGATCTCCATTTGACGCGCTCAATAGCTCATTAGAAATATCTGTCTGAGGAGTACAACTTTTGAATGAGCAACATCGATCCATCAACCCATGTTGCTCTCCAGTTTCCCAAAAAACGTCGTTTAGGGCCTCAAAATGGCTCCGGAAGTTCAGGACCTGAAAAACTGCTAAAAATAGTAAGTTTTGTTGCAACTTGAAAACTGAAAGAACTAATGGTGGGGGGCCAAATGGAATAGGTGGGTGGCCACCAATATCCACCGGGATCATTAAGCCCCCAAAACGGCTCCGAGAGTGGAGGACCCGAAAACCTGCTAAAAATAGTAAGTTGTGCTGAATGTGAAAATCTGCAAGAATTGATGGTGCTGGTCCAAATGGAATAGGTGGTTGGCCACCGATATCCACCTGGATCATTCCTCCCTCCTTAGGAAGCAATGGTCCCCATTGCGTTGAGATCCTCCATGAGATGAGGCAAATTCTGTTGAACTGAGTATTAGATGTGTTGAAGATGTCATGGACCTGCGGGTGGACATGCTGGATGCGTTTAGTAAATTTGGTTTCTTTATTAGCCTTAGACTATACATGTTTGGATTCTGTATGTGTAGTTGCAGGATGTATGGCAACATTAGGCGGTGGTGCGTTGGGAGTCAGATCAATGGAGTGCTTGCCCTGACAGTGTAAAGGAACCTTTATGAGTGAGGAGAAAATGTCCTCGTATTCCTCGATGACTTTGTCCATCTGCCGCAACCGTGCAAGGGAGCCCTGTTTCGAGTTTTTGGCCACAATATTCTTCTTTCCCTATGAGTGAGTTGTAAGGAAAATGAATTTCCTAGTTTGGGAAACAATCTTACTGCGTTTTTTTGCAGTAGTCAAAGAGATGTCAAGAGGCGGTACTACCTCCGGTATCCTGTACAAGTTATTTCCAAAAGTAATAATAACAGCACGAGGCCTAGCTCATACACAGCATGTCACCTCCACAGGTATGGTTGGCCCAATAATGCATCAGCTACATCAAGAGGAGCAACATCACACAATACCTCATCCGTGAATGGCTTGATACTGTACGGAAGCCAGCACTGCTGGCGGATGCGGGGATCTCTCCTTGGGTGGAGCCACCCGATGGTATACGGCTGCGGGTGTGCTATGGTCAGTAGGCCGAGACGCTTCACGACCTCTACTGAAATGAGGTTCTATTGGCTTCCGCTATCGACAAGAAATTGCAGCGGAGAACCATTCACCCACATCTGCGACTGGAAGAGGCGCTCCCCCTCCTCTGGATCCTCTAGACCCTCCCTCTGGATCTTGGTGGTGGCAACAATGGCACTGGGATCTGCATCAATGATCTACTTCCCTTTGTCATTGCCTTTGTCTAGTTCTAACTCAGGATCAGAAAATGCATTTGATTCGGGTGCCTTTAGTTCGGCCACCAAAGACTGTTTGGCCCGACACTCGTTTGTGCTGTGAGTGGGGCTGTTATGAAATTCACACCACTTCCCTCTATCCTTCTTTGGAATTGTGGTGTTGTTCTGAGTCACATTGCTTTGGCCTTGCCCCTTGTTCTTCGGTTTAGGGGTACCTTTCGGATTCGCAGATCCAAAGTCTCGCTTCTTCTGCTTAAATTTCTGCTCGATCTTGGTGGCATATCAATATGCCATGCCAAGCGATGTAATGTCGAGGAACTCCATTTCCTCCTGAATGTGTTTGTTCAAACAGCCGCGGTACTTGAGCACCAAATGTCTCTCTGAATCTTTAATACCCAACTTTGTGCGCAGGGTATGGAACAGATTCGTCAGTTCATGCACATCTTGATCCTTTTTTTGCCGCAGCGTGGTCCATTGGATGTATTATGTCCTCATAGCTCCCCACGGGGTAATATTGTTCCTTGATGCCATCTCAGAACGAATTCCAAGTGGGTGTGGCCAAGAACAGAGAGGGTTCCCCTCCGCCCTCTTACTCACGGTAGATTTCCCACCAGTATTTGACATGGGGGCCGGCTTTGAGGAGTGCAAAAATAATCTTTCCTTGGTCAGAGAAGTCATGGACCGAGAAATACCCTTCCAGCAAATTTAACCATCTGTCTACGACGTCTGCATCTATTTTTCTTTCAAATATAGGAATGTCAAAGTTTACCTGTACCTTGAAGGGAGTGGTGCCTCCAGAGTGGCTGTTGGATGCAGATGCACCATATGTGGGCAGTCGTTGAAGGATTTGAGCAAAGTTATCCATCATCGCGTTCCTTTGTTTCTCGAGGGCCTCCTTGAGCAGTATTTTGATAGGATCTCCTACTCCCTCATCTTTCTTTTCTTCCGCCATGGGAGGTCGTCGGGGTTTGCGAGGCTAATCTTGTAAGGGCTCAACCAGATCGAGCCCTAACTCCTTATACCTTGACCGCGTTGGGGACCTGCAAAGAAAACAAAGAAAGAGCAGACCCGCTCTGATACCACTGATCCGAATTTATGCAGGAACGAAACAGAATATAGAAATAACCATGAAAATAGAGATGTAGTGGAAATAATGCTTCATTTCATTAATATCAAATAACAAAAATATTCTTACAGGCATAATGGAAAAAAATAGCTAGGGTACTGGTAGCGATCCTCTGAGAAGAGATGTGATGGCTACAGACCTCTGAACTGTGTTACAATGAGGCTCGAGGGCCTATTTATTATTTAGAAACAATGGAGAACTCTAAACTTCCAAAAACCTAACCCTAGGAGATGAAGCGCCAAAACTATGGGCCCCGTTTGGGTAAATTGGTGGTTCAACTTCTCGGGGACATAACTTTGGAATCCGAACTCCGTTTGAAATGCTCCATAGCTCGTTAGAAGTATCTGTCCGAGGAGTACAACTTTTGAAGGAGCAACATCTGTCCATGGACCCATGTTGCTCTCCGTTTTCCCAAAAACGTCGTTTAGGGCCTCAAAATGGCTCCGGAAGTTCAGGACCCGAAAAACTGCTAAAAGTATTTAGTTTTGTTGCAACTTGAAAACTGAAAGAACTGATGGTGGGGGTTCAAATGGAATAGGTGGGTGGCCACCAATATCCACCTAGATCATTAAGGCCCCAAAATAGCTCTGGGAGTGGAGGACCCGAAAACCTGCTAAAAATAGTAAGTTGTGCTGAATGTGAAAAGCTGCAAGAATTGATGGTGTTGGTCTAAATGGAATAGGCGGGTGGCCACCGATATCCACCTAGATCACTATTTTACTAAAAAAATTGGTCGACTTAATATTATGAGCACTCACTAAAAACTCTAAGAATCTACCTCACTTTCAATATAAAGATCATAATCCTAATTATCAATAATGTTTGTAGGTTATTTATCCCATGAATATGTAATTGAAACAAATATAATAGTTATATTATTTTTTTCCCCTTGCTTCACAAAATTCATTGTTATAATTTCCTTATAAATCTTCCAAATTCATGTCTTAGTTAAAAAAATTCATAATATGCATATCACATTGAAAAAAAATTAAATAATGAGATTTATATTCTTAATCATGATATATTTAAAATTTTCATATTTAATTTTAGTTAATGACAATATAGTCTTAATGATTACATGACCCTAGAGTCTTAATGACTATATAGTCTTAATGACTATAATTGACTTTCTTTTGATTTACAATTGTCAAACACACATGGAATGGTGAACATAATGTGAAATAATAAGCTTTCATTCCATTTATTATTCACAATAATGTACATTTATACATTTCCATGTGACCCTTGGTCTTCACATACTAAGTGGCCTCCTGGACTTCGGTGACTGTTCACATTCCACACCAACCCTTAGTGGATTAGGTGCCCAACATTCCCTACCATAATCCGAAGGGGTATGTATGAGTCCAAGAAGACAGATTTAATACAAAATACAATAATGTATGACAAAAATAAGATGAATGTTCTCTCTGATATGATGGCACAAAGTGGGAGAACTCAAGGTCTAAATTGGTGATGGTTTAAGGATGACCACCAACACTGGAACACTTATTGCATTTCCTGGAACTGTTCCAAATATGTTAAGAAGCTCGTGTATTCTGCTAGAGAAATTAAACCTAATGATTTAGAGAGGGAGACCTTCAACTTGGAAAAGGGAGGTCTGCAACCTGTGTAAAAAAAGGATAACCTCAACCTGCAAAGGGAGGTCTGTAACCTATAGTGGTTTAAGGATGACCACCAACTCTGGAATGTTTAATGCAATTCCTGGAAATCCTCTAAAACTAGAAAGAGGCTGAAGTATTCTGCTAGAAGAATTGTCCCCAATTATTTGAAGAGGGAGAAACTCAACCTCAAAAGGGAGGTCTCAACCTCACATAGATGTTTTAAGGTTGACAACCAACCAAAGGCACGATCAAGGGAATTTTTGTCTTTGGATACAACTTTGAGGCTTTACCTTCTGGTTATGATCGTATGTTGTGTTTGTTGTTCCTCAGACTTTAGGATGCTCAACAAAGAATTCATAGTGCTTGTTTTTCGTCAGATTTCACCCATCAGGCATCAGATTTCACCATGTTCAACAATAAAAAGGAATCAAAGTTCATAATGAAAAGACTCCACTGAACACCGTAAAGTTTAATCACAGTGTAAGCCGACAAACAATAAATTATTATTATGGTGTTAAATAGTTAATTTAATTTTGATGTAAAGAATGCCAATTTTACCCCTTTCCCTTTTCCATGGGACTTCACCTTTCGATAAAAGATAAAAAGGATAATCCCTAAACTTATAAAATGGATTGTTGAAGCACGGGCTTTACCTTCTGGTTATGATCGTATGTTGTGTTTGATGTTCCTCGGACTTTACCTTTCAATAAAAGGCATCAGACTTCACGCTGCTCAACAATGAATTCACAGTGCTTGTTTTTCGTCAGATTTCACCCATCAGGCATCAGATTTGGCCATGTTCAACAATAAAAAGGAATCAAAGTTCACAATGAAAAGACTCCACTGAACACTATAAAGTTTAATCACAGTGTAAGCCGGCCAACAAAATTTTTATATTTTTCTTTGGATATATTGAATTGTTTTTTATACTTTTGTAATTTATCTAACATAAGAAAAAAAGAAAGGTAAATAACCTGAGGTGGTATAGACACAAAATCATATAATGCTACACAGTGTAATAACAACCAACAATACATAAATATATTATCATATTTCTTCATTAGACTTACCCTGTTCAACAAGAAAAAGTTAAAATGGTGGCCACATGCACGCATTTCTGGAGGTCCAGAGGGTGTGAATAATAATTGTATCAAACAGATGGATTGTCTCAAATACCATGCTGAGTAACCGAAGCTCTACCCTATGCTAGCTTCTCAATAGTTTATTTAGAATAAACGTTGTTCTTGGTGTGGAAGTGTGAAGATGCGCTGCCATTTATAAAGTAGCTCTAGAATTCTCGACATCAAGCTAAGCAGAATAACGCGTAATGCCAAAAGTAATGGCAGGGAAACCTTTGTAGTTTGGTAGGCTTCTTTCTGGGTTCTACAATGTAGGGGAAGGGAAGAGAGATTCGTAGAAGTTACAAAATTAGTTAGGTTGTTAGGTTAAATGAAGTAAGTAGTAGATCAATGGTTTAAAACATTTCAATCATCTAACATTTGATATGACGGTGTAGATAGAGACACCGTGGCAACTAGGAGAGTTGTTTTCAAATAAAGATGCCTTACGGCGTAATTAAAATAAAATATATTAAATATAAAACTTTATCACACAAATTAAAAAACTAATAAAATACTATATTGTTGAATGGCATTACTAAAAATTTACAAATATTGTTAACTAATATTGTTTATATTAACATATATGTAGTTTAATATTGTTTATATTAACAAATATACACTTTAATATGTGTGCGTTTTATTTTATATTAATAGATGTAATTTTTTATAATTTAATTTATTCAAATATGTTTTTAATATAATAATAAGTTATCTTAAATTGAAAATATAGAGAGAAACCACGATTCAAAAAAAAATGGGAATAATGGAAAAAATAAAAAATAGAAATAAAAATAAAAATGTTAAGTAAAAAGAAAATAAAACTAAAAAGATAGTAACTAATAGAAATGGAAGCCACAATAAGACTTCAACCAAACACCTTACAAATAAATAAATCTAAATAATAATAAATAACAAAAAAATAAAATCTTAATATTAAATTATGAATAACTACAAAGACAAATTAATAAAAAATCAAACACAAAACTAAATACCTAATACAATATTGAAAAATATATATTATTCATATGATATTTTAAATATGTATATTTCTATTTAAATAATAATAATAATAAATTTATAAATCAATATAAATTCCAAAATAATATTTAAGTCTGTTGAATATTTTAATTTTTAAAATAATAAAATAATATTTAATTTTGTTAAATATTTTAATTTTTAAAATAATAAATATAAATAATTATAATAAAGACAACTATATATAAAATAATTTACTATATATAATATAATTTTAAATGTATAAGTTAAATCCAAAGTCTCGCTTCTTCTGCTTAAATTTCTG
>CM076578.1:1264850479-1265004739 GCA_034641835.2 Pinus albicaulis | reverse complement strand
CTCGATCTTGGTGGCATATCGATATGCCATGCCAAGCGATGTAATGTCGAGGAACTCCATTTCCTCCTGAATGTGTTTGTGCAAACAGCCACGGTACTTGAGCACCAAATGTCTCTCTGAATCTTTAATACCCAACTTTGTGCGCAGGGTATGGAACGTATCTGTAAGCCTCATGCACATCTTTATCCTTTTTTGCCGCAGTCATGGTCCATTGGATGTATTATGTCCTCACAGTTTCACAGGTAATATTGTTCCTTGATGCCATCTCAGAACGAATTCCAAGTGGGTGTGGCCAAGAACAGAGAGGGTTCCCCTCCGCCCTCTTACTCACGGTAGATTTCCCACCAGTCTTTGACATGGGGGTCGGCTTTGAGGAGTGCAAAAATAATATTTCCTCGGTCAGAGAAGTCATGGACCGAGAAATACCCTTCCAACAAATTTAACCATCTGTCTATGATGTCTGCATCTATTTTTCCTTCAAATATAGGAATGTCAAAGTTTACCTGTACCTTGAAGGGAGTGGTGCCTCCAGAGTGGCTGTTGGATGCAGATGCACCATATGTGGGTAGTCGTTGAAGGATTTGAGCAAAGTTATCCATCATCGCGTTCCTTTGTTTCTCGAGGGCCTCCTTGAGCAGTATTTTGATAGGATCTCCTACTCTCTCATCTTTCTTTTCTTCCGCCATGGGAGGTCGTCGGGGTTTGCGAGGCTAATCTTGCAAGGGCTCAACCAGATCGAGCCCTAACTCCTTATACCTTGACCGCGTTGGGGACATGCAAAGAAAACAAAGAAAGAGCAGACCCGCTCTGATACCACTGATCCGAATTTATGCAGGAACGAAACAAAATACAGAAATAACCATGAACATAGAGATGTAGTGGAAATAATGTTTCATTTCATTAATATCAAATAACAAAAATATTCTTACAGGCATAATGGAAATAAAATAGCTAGGGTACTGGTAGTGAATCTTTGAGAAGAGATGTGATAGCTACAGACCTCTGAACTGTGTGACAATGAGGCTCGAGGGCCTATTTATTATTTAGAAACAATGGAGAACTCTAAACTTCCAAAAACCTAACCCTAGGAGATGAAGCGCCAAAACTATGGGCCCTGTTTGGGTAAATTGGTGGTTCAACTTCACGGGGACATAACTTTGGAATCCGAACTCCATTTGAAATGCTCCATAGCTCGTTAGAAAGATCTGTCTGAGGAGTACAACTTTTGAAGGAGAAAAATCGGTCCATGGACCCATGTTGCTCTCCATTTTCCCAAAAAACGTCGTTTAGGGCCTCAAAATGGCTCCGGAAGTTCAGGACCCGAGAAACTGCTAAAAATATTTAGTTTTGTTGCAACTTGAAAACTGAAAGAATTGATGGTGGGGGTTCAAATGGAATAGGTGGTGGCCACCAATATCCACCTAGATCATTAAGGCCCCAAAATAGCTCCGGGAGTGGAGGACCCGAAAACTTGCTAAAAATAGTAAGTTGTGCTGAATGTGAAAAGCTGCAAGAATTGATGGTGTTGGTCTAAATGGAATAGGTGGGTGGCCACCGATATCCACCTGGATCACTATTTTACTAAAAAAAAATTGGTCGACTTAATATTATGAGCACTCACTAAAAACTCTAAGAATCCACCTCACTTTCAATATAAAGATCATAATCCTAATTATCAATAATGTTTGTAGGTTATTTATCCCATGAATATGTAATTGAAACAAATATACTAGTTATATTATTTTTTCCCCCTGCTTCACAAAATTCGTTGTTATAATTTCCTTATAAATCTTCCAAATTCATGTCTTAGTTAAAAAAATTCATAATATGCATATCACATTGAAAAAAAATTAAATAATGAGATTTATATTCTTAATCATGATATATTTAAAATTTTCATATTTAATTTTAGTTAATGACAATATAGTCTTAATGATTACATGACCCCAGAGTATGTTCTGAAAGTGTTTATTCTTGCTTAAGAGCTGGTCTTCCTTGGACATAGGGAAACATGTTAACATGCCTACCCCTTACAGACCACCAATGATTAATTCCAAAGGGTGTGGTTTTCTTTAAATAATGGTGATGAGTCAACTTACATTCGTAAATATCATCCAATAATGGTTGTCCTCACTATTGATTTGACACGGAATTACGATAGGTTTTCTAATGTCAAAAATATACTTATATTAAAATCTCTCTCTCTCTCTCTCTCTCTCTCTCTATATATATATATATATATATGACACTAAAAAAATTAAAATAAATAAGAAAAAATTATAAATACAAATATCTGACTATACATATTTTGTGCTGGACCTAAATCTACTGCCCAAATATTTATTCAACCTATTAATCATGTTCTTATCATGTCCAAAAATTATCACGTCATCCACATAGAATAGTACTATAATATACCTTTCTTTGTCATACCTCTTGGTGTAGACACAAATATCAGCCTATAGTCTTTTGAAGCCATGCTTCAACAAGTTAATCATATTTTTATATACCATTGGTGAGGTTCCTATTTCAAACCATAAAGGATATTCTTTAACCTATAGACAAGGTTCTCTTTACCTTTTAACCTTCAATCCTTCCAGTTGTTCCATATAAATTTCCTCCTTCAATTCACCATGAAGGAAAGTTCTCTTCACATCTACTTGTTCAGATTCCACATCTAAAGTTCTAGCAATACCATGGATAAATTTAATGGATGAAATTTTAGTAATAGGAATTTTTATTTTTAATTCAATACCTTCTCTTTTAGAGAATCCATTCTTGAGCAACCTTTTTCTGTATTTTTCCTTCTTCTCCTCATCCTCATGATTAATATTGTATAGATGCTTGAATTGTAGAGAATTTCTTCCTTTTGGAAACATTGCTAACTCCCAATTATTATTTTCCAACAAAGACTTATCTTCCTCCACTAATTTCTTTCAAGTTTTGCTAGTTTCCACTTCACAAGCTTCTCGAAAGCATTAAGGTTCACATTCATTAGTTGGAAAAATATAATTTGAGGGTTGATACCTTTGTCAGGGATTATGAGGCCTAGTATACATGTAAACCAACTATAGTGGTGTGTTTTCTAGTTGAATATCTTATAATGGTTTGATGGGCCCAGCCCTCGTTAACCTTACCCTTGTGTTAACTGATAATACAATGTTTATATTTGCAATGGCAATAATATAACGAATGATTTTTTTTTAAATGATTATGTTAATGATCCCGTTTGATTCGGCCTACAGATAAAATGGATATTTGTGATATGCAATTTAATTAGGTTATACTCGCATTTATGTTTGGATGGACATCTGTCCCTGCCTCGTAGATCACACTCCCGCCTTTGGTAAATTTGTAACCCTAACTTTGGCTCATTCATATTGTTACTCTTTTCTTTGACTAAAATGAGGGTTTTCTCTGCCGCTTGTATGTGTTGTTGATCTGTTTGTTTCCTCTGCTAAAATGTTGCTGTCGTTCAGCTCCAGTATGGCTACAGTTTCTTACTCCATCGTTTGTAAGGTTATTCCTCTATTTCTATTCTTGAGGTCGTTAGATTTTTCTGCAATTATTCGAGGTTTACTTGTCTGTGAAAGCCATGACTTGGCTTTGCCTATGTGCATACGTTGTTATCCTGGTTCTTTTCGTTAACAATTAGGGCTTATACCCATTCCTCGTTCTTCTGTTCAATTACTCTGTAGTTATTTATTGTGTCTTTAATTTCTATTTGCAGGTTGCGGCTTGGGGTTTCGTGGCTTTGGCTCTTTTCATCAATGGCCAGGTAACTCTTCGTTTTATGCTATTCTTGCTTCAGCTTTTTCCTCAGTTACTGATGTTATCGCTCCTCGTGAGCAGAGAACCCTCGTCGCTGCAACTTGTCTTGGATAATGTCTCGACACCATCTTCTCTGTAGGTAACCAATCTTCTTCACCTGTAATATTGTTATTCTCTCTTCATCGCTCTGTTTAAATTCAACAACTAACCCCTGTTTGTTTTGTATGTTTACAAATGGAGTCGGTTCTGATAACCCTTTCTCCACTGTTGGCTCATTTTGGAAACCGGTGCAAAACCAACTGCCAGTGTGGACTTTTCTTAATCTGTACTTATTTTAATTTATGTATTGGTCTAAAGAATAGTAGAGAAACTCGTTCCTATTTGACTGTTAAATATTCAGACACAGTTTTTAGATAGGTACCTGTGTTATTTCACAACTATAATTTGTGTTGTTCATTCGCTGTGATGAGTTTCCATTCCGATGTTTGTGTCGATACTCTGAGGTTTCGAAACCTTTCGGCTTCTGCAATTCTTTTTTGTTATAATACTTTGTATTCAAAAATGCCTACGGGCCGTTAGTCTTATGCTACTTTGGAAATCACTCAGATTCTGTAAGAGAAAGATAATTGTATTTTCATACAGTAATAAATTTCAATAATCAATAGAAGTATTGTTTATAATTGGTTGTAATGTTGATCCAATATGGATGCTTGCAGAGATTTCTTATTATGTTCTCTTGTTCTTCTCCAAAGTCGAACCCGTTACAATGCATGTGTTTTTTCTTTTGTATGGTCTGAGAACAGTTGATTTAACTGTTGTCAGTTACATTTATTAGTTACCTAGTTTTTGTAACTGTTGCTAGAAATGGTAAATTAACCTACAGGAATAATTCGACTGAGAACTAATTAAAACAATTGTAACTTAATTACTCATTCCCCTAAATGTTGCTTTACTAAAATATTAAAATCAAAAGAAACAAAAATGTCTTTTCTGTCCTGTATTGTCTTTTGTATCCTTTCTGAGACCAAATGACCTCCAGCCACGATAACCCATTAGCTAGATGCTCCCGCATCAGGCTCCCCGGGTAAATAAAAATCATGGCTCCGTTCCATGAGCGCCTCCACCGAATAACCTACTTGTTGTATTTGTGTCGTGTCAAGCCAGGAATTGTCCTCGATGGGACGGTTCTTCCACTTGACAAGATACCACAGATAATCCTTTCGGCGAGTCCACTTAGCCACTTTTGTGTTGAGAATTTTCTCAATTTCAAGGGGCTGAGTTGTAGGCATTTGCCTCATCCAAGGACTGCTTTCACTCTGGGTGTCTCGTTCTAGCCCTGTCGCACTGTTGTCTTCAGGACTAGCAGTGTATGGGAACAGATCTGCCATGTTGAAAATGGGTGATATGCCTATATCCGGTGGCAGCTATATTTCATAAGCATTTGGCGAAAATTTACGTAGAATTTTACAAGGGCCAATCTTCTTAAATTTCAATTTGTTATATTTTCCCTTAGGGAATCGTTTCTTGCGTAAATGCGCTAAGACTTTGTCCCCTATATTAAACTGTACTTCTCACCACTTTAAATCTGCATGCTACTTATATCTTTGGCTTTTGTCCTGTAATTTTAACTTTACCTACTCGTGTAGGTCATTCCTTGCCTGGGTGAAATCTTCCCCGTCAGCACTTCTTCTTTCCAGTTTTCCCAAATCTTGTAGTTCATGCACTCCGCGAGGATGCATGCCATACATAATCTGAAAAGGATTGTATCCCGTACTGCGATTTGCTGAATCATTGTAAGCGAACTCTGCCTGAGCAAGTACACGATCCCACATCCATGAATTTTCTCCAATCAAACTCTGTAGCAGGTTTCCCAAGCTCCTATTCACCACCTCTGTTTTCCCATCTGTATGTGGGTGATATGCGGAGCTGAAATTTCGCTGAGTATCCAAATTTTTCCACAGGGTACGTAAAAAATGTCCTGTGAATTTCACATCCCTGTCAGAAATAATGGACCTCGGTAAGCCATGCAACCTGACAATTTCCGTGAAAAACAAGTGTGCTACATGAGTGGCATCATTGATTTTTCGGCAAGGAATGAAATGTGCCATTTTAGAAAACATGTCTACTACCACCATCACTGAATCGAAACCTTGTTGCATCCTAGGCAGACCAAAGACAAAATCCAAACTGATTGAGTCCCATGGTCTACTTGGAATAGGTAACGGTGTGTAGAGTCCTGCATTTTGGTTGTGTCCTTTCGCTAATTGGCACACTTTACACCTAGTCACATATCACTGTACGTCCCGTCGCATTTTTGGCCAGTAATACAAGTGTTTGATTTGTGATAAGGTCTTGTCTATGCCGAAATGTCCAGCTAGACCTCTGTTGTGCTTCTCTCGAATGATATTCTCTCTCATTGAACAGTCGGGAATGGATAATTGTCCCCCTCTAAACAATAACTCTTCCTGTAAATTGTAGTCCAACCATGGACTACTCTTCCTCAACAAAAGATTCTGACAAGCTTGATAAGTCTCTCTGAAATCCGCATTTGTTTGATACAAGTCTTTTAAATGTTCAAAACCCAGCACTTGTATCGTACTCTCCTACAAGAGAAAAGCTCTTCTGCTCAACGCATCTACTACCTTGTTGGCCTGTCCGCTAATGTGTTTCAACACAAACGTGAAACTCGGAAAATACTCAACCCACTTAGCATGCTTGTGATTTAGTTTATGCTATTGCATCACATATTGCAATGCAGAATTATCAAAGAATAAACCAAACTCACTCCCCAGCAGATAGTGTCTCCAAAGTTTCAGTGCTTGGACAACAACATAGAATTCCTTGTCATAAGATGAGTATTTCTGCCTGCTCTCATTCAACTTCTCACTAACATAAGCAACAGGTCTGTCTTCCTGGCTAAGTACAACTCCAATGGCCGTACTGCTTGCATCATAACGGACCTGGAAAAGCTTATTAAAATCAGGCAATCTCAATATTGGCCTTTCAGTGATTTTTTTCTTCAATAACTGGAAGCTCCTCTCTGTTGCTTTAGTCCAACAGAAAGGTTGACTTGCCTTCTTAATAGTATCCAACATAGGTGCACAGATTCCATTAAAATATCTGATAAATTTGCGATAAAAACTTGCCAACCCATGAGAAATATGAACCTCAAACAGGCTCTTTGGGGATGGCCAGCTAACAATAGCTGCAACTTTTTTTGGGTCCATCTTCAACTCGTTTTCTGCAATCACAAAACCCAGATAAAGCAATTCTCTTTGAAAAAAGTACATTTTTTTAAAATTTATCAGCAGCTTATTCTGCTGCAATTTCCCCAACACACTCCGAACAAGTTGAAAGTGTTCATCTTTAGTCTTGTTGAAAATCAATATATCATCAAGATAAACACTTACAAACTTCCCAATGAAATCTTTCATCATTTTGTTCATCAGGCACATAAAAGTACTAGGGGCATTACTCAAACCAAATGGCATTACTAGCCACTCATACAACCCTTCATTAGTCTTGAATGTTGTTTTCCATTGATCCCCTTCTCTGATCTGGATCTGATGATAACCACTCTTCAGATCGATTTTCGAAAAATATGCTTCCCCGCTTAGACAGTCCATCATATCATCCATTCGTGGTAGTGGAAACCTGTACCGTATGGTAATTTTGTTTATTGCTCTCGAATCTATGCACATTCGCCATTCTCCTCCTTTCTTGGGTGTGAGAACGGTTGGAACTGCACAGGGGCTTAAACTTTCCCTTATCAATCCTTTGTCCAATAATTCTTGCACCTGTTTTCTGATGTCCTAATTATCTTTAGGACTCATTCAGTACACTACCTTATTTGGTAGACTGGATCCAGGTATAAAGTCAATGTGGTGACTAATACTTCTCTTAGGAGGCAGTTTATATGGTAAATCATCAACTACAATGTCGCTGAATTCTTGCAGCATTTCCTAAATTTGCTCAGGCAAATATGAGATTTCTGTGTGCAATAGCACTGTTTTTGGCCTCCTTACCACTGCATACTGTATCTCACCATCTTCAATCTGTTTCAAAAATTATTTTCCTCCCAACAGTAACGCTTTAACTCCACTTGTTTTTGCTGTCTCTTCCTTTTTGATGGGTACAAGCATGTGCTTAATCCCATCTTTGACAAATTTGTAACAATTTGTCTTCCCATCATGCACTACCTTCCTGTCATACTGCCATGGTCTCCCTAGCAGTATGTGCCACACGTCCATTGGCATTATATCGCAAATAACCTTATCCTTGTATTTGCAAATATGGAACTCAACTTTACACTGTTCATCAACCAATAGTTGATGCCCTTTCTGTAGCCACGACACCTTGTAAGGTGTGGGATGCTTCGGCCTCTTCAAACCCAACTTCTCCACCATCTCTATGGTGACTAAATTATCTTTGCTTCCACTGTCGATAATCAACTTGCAGCATTTTCCATGTGACTTGAAAACTGTCCCGAATAATGCCTTCCTTTGAGTTGGGTCAGTTGTCTCCTTCGCTGGTTTTAGTAACACTTTATTCAAAGCTAGGGCTTCCCCTGTTTCCGGTACATTTTCTATTTCCTGAGGTTGTACCTATGTTTCCTTTATTTGAGCAACATATGCTCCTCTTGCTCCAGCCTAGTCACTTTCATGACATTCAAAGGACTTATGCCCCCACTTGTGGCACTCGTAACACTGAACAACAGCTCCTCTGCCTCGGCCACTACCTCTCCCATGCTGGTATGGCCTTCCCCCTCTCGTGTTACTATCCTTCTCCGCTACCTCTGAAGTTTTCGAGCTGCTACCTTTGTCACTAACAACTTTACCTCTGCCAAAACCTCGTCGTCTTCCCCTGCCAGATCCTCCTCCTCTTCTGGCATTCTGTTTTCTGTTTATCTTCTCTTCCGCCTTCAAGGCACTTTGATAGGCCTCATCAATAGTTATGGGTGAAAGAATACTTATCTCATCTAATATCTCCCACCTTAATCCATTTACAAATCTCGCTATTTTTCTGGTGTATCTTGTATGTAACCGGCTCTCAGGTTTACCCGACAGAATTCCTCAGTGTACTCTTTTACAGTCATTCCTTTTTGTTTCAAATTATGTACTTGCCTGTACATGGCAATCTGATAGTCCTTTGGTAAGAACTTTCCCTTTGCTTCCATCCTAGTCCACTTTTTAATAGGTTTCTTGTTCAACCTCTTCCTCTCTGCTTGTACACTCTCCCACCATAGGGATGCATGCCCTTTCAACCTAGTGGCAACGAATTTAACTTTTTTATCTTTGCTGATATCCTCATAATCAAAGTACTTATTTAGCTCACTGAGCCAATCCAATAGTACTTCTGCTGACAAACTTCCGTCATAATTTGAAAGCTCATGCTTTGGCTTATTATTGGATAATAAGACTGACCTTAGCACCTTAAGTTCAGGTCCTTCTCCATCTGATCCATCTGTGGTCTCTCCAACTTCTTCATCACTGTCATCTCCTCCATCAGGATCCCTTCTTCTCCCTGCTTCTATCGCCACTAATCGGGAATTAAGGATCCAGATCTCTTCCCTCAGTCCTTCATCTACTGCTCTGCGTATACCTCTTCCATGACCTCGCCTTCCAACTTCCATTTCTATCAAATTCAACAACTACTTTGATACCAATTGATGGGCCCAGCCCTCGTTAACATTACCCTTGTGTTAACTGATAATACAATGTTTATATTTGCAATGGCAATAATATAATGAATGATTTTGTTTTAAATGATTATGTTAACTATCCTGTTTGATTCGGCCTACGAATAAAATGGATATTTGTGATATGCAATTTAATTAGGTTATACTCGCATTTATGTTTGGATGGACATCTGTCCCTGCCTCGTAGATCACACTCCTGCCTTTGGTAAACTCGTAACCCTGACTTTGGCTCATTCGTATTGTTACTCTTTGCTTCGACTGAAATGAGGGTTTGCTCCGTCGCTTGTCTGTGTTGTAGATCTATATGTTTCCTCTAATAAAATTTTGTTGTCGTTCAGCTCCGGTATGGCTACGGTTTCTTACTTCGTCGTTGGTAAGGTTATTCCTCTATTTCTATTCTTGAGGTCGTTAGATTTTTCTGCAACTGTTCGAGGTTTACTTGTCTGTGAAAGCCATGACTTGCCTTT
This sequence comes from Pinus albicaulis, assembly GCA_034641835.2. Lineage (NCBI taxonomy): Eukaryota > Viridiplantae > Streptophyta > Pinopsida > Pinales > Pinaceae > Pinus > Pinus albicaulis. The sequence continues at coordinate 1,264,994,803 of CM076578.1, read as the reverse complement.
GCCTATGTGTGTACGCTGTTATCCTGGTTCTTTTCGTTAACAATTAGGGCTTATAACCATTCCTCGTTCTTATGTTCAATTACTCTATAATTATTTGATGTGTCTTTAATTTCTATTTGCAGGTTGCGGCTTGGGGTTTCGTGGCTTCGAATCTTTTCATCAATGGCCAGGTAACTCTTCGTTATATGCTATTCTTGCTTCAACTTTTTCCTCAGTTACTGATGTTATCGCTCCTCGTGAGCAGAGAACCCTTGTCGCTGCAACTTGTCTTGGATAATGTCTCGACACCGTCTTCTCCATAGGTAATCAATCTTGTTCACCTGTAATATTGTTATTCTCTCTTCCTCGCTCTGTTTAAATTCAACAACTAACCCCTGTTTGTTTTGTATGTTTACAGATGGAGTCATTTCTGATAACCCTTTCTCCACTGTTGGCTCGTTTTGGAAACTGGCGCAAAACCAACTGCTGGTGTGGACTTTTCTTAATCTGTACTTATTTTAATTTATGTATTGGTCTAAAGAATAGCAGAGAAACTCGTTCCTATTTGACTGTTATATATTCAGACACAGTTTTCAGATAGGTACCTGTGTTATTTCGCAACTGTAATTTGTGTTGTTCATTCGCTGTGATGAGTTTCCATTCCGTTGTTTGTGTCGATACTCCGGGACTTCGATACCTTTCTACTTTTGCAATTATTTTTTGTTATAATAATTTGTACTCAAAACTGCCTACAGGCCGTTAGTATTATGCTACTTTGGAAATCACTCAGATTCTGTAAGAGAAAGATAATTGTATTTGCATACAGTAATAAATTTCAATAAGCAATAGAAGGATTGTTTATAATTGGCTGTAATGGTGATCCAATATGGATGCTTGTAGAGATTTCTTATTATGTTCTCTTGTTCTTCTCCAAAGTCGAACATGTTACAATGCATGTCTTTTTTCTTTTGTATGGTTTGAGAACAGTTGATTTAACTATTGTCAGTCACATTTATTAGTTACCTAGTTTCTGTAACTATTGCTAGAAATGGTAAATTAACCTACAAGAATAATTCGATTGAGGACCAATTAAAACAATTGTAATTTAATTACTCATTCCCCTAAATGCTGCTTTACTAAAAGATTAAAATAAAAAAGAAACAAAAATATCTTTTCTATCCTGTATTATCTTTTGTATCCTTTCTGAGACCAAACGACCTCCAGCCACGATAACCCGTCAGCTAGATGCTCCTGCATCATGGTTGTGGAAAGTTTCCTTCTTCTTTTTATCCATTATTTTCCACTTGGTTTCAATCATTTTCTTGAATTATCTTCCAATACTCGCATTCGTGGGATATTTTCTCATCATTATATAGACCCATCAACAATTTTCTTGACCTGCATATCACCTATTATCTTTTCATACATATCAAATCCATTATTACATCCTTGTTTCTGACAACTTTGTGATTAAATGGATACCATAGACAATCAACACAATCACCATTTGTATATCCAAAAAGAAATCCATTATTTATCATTTAATTTGGTTCCACTCTTTTTGGAAATATGCATAAATGCTTCACATCCTAAAAAAAATAGGTGAGAATATTTTACCTTTTTACCTGTCCAAAATTCTTTAGGAATACCACCATTTGGGACTATAGAAAGTCAGTGATTGATGAGATAACAATTTTTCCTTACTTATTCTATCCAAAAGTGATTGATGAGATAACAAGTTGTCCTTACTTATTCTACCGAAAAATGTTTTTCCAATCCAAAATTTGATAACATACTCCTCACCTTCTCCATATTAGTGTGATTCAACCATTTTTCAACACCATTGGTTGAGAAGTACCAATGATAGTCTTCTCATGTTTAATTGAAAAACTATTACAATGATTTTTGCATACATTAGAGCAATACTCTCCACCAATATTTGTTCTCAAACACTTGAAAAAATTAGTATTCTCCCTTTCAACAACAACACAAAATTTCTTATATATCTTGAATGCCTCATCTTTACTTTTCATAGGGCAGGTCGAAATCTTTGTGGATGTATCATTTATGAATGTGAAAAAATATAATGCTCCTACTAAAGACTTAACATTTACTCGCCCAAACACATTAGAGCATATTCATTCTAATAAATTGGTTTTTCTTTCATGACTGCCTCTCATAAAAGAAACTCTTCATCACATACTATAATAAAATACTCCCCAATATCAAGTACATAGGATTTCCAACTTAGAAGTGGAATTTTACTGACAAGAAATTTTAGGCTTTTTTCATGTGGCCTAAGTGCTTATGTTATAACTTTTTTGAGTTTTCTAATTTTACAATAGTGTCTGCATATGATATCTCTCTCATTGACCTTTCTGTACAAAATTTCCTATCTTGAATCCTTTAGCCAACACAAATGACTCTTTAGTAATTTTCTAACAACCTTTCCCAAATGTTGTGGAGTACCTTTCATCATACAATCATCCCATAGAGATCAAATTCATATGTGTCCTTGGGACATGCCTAACATATTTCAACATGATAGCTTGCCCATCCTTTTTCTTGATTTGGACATCTCCTAATCCAAAAATAGTACAAAAATTCTTGTTTGTTAAATGTACTCTACCATTATCAAATTATTCATATGTAATAAGATTATTTTTGCATGGGGTCATATGGTGATATGCCCCAACGTCAAGTACCTAATCAATGCTACTATTAGAATTTCATAAATAAGCTTCTTCTACTGAAATAGTAAAAAAAGGCATCGATTTCAAAGGTTACAACAATGGTCTCATCTTCATTTATTCTATTTGATTTTTTATTTGTGTTAAATGATTTTCATTCATTTTGTTCCTTTTATTCCTTCTTCAAGAGCTAACAATATTTTTATTGTGTCATGCTCTTCTATTATGAAAACAAGTAAGTCTTCAAGTTCTTATTTTTATCTTACTCTTCGTTTCAAATGCACATATCTCCTGCGTTCAATTTTCCATCCACAATAACCTAATGCTAGAGCTTCTCCTCCTCATTTTTCCAAAATTGATTTGCATCACAGCTCCTCATTCATTAAATTGATACTAACATCCTCAAACTTCATTTAAATTGATACTAACATCTTCCAACTCCAGTGTCCCAAAGGTGATGAAGTTCTCATAACTACGATTAACTTCACCCCACTCTATGGCATGGAACATATAAGTAGGTTATGTTTTCGTTCATCGTCCAAAATTATTTTGACTCAGGCAAGTTGACTAGTAATTATATTAAATTTGGTGAAATGATCAAGCACCCTCCTTCACCTTGAGCTTGTATAACGTTTTTACCACGAAAAAATTATTTGAAGGTTTATTCTTCTCATACAAATCATTCAACTTGTTCCATAGCCCTTATGTTTTCTTCTCACCCACTATATTAAAGTGACACATTGGGGCAATGGCCTTCTTATCTAAAAGAAAAGGTCAATATTGGAAAATATTGATTAGTCGTAATCAAAATATCCTCCTTTTGAGATTTCCATAGGGTCAAATTAGCTTCATTTAGCTTTTCCATATAGCTTAATATATTACTCTATATATATTTCCTTGCTTGCACAACAACAATGATAATACGACCCATTAATTAAAGACAACAACACCAAAAAATAATTGAAAAATAAAATTCTAATTTACTCCACATAAGATTTAACTAAAAAATCATGAGTGCTAATGTGACTAGGATAGGAATTAATAGTTTTATTTTGAATAACAATTAGAAAATATTACATTCTACTAGCTTCATTTTTCTTTTCACCCAATTTCTTTTTACTTACACCTCTCTAAAAAATAGATTTCATTACAATACATAGGCCCAATACCATGAGACAATACCATGGACTACAAATACCATGAGTGAAGAAAATTTTGATTTTAATCGAGTCTCATACCTAACAGAAATGTGTGATAAAATAAATTCATTAATACCCATCAACATCAAACAACCATTTATAATAATAATAATAATTACAATATCTCTTAAAATATTTATTTTATATAAAATAATAACAATATGCATCAATTCCATTTATGATGGTGATATTTATCTACTAAGCTGTGATTCGAGAGAAATTCAATCCAACAGCAACTTGTATATCACAACATTGAATACAGGATCAATAGATAGATGATCAAAACGTTCTTTTCACTCTTAATACGCATTAAAAAAACTTGGGTACCCTGCTTTGGGAGCGAGGGGCTAATAAAAAATTCAAAAATAGGCCAGCAAATTGAAAGAAAGATACCAGATATTTTGAATTTTGTTTACAAGTTTCATCCTTCAGGAAACTCAAAAGATTGCAGACATTTTGACTTTTGTGTGCAAGTGTCATCCTTCCTTCTAGGTTCCAAGAACCCAAAATTTTTATGCAGTGTGACAAAGATGACTTCTACGTAAGGAATCTCGCAAGTCCACACAATTAGGTAACAATCCAGCAAATTTCGTCTATTTAACCGGATCATCACCATTCCTTCACACATTGTGAAGTAGGGCTGCTGAAGAAGAATTTCAAGGCGTGGTCAAAGATTAGGGTTGATCAATGGGGAGCCCTGATATGAAGGAATATTGCTCCCAAGTTCAGGTTCCTGTAAAAGTAATAGGGTCTGTAATGGTACCACCTTCCCGGCCATCTCCCAAAACCGTCCTCTATCTTTCTAATATGGACGACCATCTATTCATGAGAATAAGATTTGATGCATTGCTGGTATACAATAACGGTCCTCATAATGCCCAAAATCTTGTGAAAATCATTAGGGATGCACTGTCAGAAGCATTGAATTACTATTACCCATTAGCAGGCAAGGTAAAGAAAACCCAAGATGGTCGAAAACTCCAAGTAGAGTGCACGGGAGAGGGTGTCCTTTTCATTGAAGCCGCCATGGACAACAGTCTTTCAGTTTCTGTAACTGTTGCTAGAGTCAGTGACATTTATTAGTTACCTAGTTTCTGTAACTGTTGCTAGAGTCAGTTACATTTATTAGTTACCTAGTTTCTGTAACTGTTGCTAGAGTCAGTTACATTTATTAGTTACCTAGTTTCTGTAACTGTTGCTAGAAATGGTAAATTAACCTACAGGAATAATTCGACTGAGGACTAATTAAAAAAATTGTAATTTAATTACTCATTCCCCTAAATGTTGCTTTACTAAAAGATTAAAATAAAAAAGAAACAAAAATATCTTTTCTGTCATGTATTGTCTTTTGTATCCTTTCTGAGACCAAATGACCTCCAGCCACGATAACCTGTCAGCTAGATGCTCCTGCATCATGGTTGTGGAAAGTTTCCTCCTTCTTTTTATCCATTATTTTCCACTTGGTTTCAATCATTTTCTTGAATTTTATTCTGAGACTCGCATTGGTGGGATATTTTCTCTTCATTATATAGACCCATCAACAATTTTCTTGACCTGCATATCACCTATTATCTTTTCATACATATCAAATCCATTATTACATCCTTGTTTCTGACAACTTTGTGATTAACTGGATACCATATACAATCAACACAATCACCATTTGCATATCCAAAAAGAAATGCATTATTTATCATTTAATTTGGTAGCACTCTTTTTGGAAATATGTATAAATGCTTCACATCCTAAGAAAAATAGGTGAGAATATTTTACCTTTTTACCTGTCCAAAATTCTTTAGGAATACCACCATTTGGGACTATAGAAAGTTAGTGATTGATGAGATAACAATTTTTCCTTACTTATTCTATCCAAAAGTGATTGATGAGATAACAAGTTGTCCTTACTTATTCTACTGAAAAATGTTTTTCCAATCCAAAATTTGATAACATACTCCTCACCTTCTCCATATTAGTGTGATTCAACCATTTTGCAGCACCATTGGTTGAGAAGTACCAATGATAGTCTTCTCATGTTTAATGGAAAAACTATTACAATAATTTTTGCATACATTAGAGCAATACTCTCCACCAATATTTGTTCTCAAACACTTGAAAAAATTAGTATTCTCCCTTTCAACAACAACACAAAATTTCTTATATATCTTGAATGCCTCATCTTTACTTTTCATAGGGTAGGTCGAAATCTTCGTGGATGTATCATTTATGAATGTGAAAAAATATAATGCTCCTCCTAAAGACTTAACATTTACTCGCCCAAACACATTAGAGCATATTCGTTCCAATAAATTGGTTTTTCTTTCATGACTGCCTCTCATAAAAGAAACTCTTCATCACATACCATAATAAAATGCTCCCCAATATCAAGTACATAGGATTTCCAACTTAGAAGTGGATTTTTACCGACAAGAAATTTTAGGCTTTTTTCATGTGGCCTAAGTGCTTATGTTATAAATTTTTTGAGTTTTGTAATTTTACAATAGTGTCTGCATATGATATCTCTCTCATTGACCTTTTTGTACAAAATTTCATATCTTGAATCCTTTCCAACACAAATGACTCTTTAATAGGGTGAAAATGTGAAGTTGGGAAATACTTTTTTCCTTTTTTTGACGTTGAAAATTGTAATTTTCTATGTTTTTTCAACTTCAACTCCGCTAAACTCATATTTTCAATGCAAATTATGCTTTGACATAAAAAAAGATTTGTAGATAATTGTCTTACCTCCATACTCATATTTTTTTTAAAAACAATTATTGACATATAGAGGGGTAAATTTGTTTTTTACTAACTGCATATACTTGAAATTTTCAAGCAAACATAAATAGTCACTTTTTGAACCCTAACTTTTTTTAGGGAAGGTTATTCATTTTTTGGAAATAAACCATATCATCATACTCTGCATATAGTGCACTAGTGCACTAACTATTTTTTGGTAATTTTCAGATTAAATCACTATTTTTTATTATTTTTTGAAATGGACAAAGACAAGAAAACGGTGATGTTTCAGTACATTTTATGAACCCTAGATTTTCTTTTCAATGTGATCGTCAATAAGAAAAATGAGAGTACCCTTTTGAAGTAGACAGGGAGAGGAAATGCAATATGATTTTTTTGAATTTTTTGGTATCGTCATTTTAAAGTTATTGAATTTTCATTCAGTGCAATTTTCCGAACAATGAAATTCCACAGTGACACAGTTTAGTAAAAAATTAATAACAAATTGAAATTTTTAATGAAACTCCACAAATCTTACATCATCAGAAACTAGATTTAGAGATGAATCTATTGGTACTTGGTCCGAAATATAACATTTTGTTTTTGTAGGTGTTCCACCCTTCCAAAGTTGCAAGTTCTTCAAAACTGCAGAATTTTCTGGGTTTTTCGTTGACCAGAAACTCTCAGTCGAGATAATTTCTCGGGCGAGACATTTTTTAAACTCTCAACCGAGAGTTTAAACCACCACGGGTTAAATTTAACCGTGTGACTAAACTCTCGTCCGAAAGTTGTACAAACTTTCGGCCGAGAGTTTGCGCCCGAGAGTTTACGTTGAGCAGAGACTCTCGGACGAGAGTTTACGTCGAGAGGAAACTCTCGTACAAGAGTTCTATATATATGTTCGTTCATACTATTCACGTGACAAGTGAGTAATAGGCAGAGAGATAGGCATTTATTTTACAATTATTTTTAGACATTTAAATATTAACAATAGCCTTATCAGGAACCCTTATATGTGCCAAGTACCAGTTTCTTATAGGAACCAAATACCGTAATATTCATTTAATTTAGTTCGGTGGTATAAAACTAATATTTATTTAGTACTTTTCGTTTTAATCTTATAATTTGATGTGTGCAAATACATTTAATATGGCATGTACATGTGATGTAGACATACATGTGGTTGATAATAATATTTTTTTATTGCTTAATTTTAATATTAAAAATTAATATTTATTTAGTAGTTTAGTTGGTTTGTATATGTATAATTTTAATATTAAAATTAAACATATACAAACCAACTAAACTACTAAATAAATATTAATTTTTAATATTAAAATTAAGTTTATTAGTTTAGTTGGTTTGTATTTGTATTATTCAGCAGTTTAGTTGGTTCGTATATGTTTAATTTTAATATTAAAATGAAACATATACAAACCAACTAAACTACTAAATAAATATTAATTTTTAATATTAAAATTAAACAATAAAAAAATATTATTATCAGCCACATGCATGTCTACATCACATGTACATGCCATATTAAATGTATTTGCACACATCAAATTATAATATTAATATCATAATATTAATATTTATTTAGTAGTTTAGTTGGTTTGTATATGTTTAATTTTAATATTAAAAATTAATATTTATTTAGTAGTTTAGTTGGTTTGTATATGTATAATTTTAATACTAAAATTAAACATATACAAACCAACTAAACTGCTGAATAAATATTAATTTTTAGTATTAAAATTATACATATACAAACCAACTAAACTACTGAATAAATATTAATTTTTAATATTAAAATTATGTTTATACAAAGCAACTAAACTACTAAATAGTTATTCATTTTAATATTAAAATGAAACATATACAAACCAACTAAACTACTAAATAAATATTAATTTTTAATATTAAAATTAAACAATAAAAAAATATTATTATTATCAACCACATGTATGTCTACATCACATATACATGCCATATTAAATGTATTTGCACACATCAAATTATAATATTAATATTTATTTAATATTTTAGTTGGTTTGTATATGTTTAATTTTAATATTATAAGTAAACATAAATAATATTATAATTAATGTCATATTACTTAAATATTTAAAAATGTTAAAAATGAATGACATTTATTTATAAATATTTAGCAACACATTTATATAAAAACTATTAATTAAACATTATATATAAAATATTTTTAATTATATTATAAATAATATTTTCATAATCTAAAATTAAATATGAATGAAAATCAAAGATTTCCTTCAATCTCAATTGTCTTAAGTTTATATTTTAACAAATATTTCTCTTATCTCTATGAGATTAGAGGACTAAAATTTTCAATATTATTATTATTATTAAATATTAAAAATAATATTATATTAAAAAATGTAATAAAATTAATTAATATAAAGTTTATATTTCAACAAATCTCTCGGATTGAAGGACTAAGTCATTAGCAAATCCTTTCAATAATAATAATGATAATAGTAATAATAATAATAATATTATTATTAAATATTAAAAATAATATTATATTAAAAAAATGTAATAAAATCAATTAATATAGAGTAAATATTTATTGTAAATCGTCGTCATTTCCCAAAGTAAATAAATTTATAAATATTCATATACATGAGGTCACTCTTTAAATATGAAGGAAATATGTGATAAAGTGGATTCGATAATGAGAGGGTTCTAGAATGTAGTTGTACAAATACCGGTAAAAGTGGACTATTTGTGTAAATTCACACCTTTCACCTTTATAAATTTACACACATATATATGGGGATGAGATATGTGACTCTTGAAAGCTACTCAACCCACAAAACAACCAAACAAAACACACTAACCTGAAAAAATTCCAAAAGTAAGCACAAAAATTACACTACCACAAATGCAATATTGAAGTAGGAAAAATTACACTACCACAAATGCAATATTGAAGTAGGAAAGGTCCACTTACCTAAGGTATCTCTCGCACCCCTTTAACCCAAGGGCCACCATGAAAATTCCCAATTTGTTTTAATACTTAAATCCCTAATTATATTTACAAAAATTGGAATTTATTTGATAGTTTGTAGCAAAGGAATTTTTATGAAAACATTCTTAAGCTCATCTAACATATCATAATCATGTAGCATGATCTATTTTTCTACTCCTTTTTCAATCTTTAATATTTCAGGAAAATGTGGTCTTGAGATAGATAATGAAGGTTGTTCTGTAATAGGAATTGAGTTTATTGGAGTATCATAAAATTGTGTAGGAATGTTTTGTGTTTGGAGATTTTCTTTATGATGGAGAGGGTGTTAAAATATAAACTTAAGACAATTGAGATTGAAGAAAATCTTTGATTTTCATTCATATTTAATTTTAGATTATGAAAATATTTTATGTCTTTTCATACTTATTTTGTGCGAAGTTGCCATAGGTACGTGCCTTGCCTTGCCATGTCACTGAATAATCGCTCGTACAACTTTTTTTAGTACTTTCCATTTAGGTTAACCGCTAACCCACCCAATAAAAAATGTCTTGCTAATCGGTCGTAAAACAACTATTTAGAACTCTGTTTTGCCTAATTTCATTGGAGATTGAAGGAAATCTTTGATTTTCATTGATATTTAATTTTAGATTATGAAAATATGTTTAATTTTAATATTAAAATTAAACATTTATTTAGTAGTTTAGTTGGTTTGTATAAAATTAAAAATTAATATTTATTTAGTAGTTTAGTTAGTTTGTATAATTTTAGTATTAAAAATTAATATTTATTCAGTAGTTTAGTTGGTTTGTATATGTTTAATTTTAATATTAAAATTTATTATTTATTTCTATAGTAATTTTCTAACAACCTTTCTCGAATGTTGTGGAGTACCTTTCATCATCCAGTCATCCCATAGAGATCAAACTCATATGTGTCCTTGGGACATGCCTAACATATTTCAACATGATACCCTGCCCATCCTTTTTCTTTATTTGGACATCTCCTAATCCAAAAATAGTACAAAAATTATTGTTTGCTAAGTGTACTCTACCATTATCAAATTATTCATATGTAATAAGATTATTTTTGCATGGGGTCACATGCTGATATGCCCCAATGTCAAGTACCTAATCAATGCTACTATTAGAATTTCATAAATAAGCTTCTTCTACTGAAATAGTAAATAAGGCATCGATTTCAAAGGTTACAACAATGGTCTCATCTTCATTTATTCTATTTGATTTTTTATTTGTGTTAAATGATTTGCATTCCTTTTGTTCCTTTTATTCCTTCTTCGAGAGCCAACAATCTTTTTATTGTGCCATGCTCTTCTATTATGAAAACAAGTAAGTCTTCAAGTTCTTAATTTTATCTTACTCTTCGTTTCGAATGCACATATCTCCCGCGTTCAATTTTCCATCCACAATAACCTAATGCTAGAGCTTCTCCTCCTCATTTTTCCAAAATTGATTTGCATCACAGCTTCTCATTCATTAAAGTGATACTAACATCCTCAAACTTCAGTTAAATTGATACTAACATCTTCCAACTCCAGTGTCCCAAAGGTGATGAAGTAAGTTCTCATAACTACGATTAACTTCACCCAACTCTATGGCATGGAACATATAAGTAGGTTATGTTTCCGTTCATCGTCCAAAATTATTTTGACTCAGGCAAGTTGACTAGTAATTATATTAAATTTGGTGAAATGATCAAGCACTCTCCACCTTGAGCTTGTATAACGTTTTCACCACAAAAAAATTATTTGAAGGTTTATTCTTCTCATACAAATAATTCAACTTGTTCCATAGCCCTTATGTTTTCTTCTCACCCACTATATTAAAGTGACACATTGGGGCAATGGCCTTCTTATCTAAAAAAAAGGTCAATATTGGAAAATATTGATTATTCGTAATCAAAATATCCTCCTTTTGAGATTTCCATAGGGTGAAATTAGCTTCATTTAGCTTTTCCATATAGCTTAATATATTACTCTATATATATTTCCTTGCTTGCACAACAACAATGATAATACGACCCATTAATTAAAGACAACAACAACAAAAAATAATTGAAAAATAAAATTTTAACTTACTCCACATAAGATTTAACTAAAAGATCATGAGTGCTAATGTGACTAGGATAGGAATTAATAGTTGTTTTATTTTGAATAACAATTAGAAAATATTACATTCTACTAGCTTCATTTTTCTTTTCACCCAATTTCTCTTTACTTACACCTTTCTAAAAAATAGATTTCATTACAATACATAGGCCCAATACCATGAGACAATACCATGGATTACAAATACCATGAGTGAAGAAAATTTTGATTTTAATGGAGTCTCATACCTAACAGAAATGTGTTATAAAATAAATTCATTAATACCCATCAACATCAAACAACCATTTAATTTATATAATAATAATAATGATTACCATATCTCTTAAAATATTTATTTTATATAAAATAATAACAATATGCATCAATTCCATTTATGATGGTGATATGATCAAAACTTTTTTTTCACTCTTAATACGGATTAAAAAAACCTGGGTACCCTGCTTTGGGAGCGAGGGGCTAATAAAAAATTCAAAAGCAGGCCAGCAAATTGAAAGAAAGATACCAGATATTTTGACTTTTGTTTACAAGTTTCATCCTTCAGGAAACTCAAAAGATTGCAGACATTTTGACTTTTGTGTGCAAGTGTCATCCATCCTTCTAGGTTCCAAGAACCCAAAATTTTTATGCAGTGTGACAAAGATGACTTCTAGGTAAGGAATCCCGCAAGTCCACACAATTAGGTAACAATCCAGCAAATTTCGTCTATTTAACCGGATCATCACCATTCCTTCACACATTGTGAAGTAGGGCTGCTGAAGAAGAAGTTCAAGGCGTGGTCGAAGATTAGGGTTGATCAATGGAGAGCCTTGATATGAAGGAATATTGCTCCCAAGTTCAGGTTTCTGTAAAAGTAATAGGGTCTGTAATGGTACCACCTTCCCGGCCATCTCCCAAAACCGTCCTCTATCTTTCTGATATCGACGACCATCTATCCACGAGAATAAGATTTGATGCATTGCTTGTATACAATAATGGTCCTCATAATGCCCAAAATCCTGTGAAAATCATTAGGGATGCACTGTCAGAAGCATTGAATTACTATTACCCATTAGCAGGTCGGGTAAAGAAAACCCAAGATGGTCGAAAACTCCAAGTAGAGTGCACGGGAGAGGGTGTCCTTTTCATTGAAGCCGCCATGGACAGCAGTCTTTCACAGTTGGGGATATTGGAAGAACCAAAACTCTCATTTGACTCTCTGCTCCATCAGGTTGTTGACTTCGAGGAAGCTCCATTAGTCATATTTCAGGTAAACTTTATTTTTTTTATCTTATCTATTTTTCCGGTAAGTGTGGCAGAATTATATCTTATTATGTTTTATATATTATTAGCATAGTTACTAAGTTCGCCCAAAATTAGACCAAAAAATACAAAAATTAGCGGGTTCAATACCAAAAGCCTATTCGTTAAAATTCAGTTCAATATTTAGATCAATGTTTAATTAATAAAATATTATTTAAAATTTTAATAATTTAATATACAGTGGATTATTTATCCAATAACAGATGGTACTAATGGTAATATTTACATACAAAAAGTAAGAAAATACAAAAGAAAATAGAAAATTATAGTGGAATAACAAAATTTATCTTTTTCTCATTTCTTTTTTGCTTTAAAAGACATAAAAATCTTAGAAAATGGAAAAAGGGAAAGTAAGAAAATACAAAAGAAAATACAAAATCATAATGGTTTACCATTCTCAAATTCTTTCTTTTTCCATTTTCTAAGCTTTTTTGGCCTTTAAAACAAAAAATGAAATTAGAAAATGGTAAACTTTCTTATTTCATTATGATTTTCCATTTTCTTACTTTCTCTTTCCCATTTTCTGAACTTTTTATGTCTTTTAAAGCAAAAAAGAAATGAGAAAAAGATAAATTATATAATACATTTGGTAGTTCGAAACGCGTCGGTTCCAAAATATATTATGTGATTTCCCGAAAAATTTATATTTAAAAAGAATTTGTCTTTGAAAATATGTAATACATTGCTAATTTTAAAAGGAATGACTATTTTTTAGATTTTATATATTTTTTAAATATGGTTATATTTATTATGAAGAATTTAAGATACATAAAATTTTAAATTAGAAAAATATTTTAAAGTAAAGTTTTGAAAAGAATATAATTAAGTTTTGAAAATAAGTGATAAGTGTGATTTTTAATTCAAAATAAATTTAGAAAATAGCAAGTGAAAGGTATTGTTTTCACAAGTACAACAGTTTTTAGGATGTATAGTGTCTAATTTTTTTCAAATTACAAATTTTTATCATATCATATCATATAGTATCGAACATGGGTTAACTATATCAAACTTGGTAACTATGATTATGATTATTAGAATAGGAATAACTATGATTATAGTATCTTATAATATCGAACTTACTATGATTATTAGAGTAGAAATAGAATAGTTAACTTCACATCAAAAAAAATACCCTTAACAAAACACCCAATCACAATTTATCTAAAACCAATCACAATCTATCTAAAACCAAACGCCCAATTACCGACTTCATTCACAGATCTATCTAAACCCAAACGCCCAATTACCAATTTCATTCACAGATCTCCCTCGATCATTTATCAGTAGGGTAGGACTTTAATGGATTGGCTTTTCGTTTTTATTTTGAAAATAATAGGTAACGCGCTTCAATTGCGGGGGACTTGTTCTTGGTGTTAATTTCAACCATAGTTTGTGTGACGGGCGAGGGGCAGCGCAGTTTCTTAAGGGAGTTGCAGAGATTGCTAGAGGAGAGGCGAAGCTTTCCATTGAACCAGTATGGCAAAGAGAAGTTCTCAAACCCCAGCAGCCTCTTAAAGTGCATTTTAAGCATGACAAGTTCGTTGAAAGTGAATTCCTCGTCAACCCTAATTCTGCCATGGATCTGGCTACTTTGAAAGCTGACGACCCGGTGAACTCCTCGTTTTTCTTCAGCTCCGATGCTTTACAAAGGATAAAACAACCCATAGCAGAAGAGCTGAAGGAAAATTGTAGCACGTTTGAAGTTGTAACCGCGTTGGCGTGGCGAGCGAAAATAATAGCTCTGGGAATTCCTGGTAATCGCGCTGTCAGACTTATTTTCCCAGTTGACGTGAGGAGGGTGTTGAAGCCCCCCCTTCCAGAGGGATACTATGGCAATGCTTTGGGTATGGGATGCGTACACAACATTACAGCACAAGAGGTTGTCACTGGATCCATTGCGCATATTGTAAAGATGATAAAGAAGGCAAAACTATGTGTAAACGACGAGTATGTGAGATCGGGCATCTCGTTCATTGAGATGAAACGTTCATGTCCAGAGATCACAGATGTGGGAATATGTGCTGAAGACACGATTGTTAGTGATTGGAGATGGTTGGGATTTAATGAAGTCGACTTTGGGTTGGGCGAGCCAATTCTTGCTCTGCCTGGTAAATTTTTGGCCTGCCCTATTTTAATCCTGCGTCCACCACAGAGCAAGAAAGGAGTAATGATGGTCTTCTGCGTGCCACCACCTGCACTGAAAGCACTGGAAACCGAAATGGATCATCTGGTGTGAAGTCGTGGTTCTTACGATAAATGAGCAATGCGTCATCTGAGGAGTTTGTCAATGGGCGATAGTTCTAGCAGTATATATGATAAAAGCGATGAAGAATCTAGATTGTGTGCTATGGGTGTATAGATATCAGCTTAAATTGATTTCAACTTCAAGTTTACCATGTTTTCTTCTGTAAGATGTAATTTTTATTTTGAAGTGGAAAACCGGAAGCCAGATTCACCCTTCAAAATATTTTCGGCATCACTATATATATATTTTGATTTTCAATAATGCTATTGAAATGTATATGAATTTCAGATTTTATGAGTATTTAAATTTACAATTTTATTAATCAGTGTTTATAGTTTTTTCAAACATGTTATATATATATATATATATATATATGAATGAGAAAAAAGAAATTTTAGGGTAATTTAATTGGTGATCAAAATAATGGGAATTGAGAAGTCTAAAATTTAAATTTCTGAGTTGTGAGAGGAAGACTAAATATTAAATGCATTAAGATTTGATTATATTATAAATTGAATGAATAAAACAACAACTCTCATTACCATAATATCAAATTTGAGTTATATCAAATTTAAAGTTTGTGATGTTAACATGTTTTACATCCTACAATTTTATGTCTAAACATTAAGAACATACAAGTTAAAAAATTTCAGTCAACTTAATCCAGTTTTTTCAAACATAATCATTAAATAGCATTATATGAAACGAAAAAATAATTGCATTATCTTTATAAGATTAACAAAATCTCTACATTATATATGGATCCTTGAAATATTTACATAGAATTTTTATTCCCAGTGTGATGCAATGATTTTCATACTAATTGGTAAAGATGTCCATCAATGTGATGGAACAATAATCATATTAGATATTAAAACTACAATCCTATTAAAGTTTTAATAATAGATTATTACTAATGGAATAAAATAATTTTAACATTTTCTATAGTATTAGTCAAATGAGATATGTGGAGATGTGAAGATGAAAAGAAAGAGATGAATTAATTTCTTTATATTGACTTAATTAGTTATTGTTTTCTTTTTTCAAATTTGATATTTGAAAGCTTATTTGTAATTAATTTTACTAATAAGATCACAAGCTCATTACAATTTACATCTATAACTTATTATTAACTAATTTTTTTGTTATATAACTAATATTTGAGACAAACATAACAAAGGAAATGAAATTATAGTGATTCTTGGAGACAGAGATAATAGGCTAGATGATGTCTAATTAATGTAAAGTTGAAAAACATAAAATATATAATATGAAATAGATTTCCATTTTCATATTAAAAAGAATTGACAATGTACATAATATATGAATTAAAATGGGATTTATAAGTGCAAGGTGTCTAACATTCTTTGAGAATATTTCATTAAGTGATATACAAATAACACATATATTAATACAATGATTTGATTTTTATTTACATGTGAGCTATGCAAGGAATTCAATATTACCAAAAATACATCATAAAAAAGTATACCATATAAAGAATAAATAAAAGCCTACTAACAGAAGAATTTAGTTTTTAATTGTTAAAAATAAATAATATATAATAAACTAATATTCATTAAACAACAAAATTTTGAAAATAAACTTTGGAAACCGAAGATTCTTCTGTCATGGTTGAGGACTGGAATTCTTTAGAATCAAAATATCCCTATTTTGAGATTTTGATAAGCAAAGACTAGCCCCATTGAACTTTTTCGTATAGCTTAATATAGTACTCTCCATATTGCCTAACTTACACAACTTCGATTTATCATGGATCTATTAACTATTAATAAAAGATAAAAAAAAAAATGAACTCATTGGACCCAATATTGTTAAAAATTCAATTCAAACATTGCAAACCTAAACCTATTTACCTAGAATAATAAAAGAAAAGGAAAAAGATTAATAATTTTGTTACTAACATAAAAATAATAATATATTATATTTCACTCACTTTGTCTTTCTTTCACCCACTCCATACCATAGACAATACGACAGATCACAAACATGATGTATACAACTTTAATTTAATTAAACACTTAATAGAAATATATTATAAAATAAATTGATTTACAAATATTTAATTTAGAACTACTGCAATATCTCTAATTACAATCGTATAAGATAATACCAATATACATCAATTCCATCTATGATGGTGATATTTATCTACTAAACTATGATTCTAAAGCAATTCAATCCAACCACAACTTGTATATCACAAATTGAATATGGGATTAACGAATGTAAACAAAATGTTTATCTCGGGGTTAATACTCTTTCATACTCATGTATACCCTACTTTGGGAGGGAGGGGCTGATAAAAAAATCAAAACCTCGCAAGTAAATTGACAGATTCCAAACATTTTAACTTTTCGTTTCTAAGTCTCAGCCTTCTAGGTGCCAAGAACCCAAATTGAAAGATTCCAAACATTTTGACTTTCGTCGCAAGTGTCATCCTTCTAGGTTCCAAGAACCCAAGATTTCTGCAGTGCGACAAAAACGACTTCTACATAAGGCACCCCGCAAATCCACACAATTATATTATAATCCAGAAAATTCCGCCTATTTAATCGGGTTATCACCATTTCTTCACGCATTGTGGACTAGGATTTTGAGGAAGAAGTTCAGGGCGTGCTGAAAGATAAGGATTGGCGAATGGAAAGCCTTCGATAAGAGAGAATATACATAAAAAGAGAAAAGAAAAAAAAAAAAGGAAGAAGAGTGAGAAAATGAGTTTAATTATAAATATTTGTTTTTATACTATAAGAAAATTTGTTCTAACTTAATTGTCAAATCAACAATGCGAATATCTATTATTGCTTATTATATATGAATGTAAGTTAACTCATCTATAAGGAAAACCACACCAATTCCTAGAATTACCCGCTCTTCGTATGTAAGGGGGTAGGCTTTCACTTTTTGGGAGATGCCTCTAGGTCTTGGGTTATTAACATGTTTCTTTACCTTTGAGGAAGATGAGATCTTACCCAAGAAGAAGTACTTTTAGGACATACTCTAGGGCGATGTAAGTATCAAGACTAAATGTGACAATTTAAATATCATGGTTGAGAATATAAATCATCATTATTTAAGTTTTTAATGTTACATGCATATTATGATTTTTTCTAAGTAAATTATTTCCAATTTTATTAATAAAAATAAAATTACAATATAAAAATTGAATAGAGTCTACTTATTATTTTATTTTATTTTTAATTGAATTCACATCATGTATTATGATTATTATCGATATAATATTTTTTCAACTAAAGTTCTAAGGCATACATAATCTTGCTCGGGAATGGACCACAACACATGTGAGGATCAAACCTTTCCACCTAACAGTTGGACCACATCCTCTAGACTATATTATTATTAATATTTAAGGCTTCACTACAACATCTCTCACTATATCTATTGGGTATTACTTAAGTTCACATGTTTATAGATTGGAGCTACTCCATATACCTCCAAACACATAATTGAAGGAAATTACCCAAAATATTGCTAAAAATGTTAATTTTATTGAAGATATTGATCTTTCACTTTATTACAAACTATGCAAAAATGCATGAAAGAGTGGGATGATAGAGTATACTCTCTAAGGCATAAGTTTAATGATAAAAAAAATTATGTGACCGTCTCTTTTTTTTTTTAAAGAATCCCACAAGTTTTTGTATCATCATATTGAATTAAATATTGATCATGAAAACAAGAAGAATAAAGTGCAAAGTTGTGATAGATAAAGACACCTAAAATTCATAAAAGGGAAATGGTCGATTTGGATAACAAATGAGTGAGGATTTGATGATAGTATTAAACTGAATGAATAAAATCACAACTCTCATTTCCATAATATTAAATTTAAGTTTTGTGTTGACATATTTTACTTTGTGTAATTTAAAATCTAAACTCAATCAATAACATACAAATTAGAAGTTTTTTTTCCAAACATAATCACTAAATAACCTTATGAGAAACAAAAAAAAGAGAGAATAAACAACTTAATAGAGCTTTTCTAAACATATTCTATATATATATATATATATATATATATATATGCACAATATTGTTAGATTATTATATTATTGGGATGCAAAGAATTTACATACTAAATGATTCAAAGACCCGCCAATGTGATAGAATAACAATCACATTAGATATCAAAACTATAATCATGTCATGAATTTTAGTAGAAAATCATTATAAATGCAATAAAATAACATGCTTTATAGTATTAGTGCGATGAGATATGGAAAAAAATAAGACATAATTTTCTATATATACAATTAATATTTATTATTTCCTTTTCAAAATTTTCATTTGTAAACTCATTTGTAATTAAGGTTTCTAATAAGGTCTCAATGTCATGAGACTTTACATCCATAACTTATGATTCACTAATTTGGTTTTTTTTTTAATAGAGCTAACGCTTAATCAAAGACAACAAAATAAATGGAGTTAAGGTGACTGTTGGAAATAGTAGACAAAATAGATGAAATAATCTTTGGTGACTATTAGAAATAGAAATAATAGATAAAATAATGTTTGTAAAGTGTGATTTAAAAACATAAAATATGTAATAGATTCCAATTCCTATATTCAAAAAAATTCTCAATCCACATCATATATAAATTAAACTGAGATTTATAGACACAAAATGCCTAATCTTCTTTGATTAAGTGATGATCTATATATACATAAAAGCTATACCATAAATTCAATATTATAAAAAAATAAAGCTATACAATGAATTCAATATTATAAAAAATACATAATGAAAGAATATGTCATATCAAAAAAAATAAAAACCAACTAAAATAGATGATTTTAGTATTTAAATATTAAAAGAAAATAATATATAATAAACCAATACATATTTTCCAATTAAACTTTAAAAATACAAATATTAATAAATTACTAAAGACCTGACCTTTTAACATTGTATGATATTCATTGTTCGTAATAAATATTTAAAAGGATTTTAAGATTTTAATTTATGAATTACCATTAAAAAAAATAAACATGGTTGAATTCCGAGAAGAGCAAAAGAGACTTCAACTTCATCCGCTGGCTACAATACCCTTGTCGAAGAGCTCCATTACACATTATATTAATCAACATTTTTTAAAGCATGTAGGTTAAGTTTATTGATCCATCACGTGTTGTTTCGTGGTGGATTAAGTTTCCCATCAAAGGAGCCACATTTTACTTTTACAATCTTTATGATTAATTGTGCTTTATGATTTAATTATATCGAATACATTTCTGATCTTTACGATTAATTATGCTTTATGGTTTTGAAATCGATGTATTATTAATCATACTCTTAATCACAACTTTGGAATGAATGTGCTTAAATTGTGATCGATAGTTTTGGAATTAAAAATTATACTAAATTAGTATAATGCAAAAATTTTAATGGGTTGCTGGATTTGGACTTGGAAATTGGTGTATAAGACTCTTTGCTTGATCAAGCTAAATATTAAATTGGTGTATCACACTTTTTGCTTGTTTTTCATGTAAAAAATTTGACTGCTAAATTTACTAAAACATACATACTCTACCTTTTTAGTATCTTGAATTGTGATATTAGAAAGGAATACATACTCTTAACTGACCCACTCAAACTATTAAAAAATAATTATATAGCCTTCCCAATCCACCTCTGTCTATATTTTAGTGTTATCACCACATTCCGCCTATTTAATTGGGTTATCACCATTCATTCATGCATTGGAAGAACCAAAACTCTCATTTGACCCTCTTCTACATCAGGTTGCTAAGTTTGATGAAGTCCCCCACTCTTATTCCTCATACTGTTGTCATTTTTATATCATTTGGGAAGTTTGGGCTGGCCTTTATTTTCTTCTTATTTAAGAATATTCTTAGTAAAAAAAAATTTAGAAATAAATATTTTTATATATTTAATATATTATTAGTAAATTTATTTTTTCTTACACATAAATATTTTTATATGTTGTTCGACTTTGACTTTAAAATTAGATAATAATAATAATTATTATTATTATTAAACTAAAAATTAAATCAATTAATTTCACATTAACAAATTACCTAATCACCATTTATCTCATGAACTAGCCTTAAAAATAATAATATTTTAAGATTTTTTTTTATTTTGAAAATAAGAGGTAACGCGCTTCCATTGCGAGGGCTTTGTTCTTGGTGTGAGTTTCAACCATAGTGTGTGTGAGATTGCTAGAGGAGAGGCGAAGCTTTCCATTGAAGCAGTATGGCAGAGAGAAGTTCTCAAACCCGAGGAGTCTCCTATAGATCATTTTCAGCATGACGACTTCGTCGAAAGTGAATTCCTCGTAAACCCTAATTCTGCCATAGATCTAGCTACTGTGAGAGTTGACGACCTGGTGAACTTCTTGTTTTTCTTCAGCTCCGATGCTTTACAAGGGATAAAACAACCATAAAGACACTTCTTTAACCTATAGGCAAGGTTCTCTTTAACTTTTAACCTTGAATCTTTTCAGTTGTTCAATATAAATTTCCTCATTCAATTCTCAAGGAAGGAAAGTTGTCTTCACATCTAGTTGCTAAGATTCCAAGTCTAAAGTTGTAGCAATATCATGGATAACTTTAATAGATACATTTAAGTAATAAGTATTTTTATTCTTAATTCAATACTTAAAATATTTTTAATTTAAGTAATAAGTATTTTTCCTTCTTTTCATCATCCTCATAATTAATCTTGTATACACACTTGAATGGTAGGGAATTTCTTCCTTTTGGAAGCATCACTAACTGGCCAGTATTACTTTCCAACAAATACTTTTCTTCCTCCACTATTTTCTTCCAATATTTTTTAATTTCCACTTCGCAAACTTCTCTAAAGCAATGAGGTTCACATTCATTAGTTGGAAAAATATAATTTGATATTGGTTGATACCTTTGTGAGGGATTATGAGGCCTAGTATACCTGTAAACCCCCAACTGTTGTGGTGTTTTTTCAAGTTGAATCTCTTTTAATGGTTGTGGCAAGTTTCATTGTTTTTTTTGTCCATAATTTTTGACTTGTTTTCCATAATTTTATTGGATATTTTCTCATCATTCTATATACCCATCAATAGTTTTCTTGACCTTCATATCACCTATTATCTTTTCATACATCTCAAATCCATCAAATATTACATCCTTGTTTCTCACAATTTTGTAATTATCTCGATACCATAGACAATCAACAAAATCACCATCTTCTTATCCAAAAAAAGTAATTTCCATTATTTATCATTTAATTTGGTTCCATGCTCTTTGGAAATATGCACAAATGCTTCACATCCCAAAAACATTAGGTGAGACTATTTTACCTTTTTACCTGTCCAAATTTCTTTATGAATACCACCATTTAGGACTATAGAAAGTGAGTGATTGATGAGATAACAAGTTTTCCTTAATTCTTATACCCAAAATTTATTGGTGAGATAACACGTTGTCCTTACTTATTCTACCCAAAAATGTTTTTCCAATCCAAAATTTGACAACATACTCCTCACCTTTTCCATAATAGTGTGATTCATCCATTTTGCAACACCATTGGGTTAAGAAGTACCAAGGATAGTCTTCTCATATTTAATGGAAAAAATATTACAATAATTCTTACATACATTGGAGCAATACTCTCCACCATTATTTGTTCTCAAACACTTGAAAAAATTATTATTTTGTCTTTCAACAACAACACAAAATTTCTTATATATCTCTAACGCCTCACCTTTACTTTTCATAGGGTAGGCCAAAACCTTCCTCGATACATCATTTATGAATGTGACAAAATATAATGATTCTCCTAAATAATTAACATTTACTGGCCAAAACACATTAGAGCATATTAATTCTAATCAATTGGTTTTTCTTTCATGACCTTCTCTCATAAAAGAAACTCTTCATCACCTACCATAATAAAATGCTCCCAAATATCATGTACATAGGATTTCAAACATAGAAGTGGATTTTTACTGACAAGAAATTTTAGGATTTTTTCATGTGGCCTAACTACTTATGCCATAACCTTTTTGAGTTTACTAATTTTACAATAGTGCTTGCATCTGATATCTCTTCCGTTTCCCTTTCTGTACAAAATTTCTTATCTTGAATCCTTTATCCAACACCAATAACTCTTTACTAGTTTTCTAGCAACGTTTCCCTAATTTTGTGGAGTACCCTTCGTCATCCAATCATCCCATAGAGATCAAACTCGTATGTGTCTTTGCGACATGCTTAACATATTTCAACAAGAGACCCCGCCCATCCTTTTTCTTTATTTGGACATCTCCTAATCCAACAATAGTACAAAAATTATTGTTTGCTAAATGTACCCAATCAATGCTACTGTGAGAATTTCATAAACAAGCTTCTTCTACTGAAATAGTAAATAAGGCATCCATTTCAAAGGTTACAACAATAGTCTCATCTTCATTTATTCTATTTGATTTTTTATTTGTATTAATTGATTTGTATTCCTTTTGTTCCATTTATTCCTTCTTCGAGAGCCAATAATATTTGTTATGAAACCAGACCTTTTTATTGTGTCCTACTCTTCTATAATGAAAATAAGTAAGTTTTCAAGTTCTTAATTTTATCTTACTCTTGGTTTCTAATGTACATATCTTCTGCTTTCAATTTTCCATCCACAATCATCTAATGCTAGAGCTTCTCCTCCTTGTTTTTCCAAAATTGATTTGCATCACAACTCCTCATTCATTAAAGTAATACTAACATCATCAAACTCTAGTGTCCCAACAGGTGTTGAAGTGCTCATAACTACTATTAGCTTCTCTCAACTCTATGGCATAGAACACATAAGTAGGTTAGCTTTTAGTTCATCGTCCAAAATTATTTTGACACAGGCAAGTTGACTGGTAATTATATTAAATTTGGTCAAATGATCTACAACTGAAGCACCCTCCTTCACCTTCAGGTTGTATAGGGTTTTCACCACTAAGAATTTATTTGAAGGTTTATTCTTCTCATACAAATCATGCAACTTCTCCCACAATCCTTATGTTGTCTTCTCACACACTATATTAAATAGATACTATTTGCTAATAACTAACACATTGGGGTAATGGTCTTCCTATCCAAAAAAAAATCAAGCTTCATTTGTCATTGTTGAGGATTTTTTGCCACACCTTATTATTGGAAAATATTGATTATTCATAATCAAAGTATCTTGCTTTTGAGATTTGCATAATGTGAAATTAGCTCCATTTAGTTTTTCCATATAGCCTAATATATTACTCTCTATATTTCCTTGCTTACACAACTACAATGATGATACCACCTATTAATAAAAGACAACAAAAAAAATGAATTGAAAAATAAAATTTTAACTTACTCATTTTAAACTAAAAAATTTAACTCATACAGTGCAAACACTATTTACCTAGAAATGTCACTAGGAGAGGAATTAATAGCTGTTTTATTTTGAATAAAAATGAGAACATATTACATTTCACTACCTTCATTTTTCTTTTCACCCAGTTCCTTTTTACTTACACCCCTCTAAAAACAATAGATTTCATTACAATAAATGAGCCCAATACCATGGAACATTACTATGGGCTAAAAATACCATGAAAAAAAAATCCATTTTAATTGAACCTTATACATGACAAAAATGTGCTATAAAATAAATTCTTTAATACCCATCAACATCTAACAACCATTTAATTTATAATAATAATAATTACAATATCTCTCATTTTTTTTTAAATATAAAATAATAAAGTTCCATTTATCATGGTGAGATTTATCTACTACGCTGTGATTCGAGAGAAATTAAATCCAAAAACAACTTGTATATCAAAATATTGAGTACAGGATTAACAGATAGATGATCAAAACGTTTATCTCACTCTTAATATGCATTAAAAAACATGTGTACCCTGCTTTGTGAGCGAGGGCTATTAAAAATTTCAAAAAGAGGCAAGAAAATTGAAAGAAAGATAGCAGACATTTTGACTTTTGTTTACAAGTTTCATCCTTCTGGAAATTCAAAAAATTGTAGACATTTTGACTTTTGTGTGCGAGGGTCATCCTTCCTTCTAGGTTCCAAGAACCCAAAATTTTTATGCAGTGTGACAAAGATGACTTCTACGTAAGGAATCCCGCAAGTCCACACAATTAGGTAACAATCCAGCAAATTCCGTCTATTTAACCGGATCATCACCATTCCTTCACACATTGTGAAGTAGGGCTGCTGAAGAAGAAGTTCAGGCGTGGTGGAAGATTAGGGTTGATCAATGGGGAGCCTTGATATGAAGGAATATTGCTCCCAAGTTCAGGTTCCTATAAAAGTAATAGGGTCTGTAATGGTAGCACCTTCCCGCCCATCTCCCAGAACCATCCTCTATCTTTCTAATCTGGATGACCATCTGTTCATGAGAATAAGATTTGATGCATTGCTGGTATACAATAATGGTCCTCATAATGCCCAGAATCCTGTGAAAATCATTCGGGATGCATTGTCAGAAGCATTGAATTACTATTACCCATTAGCAGGTCGGATAAAGAAAACCCTAGATGGTCGAAAACTCCAAGTAGAGTGCACGGGAGAGGGTGCCCTTTCTGTTGAAGCCACCATGGACACCAATCTTTCACAGTTGGGGATATTGGAAGAAACAAAACTCTCATTTGACTCTCTGCTCCATCAGGTTGCTGAGTTCGAGGAAGCGCCTTTAGTCATATTTCAGGTAAACTTTATTGTTTATATTTTTAGGTTTTTTTATTTATTTTTAAGTTTGGTATGATTACATGTTTATCATGTTTTATATATTATTAAAATGGAGAATTGAATTGTTGATTTCACATGAAGGAGACTCTTAAGAAAATACCCAATCGCTATTTGTCCAAGACCAAACACCCAATCACCATTTATCTAAAATCTCATTCACAGATCTCCCTCTACTTCACATCAATAAGACTCCTAATAAAACACCCAATCAAGATTTATCCAAGACCAAGCACCCAATCACTCTCTATCCAAAATTTCATTCACAGATCTCCCTCTACTTCACATCAAGGAGACTCTTAACAAGACACCCAATCATGATTTATCCAAGACCAAGCACCCAATCACCATCTATCCAAAACTTCTTTCATAGATTTTGCTCTACTTCACATCAAGGAGACTCTTAACAAAACACCCAATCATGATTTATCGAAGACCAAGCACCCAATCACCATCTATCCAAAACCTCATTCACAGATCTCTTTCTATTAACAGATCTCTTTCTACTTCACATCAAGGAGACTCTTAGAAAAATACCTAATCACCATTTATCCAAGACCAAACACCCAATCAACATTTATCCGAAACCTCATTCACAGATCTCCCTCTATCCAAAACCTCATTCACAGATCTCCCTCTATCATTATCATTAGAAAATAGACTAAGATTATAATGGATTGGCATCTCTTTTTCATTTTGAAAACAATAGGTAACGCGCTTCAATTGTGGGAGCCTTGTGTTGGAATTTATGAAAATTCCAGAACAAACCAGAGAGAATAATACTCTCCTCTTTAACATAGAGAAATAAAAAAATTTCTTCACTGGAGAACAGAGTTCTGCACTTTGAAAATCCATTTCATTAACTGTAAAATAAATTGTTACAAAATCTGGACTGCTTCAAGACGCAGTGCCCAAAGACAGACTTCACTGTCTCACTATCTGTGCAAAACAACACTCTATTCTAAAACAAAACATACACTGCTGTGGAAAAAAAAACTCTCTGTCTATTACAAAGAAAAACGCACTGCTGTGCTTTTTAAAATTAAAACATAACACAGGCTCTTGGGCCTTTTCAACTTTTTATATGCCGCGCATATAACATAATATTAAAACTAAACTATATGATGTTTGAAAGACGTTCGGGCCCACTTACATTTTGCACATATGTTATATATGATAATACAACATACCGAAGGTTTAACAACTTATCGTGCGATAAAAAATTACAACATAAAACAATATATCAAAACTATGATATAACATAACAAAAAAGAACTTCGTCGCGTGATACAAAAGCATTATAATAAAACCATAATATGACATAAAATCCAAACTATGCGCCCAGACTTCAACCTGAAATTAAACCACAATGAATCGAGCCTTTTCGCGTTACAAATCTGGGTTGCTGACGTAGGCAATTTGTGCGCGCGATGGATTATACAATCCAGCGCATAAACTCATATCACGTCCACCGGAGCCCTGCTGACGTGAGCGGAGAATGTGACGCGAAACTTCTTTATTAACTCTGCTGAATAAACTCCATCGGGTCTGGCCTTAACAATAAAACAAACGACCAAACAAAACTCTACGATGTCGATTGAAAGGAACAGACGTGATGATCACATTTAACTCCACCATATAAATCAATCGGGTCCGGACCGATATCATAACAAATGGTTCAAATATAAAACTTCGATCGCCGATTGAGGATCTGACCCGCGATGAATTTTAAAACTCAAACACATAAGTCTCATCGGGTTTGGTACTTTACATAATGCAATCAGGCCAATAACAAAGGCGCTCCCGATACAACCTTGCGATAAAATATCATACTGCTGCGTGGTCTGTGGACCCGCAGACCTTGGCTTAAAAGCGGAGGGCGATTTGTTATATAATATAACATACAGTTGCGATGAATGCATCACATCCTCCAACATCAACAAGACATTGTACCTGTGGGGACCACGGGGTTTAAAAAAAATGCCCACTCATAAAAAAATGCTCTGTTTCTATTTAACACTTTGTTTTGAAATACAGAGTACTGCACAAAAGAAATGATCTGACTGTTCTTCAAAATTAGAAGGCGGTCCTGTACCAGGCTTTTAAACAGTTACAGCAAGTAGCTGGAGGACAAAAAACTAGAGAATAAAAATGGAAAGTGGCTCTGCACAACCATTGTTGAAAGTAACATTTCAACACTCCCCCTTACTTTCAACTACTGGGTTATTAGTCATACCCAGGCATTTTCTCAAAAATTCAATACTCTTCTGCCCCAATGGCTTGGTCATAATGTCTGCAAACTGCTCCCGAGTTCTGCAGTGTTCCAAAAGTAGCATGTAGCTCATCCACTGAAAAGTTTGTGAGATCCTTGGTCTCTTCTATGGTGGTGACAATCACATCAAACCTTGAGGGTAGACTCCTCAAGATTTTTTCCACAATCCTCCTTTCTTCAAGAGTCTCTCCATGAGACATTATCTGTGTGATCCAATCACGTGAGTGAAGAATGAGTCAATATTATCTGACTCCTTCATGCAGAGAGTCTCAAAGTCTCTCCTCAGCAACTAAAGTTTTGTTGTCTTCACTTTCTACATGCCTTAATAGGTTGTCTTAAGAGTTTTCCATGCTTCTTTGGATCTCTTGGCTACTGATATCCTTGGAAACACACTCTCATGCACTGCTTGATACAAAAAGTAGAGGGCTCTAGAATCCTTCTTCTTATTGCTCTTCAGCAGTTCCTTCTCTGCATGAGTTAAATCATTAAACTCATTTTCATCTGCTGGCTCTTCAAAGCCATCCTCAACAAGTTCCCATAAGTCTTGGGAAGCAAACAGGTCTCTCATGGTTATTTCCCAGTAGTCATAGTTTTTCCCATTAAATTGTGGGAGTTGGGTATTTCCAATACTCATGCTAGTGCTGGCTCCAACCATTCTTGCACTCTTAACTATGCTTCAAAATACTTGACTATGCTTTTAAAACCACTGACTGTCTTCAACAGTAACACAAAAAAATGACTTGAGAAATACCTTGGATTCTTCTTGGTTGAGTCTTCACTCTGCTGGAGAAGCTGCTGTAACAAAGAACTCCTTCCTTCAGCTTCTTTGACCTTCAAAGAGCCTAGACTAGCTCTAATACCATGTTGGAATTTATAAAAATTATAGAACAAACCAGAGAGAATAATACTCTCCTCTTTAACACAGAGAAATAAAAATAATTTCTTCACTGGAGAACAGAGTTTTGCACTTTGAAAATCTATTTCATTAACTGTAAAATAAACTATTACAAAATTTGGACTGCTTCAAGACGCAGTGCTCAAAGACAGACTTCACTGTCTCAATGTCTGTGCAAAACAACACTCTGTTCTAAAACAAAACATGCACTGCTGTGTAAAAAAACCTCTCTACCCATTACAAAGAAAAACACACTGCTGTGCTTTTTAAAATTAAAACATAACATAGGCTCTCGGGCCTTTTCAACTTTTTATATGCCGTGCATATAACATAATATTAAAACTAAACAATATGATGTTTGAAAGACCTTCAGGCCCACTTACATTTCACACATATGTTATATATGATAATACAACATACCAAAGGTTTAACAACTTATCGCGCGATAACAAATTACAACATAAAATAATATATCAAAACTATGATATAACATAACAAAAAATAACTCTGTCGCACAATACAAAAGCATTATAACAAAACCATAATATGACATAAAAGCCAAACTATGTGCCTAGACTTCAACCTGCAATTAAACCAAAATGAATCGAGCCTTTTTGCATTAAAAATCTGGGTTGCTAACGTAGGTGATTTGTGTGCGCGATGGATTATACAATCCAGCGCATAAACTCATATCGCGTCCACCGGAGACCTGCTGACGTGAGCGGAGAATGTGATGTGAAACTTCTCAAGGGAGTTACAGAGATTGCTAGAGGAGAGGCAAAGCTTTCCATTGAAGCAGTATGGCAAAGAGAAGTTCTCAAACCCCACCAGCCTCTTACAGTGCATTTTTAGCATGACGAGTTCGTCGAAAGTGGATTCCTCGTCAACCCTAATTTTTCCATGGATCTGGCTACTTTGAAAGCTGACGACCTAGTGAACTCCTCATTTTTCTTCAGCTCCAATGCTTTACAAAGGATAAAACAACCAATAGCAGAAGAGCTAAAGGAAAATTGAAGCACGTTTGAACTTGTAACCGCATTGGCGTGGCGAGCGAAAATAATAGCTCTGGGAATTCATGGTAATGGCGATGTCAGACTTATTTTCGGGGTTGACGTGAGAAGTGTGTTGAAGCCCCTCCTTGCAGAGGGATACTATGGCAATTCTTTTGGTTTGGGATGCGTAAACAACATTACAGCACAAGAGGTTGTCACTGGATCCATTGGGCATATTGTAAAGATGATAAAGAAGGAAAAACTATGTGTAAATGATGAGTATGTGAGATCGAGTATATCGTTCATTGAGATGAAACGTTCATGCTCAGAGATCATAGCTGTGCGAGTATGTGCTGAAGACTCGGTTTTTACTAATTGGATATGGTTGGGATTTAATGAAGTTGACTTTGGGTGGGGGAGCCAATTCTTGCTTGGCCTGGTAAATTTTTGGCCTGCCCCATTTTAATCCTGCCTCCACCACAGAGCAAGAAAGGAGTATTAATGATGGTCTTCTGCGTGCCACCAACTGCACTGAAAGTGCTGGAAACTGAAATGGATCGTCTAGTGTGAAGTCGTGGTGGTTACGATCAATGATTTTGTCAAAGGGAGATAGTTCTAGCAGTATATGATAAAAGCAATGAAGAATCTAGATTGTGTGTTATGGGTGTATAGATATCAGCGTAAATTGATTTCAAGTTCAAGCTTACCAAGTTTTTTTTTTGGGTAATATGTAAATTTTATTTTGAATTTGAACACCTGAAGGAAGATTTACATTTCAAAAATATTTTCGGAATCTTAATATATTTAATAAATATATATTGATTTTTAATAATATGATTGATATGGTTCATTCTATTTTGGATAGATGATTATGGTGGTTATGTTAAGGCACACTTTGATGTAAAGTTATTGGTTCAATTTTTTGTTTGAATCAGACTGATATATATTGGATATGACCATGAAAATGTAGTCCTACTCAAAATATAAAAAAAATAATACCATTGATATGACATGAATTTCAAATTTCATATCATTAAATAAAAAATATATTTAAATTTATAAGTATCAGAATATTTAAATTTATAATTCTATTAACATTTGTTAATAGTTTTTTTAAACCTGTTTTATAATTTTTTTCTAATTTTTAAATATATATATGTGTGTGTGTGTGTGTGTGTGTGTGTGTGTGTGTGTGTGTGTGTGTGTGTGAGAGAGAAAATAGAAGTTTTAGTGGCAATTTAATTAGCTATCAAAGTAATGTGAGTTCTCTGAAAAATGAGAAGTCCAAAGTTTAAACTTTTTTATTATATATATATATATATATATATATATATATATGAAAAAATAGAAATTTTAGGAGCAATTAAATTGGTGATCAAAGTAATGTGAGTTCTAAGAAAAATGAGAAGTTCCAAGTTTAAATCCCTAAATTGTGAAAGAAAAAATATGTATTAAATACATAAAGATCTTATTATATTATCAATTGAATAAATAAAATTGCAGCTCTCATTATCATAACATCAAAAATTTTGATGTTGACATATTTCACATAGTACAATTTTGTATCTAGATTTTAAAAACACAAAGTTAAAATATTTCACCAAATCCTTAATAGAGTTTTTCCAAACATAATCATTATTTTACCTTAACTGAAACCAAAAATGCATCATCT
The DNA here is from genome assembly GCA_034641835.2 of Pinus albicaulis. NCBI lineage: Eukaryota > Viridiplantae > Streptophyta > Pinopsida > Pinales > Pinaceae > Pinus > Pinus albicaulis. The sequence continues at coordinate 1,264,962,927 of CM076578.1, read as the reverse complement.
CTATTATGAGATTAACAAAACTTGTGCACAATATATGGATTCTTGAAATATTTACATAAAATTTGTATTCATGTTGACTATTATATTGGTGTAATACAATGAATTTACATACTAAGTAGTTAAGATGTCCACCAATGTGGTAAAACAATAATCACATTAAATATTAAAACTATAATCATATCAAAGAAGTTTTAACAATATATCATTATGAATGTAATAAAACAACTTTAAATCAACACGTTCTATTGTATTAATCAAATGAGATATATAAAGATGAAAAAAGAGATGACTTAATTTCTATATATTACTCAATATTTATTATTATCTTTTTAAATTTGATATTTGGAAATTCATTTGTAATTAATTTTACTAATAAGATGACAATTTCATTACAATTTGTTGAGTGCGTAGCTTGATTATCTTCTTTTCATAGATGTATCATCGTGTTGGACCCTTGTTCCGGCGCGGCAACGCCGCCCATCATTTGAATGTTGTCTGGGGTCTAGGGGGGCGGCTGTAACTTTTTGGAGCCCCTCTGGCAGGGGGTTTTGAGGGCAGCGCCCCCGAAGCTAAAAATAGATGTAAAACTGCCTTGTTAAATATTGTAATTTGTAGTCAATCTGGGTCATTCATTAAGAGGATGATCTGACGGTAGAAGTTATGTTTAATTTAGGGTTTTTTGCACTAGAAAGAAACCCCTCTATTTTATGAGGGTATTTTATTGTGGTTGTGTATTGTATAAGTATTATGAGCGAGAAACAGAAAGCGGGATTGTGAGAGAGAGCAGAGGATATTACAGCGGATCTGCTGTAGGTTGTTGTGTCTCTTCATTTTTCTGAATAATATAAAGAAAGGACTAGCTATTCGACGTGAACGTAGCCCAAATTAAGTGAACCATATATATGTGTGTCTCTTTTGTTTTATACTTTTTCTATATTTGTGTTTCCGCATATTTTATGTGTTCCATTGTTATATCATATATAATTTTTTAACACAATTTACATCATTAATCTATTAATAATGGATATAATTTTTTACACCTTTAAACAAAGATAACAAGAGAAATGAAATTATAATGACTCTTGGAGATAAAAATAATAAATAAAATGATATTTGTTTAGTGTGAAATTGGAAAACGTGATTTATATAATATAAAATAGATTTTAATTCTCGTATTGAAAACAATTGACAGTACACATAACATATGAAAAGTTGGAGTTATAGGTACAAGGTGTTTAAGCTTCTTTGAAAATCTTTCTTTAAGTGATATACAAATAACATATATATTAATACAATGATTTGATTTTTATCTAGATGTGAGTTATGCAATAAATTCAACATAACGAAAAAGTACATCATGAAAGAGTATGAAAGAGTATAACATATAAGAAGTAAATAAGAACTCACCATTTAATTTTTTAAATGTTAAAAATAAATAATATATAATAAAATAATACTCATTAAACAACAAAATTATTAATAATTTATTAATAAATTTTGATTTTTAAGATTTTATATTATTAATAATTATTAATAAAACATAATATAATATAATATAATATAATATAATAATAATAATAATAATAAATCATTTTAAAATTTTAAATTTTGAAATAAAAGTCAAAGAAATAATCATTGAACTCTTAGAAGCCCTAACTAGACTTCAATTTCATTCATGGGCTACAATACCCATGTGAAAGAGCTCGTTACATATTCTATTAATCAACGTTGTTCAAAGAATGTAGGTTAAGTTTATTGATCCATCGAATAAGTTTCCCATCAAAGTAGCCACATTTTACTGAAAGTTGGTGCAATAGATAGATAATATAAAGCAGGCCACCATCTTAAATTTATAACTTTATGATTTAATTATTCGAATACGTTTGTAACCTGTATGCTTAATCATGCTCTATGGTTTTGAAAAATGTGTATTATTAATTATAATTTTAATCTTTATGATTAATTATGATTCATGGTTTTCAAATATGAGTATTATTAATTATATTCTTATTGACAACTTTGAGATGAATGTGGTCAAATTGTGTTTCAAAGTTTTGGAATACCAAAAAGATATATAATGTGAAATTGTTGATGGGTCATTGGATTTGGATTGGATTTTAATAAATTAATTGTGGTAAATTCAGTATTAGGATATGTATTAGGATATGTGTTTTAAAATATAAAGAATAATGTATATGTTTATAATATGGATGAAGAAAATTAAATAGAATAGAAAATTTTAAAATAAAAGAAAAAGTTAAAGATTATTGAGGGGTTTTCAGAGTGCATTATATTAGATATCATTTTTTGGATTCAATTTCATTAAGTAACTCATTTATATATGACCATTTTCATGAGGGGCAGTTGTAACTAACTAATTTTTCATGATTTTTGAATAGTCTATTTAGCACTCATTGCATCAAGTGATGCTTCGAGGGGTGAAGAAGTGGGATTGAAATTAGTGAAATGAATCAAATAGCGTTAATCATCACTTCCGGGGCTTGGCCATCACATTATCAAGAAGTCTATATTGATAGGGCTGCCCAAAAAATAATGGGTTAATAGGAACATTCATCATCCTCATTTAATTGAACTATAAATATTGTAAGCTACCATACTATTTTATTCAAATTTTCTAACACTTTTGTAGTAATTAGCATTAAAGTTCCATTTGTAATGAAATCCATTATTGAAACTCTACATGCGTCCTTAGCATTGATTTCGTTTTTTTCTTTTCCAAGTGAGGAAAGGGTTGACTATTTTTTAATAAAATTTATGATTTACCTTATCCTCGTACCCTTTCTAATGTGTAGTACTTGGAGTACATCTTCTAGAGGCTTTTTCTTTCAAAATATATGCAATATTGGAAATTGTGCTAACATAGATTTACCTTAAAAATGACGTTTGATGATAATTGCAATATAATTGTACAATCATGCATTTCTAGTCTTATTATTTAAGTTTAATTACGTCCATATTTCCCCTAACTTTTTTTGTCAAAGTTGATGTTGTTATAATTGTCAAATATTTTTCGTGAATTACTTTCTCGTATAAGACCTTACTATTGGTTAGTCGTTTCCCTTTCTTAAACACACACACACACACACACACACACACACACACACACACACATATATACATACATATATACATATACATACACACACACACACACACACACACACACACACACACACACATATAATCTGTTCATGATGCATCAATCTTTGCTACTGTGTTTTCCAAATTGTCTTTATCTATAACAGTCATTGTATATTCATGGAATTTCACTAATGCAACCCTTGTACAAGAAATCAAATTATAATGATGTGATTTTCAAGTTCAAATATCTACAACCTAGCAACTTTATCAGGCCTCCTAGAACATTCACGGGCCCTCATCTAATGGGAAAGCACATTTATATGGCTAGATTGTGTGGATGAGTGATATATGAAAATAGTGAGAATGTGGGTCTCCCAAGAATATTGTGTGGTCCTCATTAGTGAGTGATAGCCTTTGAAAGTCACAATCATGGTAGGGGAAAAAATAAAGACCCATATCTATTGTGGGGCCTCTCAAGACTACCATGTATTAACATACACAGGTAGGGGCATGCATAGTGAAAAGCACCTTCAACACCATTAAAGTTCTTGGATAACCCATATTTATTAAATTTTCGCTTTCTCTTTCCATAAATGCACTAAGGAACACCCTAGAGAAACCACTCTATTTTTTCCAATGCCTCAAAGAAAAGCTTCACATCTAGGTAAATCACTTCGTGTTTTGAAGAACTTGGTTGTACCATGGTGCTTTCTGATGCAGGAGTATCATCCCTAGTGAACATAATTGTTCTAGACCAAGGGTCCTAAATTTTTACCAATTGTAAACTTCTGTAAATTAGAAATCAGTATGATTAAGTTTAGAGAAAAGTTTCCAAATTCTAGAGTAATTTGGAAACTAGTAGTTTGTTAATTAGTTTGATGAGTTGTTATTTATGGCTAATTAGGCCTTTACATTTGTAAATAACATGTGATGAGGTGTTATATATTTTTTGAGTGGGGCAAGTTTCCCATTTGTACACAGACTTGTTGATATATTATTCCTTGATGTAAATATCATAAGAATTCTGTAATACCCTCCTAGCATGTCAACCCAAGTAACTGGCCAACTAGGATAAACATGTGATGAGAGGATACTATAATGATATTCAACATCCTAGGTGACCTTAAGGAAGTGGAACTTATGGAATCACATCACACAAACATTGTACATCAACAATAACACCCCCGAGAGCTAACCCAACCATTCAGGCATCCTGCCCTTGGGCACCACTGAGTTTTTGACCTCTTAGACCCCTAGACACATGCACAAGCTGAAATTACTATGTCTGGGAAGCTATAGATGCATGTGCAAGCCTGCATGCCTGCATCTAGGGACTATTTCAATAGTGTTGTGCCAGAGTCCGCGAAAATTAGGGCACTTTTCAAGCCCAGAATTACGGCCACTTCCCAAAACTTGTTGTAACTTCCGGAATCCATTAAACAAAAGATGAAAAAGTTAATAAATCAAAAAATAAATCAGGAATAATCCTAACAATCCCCAACTTCAACTGAGATTATGTCAAACACTTGGCATGAAATGCAATCTACAGGTCTAAATGGCAGATCGAAGCATAGGGGTCTCATACTTATCTGAGAATCACTAAGAACCATTGTTTCCTTATATCCTTAGCTTCAATATCATCTATTAGGTTGTAGATACATCATTGATTCATTTACAAATCAAAACATTTGGAGATCCATACACCATTATTTCCATAACACATGCTTATAACTAGCATAATAAAAAGAGAACTATCGAGGATACATCAGCCATAGGATCCACATATAAACTAGTACATTTACACATCAAATTCCAAGGAAATGAACTTCTCATTAATGAATCCAAAAACCAACCAAATATGGTACTACCACATTCCACCTGACCATATATCGGTTGAACCAAATATTTCTTTAGCCACTCACCATGGTGCCATATTCCAAGCATGAATGTGGAACTCAAACCAAAAGAACCAACTAGGGCATCTCAAGGCTAAACCACCTCACCCTCATAAATAGAAATAAGGCTTTACTGTAATCCACACTGTATCACTAGGCCAACACAGTAAACATGTCATACAAGATTTTCCATGATCTCCACCCAATCACTAGGCCAAAACAGGCATGGAAGGCACCATATTTCTCCGCCTATAGCGTGAGGAGTTTTCATGTCTCCTAGTATCTCAGTCTTTATCGCAATCCACACCAGATCACTAGGCCCTAAATATAGACCCACTCTACATTCTTTACCATATATCCTAACCTGGGATTCCTAGGCCTCATGGAGAGTACCCACCTCTCAAGATTTACCGAGATCCACATCGGATTGGCCCTAAACTAAGGTAACACACTGACCAAATCTCTGTTATATCATTTGGACATGCACCTCACTTAGCTTTGAATCCATTTGAGAATCCAGCTCAACTAAAACATGAGACCTCCACCACACCTGGCTATCCAGAAATGGCAAGGCTAGGCTGAAAACACTTTCACACCTGGAAAAACCCATGCCAAGACATAAAATAACCACATTCAATATGATGCATGCATATCTAGCAAGGAAATCAGACATGCAAATAAATACCTACAAACAATCTTACTACAACTACTTGATCCTACTCTTCCTCGCTTTCTCCTTCCTTCTTCTTTCTTTCTTTGCCTTTATTTCTCTAATGCCAAGTGATCTAAGAAAAATTAATTGTCCAAGAGTGAGAGAGAGAGAGAGAATAATGAGAGAGATCCCAAACTGAACTAAAAAAATTTCGTCAACTGATCTTCAAAAGCCTTTTTATCAATGAGACCTCTATTTTCTTCATTTTCCATTATTTTCCTTCATTTTCCTCCTCACATTCAACTTGTAATCCTTCATCTCCCTTTTCTCCTATTTTCCATTATTTTCCTTAATTTTCCTCCTCACATTCAACTTGTGATCTTTCACCTCCCTTTTCTCCTATTGTCTATTATTTTCATAAATAAATGTCAATAAGTTCCTCTTTCCTTTCCAAAGCCTTTTCCATTTCCTTTTCCAATTTCCTTTAGCCATAATAACCGTAATGAACACCCATTGTGATATTTTTCCCAACATTCAGCTTGGAATATGTGTGTCATTAACCTTGTTTATTATTTTTTCCTTTATTACCTTTATTTACATGGAATTTTCACCAAGGCTATTACAGAACCCTACCCCTTGGGGAACATAGTCCCCAGTGTTCAATGACACCAAAAAACCATAAAACCATTGAAAATAAAACATACTTCCTATGGAGATTTATAACCCAACTTGTTGCATTATTTACAATGAAATCCATATATACAACCATACTGCCTATGGAGCTTTATAAATCCATTTCAATACAGTATTTATAATAATATACACATATGCACATTCTCTCAACCAAAAAATAAAATTATACGATGCTTGTATCAACAACAAGGGAATCCAGAGGCTCACAGTTCCATCCTTAAAGTAATACCAATATTCACCTCCTTCCAAGGACGTCCTGAATCCACTGTTGAATCAAAGTTGCATCCAATGTCCAGTGCCACTTGTTCTCTCAATGAAAAATTACCGGCTCATTGTTCCAAGGCACACTTCCAATCTGCATCTGATTCCATCTGGAAATTATAATGACCAAAACAAATCAATCCTCGACCTTCCCTTCTCTCTACATATTCCCTTGGGAAATCCGGTAAACACCTTTCATGTAGTTACTCGCCTTTCATGTTCCTTGGCATCCCCTATCCTAGGTGATTCATCCCTTGGCAAGGCTTACTCGCATAAGAATTTTAAAAACCCAAGGCATATACCTACATCAAAACCATCATACCAGTAATAGCATGGTCATGGAAATCAATGGACACTATTTTGGTACCAGTGTCCCATAATGACCCTTCTCTCGAAGTGCTTTACCAACATATTGTTGCATGTTCCAATCCATTTTGTTGACGTTACTAGTCCTTGTAGTCAGTTTCAACCATCACAAACAGGGCATTGCATGCTTTCCTGTACCAAACACATGATTTCCATTAGAATCAAAATAAATTGAAATAACTTCAAATTATACCTCATTGGTAGCCTCATCAATAAGGTACACTTGCACTTATGTTTACTTCTTGTAACAAAATTCAAACTATTTCTTTGATCAAATCATCATTTATAAACATACCACATATGGTTAGATCAAAACAAAAACTTCATAGGTTAAAATCATGAATCACATGCAATCATCATAAACCATAAACATAAATCACATGTAACCATCATAAGTTAGAATCGTAGATCACATTAATAATAGAAATGAAATAAAATATCGATACTTATCCTTCTTCGGTCCTTACTTCTGCCTTTGTTATTTCTGTACACAGACCGGATTGATTGCCAAACTCGGCAAGCACCCTGTTCCTTTGTTCTCTTCACTCATGTACACATACACACAATGTACATCACACATACATCCAAACAAGGTGTACAACACCACACAATTCATACACCCACATCTCGCACACAACATAACACATACACCGACACTCGGTGTACAACACAACACATACACCTATGTCTAGTGTTTAACACAACACAATATTAGAATAAAGAAGAATAGAAGAAGGAGAGAGATAGATGGAGTGTCTCAGTTTTCTTGGAAGTTGTTGATAACTTTCCCCCTTTTGATGGAAGTTATTGCTGACTGGACCCTCAAAAATCTGATGTGTTGGCATGCTGTAAAATTCATCCTTTCACTCGATGGTTTCACAAAAGTTATCCCATTGATATTGCCTTGGGATTTCTACACTCATCATTTTCCTAAATATTTCATCTACTTCAGTATATCTGCCAAGTCGGTCTTTGAATGAATAAATGTCTGATTTGATGTTGAATGATCAAATCAAACTGCAGATCTTCAAGAAAATCTTTCCTTGTAATCTGGCCTTTGATACCTGCACATTTTGACTTGTCTATTGCAATTGTGTATAAATTTGTGCAGTAATCTTCTAACTTAATCAAATGATCATCTAACCCTACCAATCCTGGTAGTCATTTATGATTTAAAACATTTAATTTAGTATGAAACCTGTGAACAAAAATATTTAAAGCTTCACATTTGGTCAGCAATTAGTTGATTAAGTTTCTTTTCTACAAAATATTCTTTATCTCCAAAATGGTTGCAGTTATGTCCCAGATGTTGATTACCTCCATGTCCTATCTATTCTTTGAATTAAGAACCATGATCATGTCAGTGGCTTCACTTGGCTTCTTGTTGAGTTGTTCTTTCTGCTCTTGAATTTTTGTTCTGCATTTGGTGATGAGTTCCTGCTATTTGAAGATGATCTGTATGGATGGCCATACTTCAGTGATGGACTTTCTGATGTCTTCCCATATATTCTACTTAGCTTCAGCCAGAGTTGCTGCCATTAGAGATTCATTCTCTATTTTTTTGACCTTAAGTGCTAACTGATGAGTCTTATGCATTTATTCTACTAATAAAGTATCATTCTTAATCTTCTGAGACTCAAGAACTTGAAACCTGTGCTATAACTTTTCATGTGCCTATTTCTGAATGGCCAAATCTTGTACCAATTTTACTGCATCAGTTGTAGTCAAAGCTGCTGAAAGTTTTGTACCTGCAGAAGATGTTTGAGTTGCTAAATTAGGATCAGTATTCACTTCGAGTGTTGATTTATGTTTCAGTAGTATTTCTTGAATTTTTTCATCCATATTTTTAATTTGCAGATTTTGATCAATGATCAACTTCAGCATCTCCTCCTTGTTACATTCATTTTTTTCAATCTCCTTAGTATGTGGGTCTGCAGTTGAGGGTAGCTTGAGTTGTTTTCGTAGAGAAAATATGTCTGCATTCTTCTTTTTAATGATTTACTCAACTTCCTTGCAGTCTTTTGGGTCATACCCAAGTTTTGGTACAAGGTCTTCCAGTGACTTCATCCTGTTGTCTTTAGCCAATGAAGACAATTTCTCAATCTTCAACTGAGATTGAACATTTCACAATGCTTCTTTCAATTTAGAAAGTGACATGGATGTTGTGGTCATGGTTGAAAATAACATCTCTCTTGACTTCCTGCGCATGTCCATCTGGTCAATTGGGTGAATCTGTTGTGCATCAAAAGAGAATACAATCTTCTTATACTCAGCATGAGTCTTTGGAAATGGCATAGTTTCCTGTAGAAAGGCCATCTGCATTCTTCCTTTCTCACTATCAAAGGCAATGAGAAGCCTATGTTGTGACGTAGATTTTTGTTTCCAAAATTGACTATAAATCTTGATGTCTAGGAATCTGGAGAAAATATTTTTATCTTTAGAAGAGCTGACATCTAAATTTTGGATGATTTCTAGTGGTTCTCTTGCAGGTGATGATGATGGAGGAGTCATAGGAACACTGGTGGATGTGGAGACTTCAATATCTCCAAAATATATGATCTATAGTTGTTTCTCCTATGAAAGCAAGGTGGAGGTGAGCTTTGGATTTTTGTGTTGTAAGATAAAATCTTTCATGATTTCCATGGCATGTGGTGTCTCTTCTCTAACTCTCTTTGGCTGCTTACTGTCAGGCACTAGTGTTCGTACATTTGAAGTTGAAATGACTTGTTCATCTACCTCCTGGAGAGTACCTTCCTCCCATTTATCTTGGTTCATGTATTTATATATTTCTTCTCTGGAGGTATGAGTGTAAGAAGTTTTCTTTAGTTCAACTCTCAGAGAAGAAATAATGCCATGGGGATCATATGACCAAGTAAAACTTGGTTAAAAACCCATCTTATTTAATAATGCATCTGCATCAACACCAACTTCTCTAGTATTGCAAATGAAGGATCCAATGTTATCTTTGAGCTTAAACTGAGCTTTTCTCTTTCCTGAGACAAATGTAGTTCATCCATGTTTAACATTTTTCTTATGTACTATAAGGAGAAAACTCTCATAGGTACATATCTTGAAAGCTTGTATGGTGAGAGTTCCCAGCCATATACCCTGATCTTTGTGTAATTTTTGTACAAGTACCAATCACATGTCTTTGCTTGTTCACTGAGGTGCAGAATACTTTTAATGTTTGTTAAACACACATGGTAAATACACATGACAATAAACACACAAGGAGAAAGAGATGAAGGATGAGTGTGAGATATATTTCCATTAACAATAGATGTGTATATATAATACAATAGGGTGACTCTTGGATTCCACATTTCAAGGTCACTTGGAATCCATTTGTGACTGATTGCCTTCCACACCTACCCATAGAAGATTAGGTGTCCAACATTCCCCCCCCCCCCTCCGTTAATCCGAAGGGGTATGTGTGAGTCCAAGAAGAGAAACGTGTAAACTATGATTATGATTATTAGGATAGGAATGACTATGATTATAGTATCTTATGTTATCGAACTTACTATGATTATTAGAATAGAAATAGAATAGTTAACTTCACATCAAAAAGATACCCTTAACGAAACACCCAATATCAATTTATCTAAAACCAATCACAATCTATCTAAAACCAAATGCCAAATTACCAACTTCATTCACAGATCTATCAAAACCCAAATGCCCAATTACCAACTTCATTCACAGATCTCCCTCGATCATTTATCACTAGAGTAGGACTTTAATGGATTGGCTTTTCGTTTTTATTTTGAAAATAATAGGTAACGCGCTTCAATTGCGGGGGACTTGTTCTTGGTGTGAATTTCAACCATAGTGTGTGTGACGGGCGAGGGGCAGCGCAGTTTCTTAAGGGAGTTATAGAGATTGCTAGAGAAGAGGAGAATCTTTCCATTGAACCAGTATGGCAAAGAGAATTTCTCAAACCTCAGCAGCCTGTTATAATGCATTTTAAGCATGACGAGTTCATTGAAAGTGGATTCCTCGTCAACCCTAATTCTGCCATGGATCTGGCTACTTCGAAAGCTGACGACCTGGTGAACTCCACGTTTTTCTTCAACTCCGATGCTTTACAAAGGATAAAACAACCCATAGCAGAAGAGCTGAAGGAAAATTGTAGCACGTTTGAATTTGTAATATTTGTAACTAAAGAAAGTGTCGAGCGAAAATACATAGCCTGAATTCTGGTAATCACGCTCTGCCGACTTATTTTCGAGGTTGACGTGAGGAGGTGTTGAAGCCCCCCGCGTAGGATACTATGGCAAACCTTTGCATGGTAGGCAGAATAAGACAGACAACACAAGAGGTTGTCACCGGATCCATTACATATTTTACGTATGATAAAGAAAGGTAAAACTATGTGTAAGAATGTAGTATAGAGATCAGCATCCGTTCACTGAGATGAAACGCTCATGCCCAGATCACAGATGTTAATATGTGCTTTCAAGACACTATAGTAGATTGGAGATGGCTGGATGAACAGTCAGGGGCCGGTGGGCGAGCGACTCCGTCGATTCCGGTAAATTTTTGATCACTTATTTTAATCCCTGCCACGGAAGCAGAGCAAGAAAGGAGTAATGATGGCCTTCTGCGTGCCACCACCTGCACTGAAAGCACTGGAAACCGAAATGGATCATCTGGTGTGAAGTCGTGGTTCTTACGATAAATGAGCAATGCGTCATATGAGGAGTTTGTCAATGGGCGATAGTTCTAGCAGTATATATGATAAAAGCGATGAAGAATCTAGATTGTGTGCTATGGGTGTATAGATATCAGCGTAAATTGATTTCAACTTCAAGTTTACCAAGTTTTCTTTTGTAAGATGTAAATTTTATTTTGAGGTGGAAAACCGGAAGCCAGATTCACCCTTCAAAATATTTTCGGAATCACTATATATATTTTGATTTTCAATAATGCTATTGAAATGTATATGAATTTCAAATTTAATGAGTATTTAAATTTACAATTTTATTAACCAGTGTTTATAGTTTTTTTAAACATGTTTTATAATTATATATATATATATATATATATATATATATATATATATATATATATATATATATATATATATATATATATATATATATATATATATATATGAGAAAAAAATAAATTTCAATGGTAAATTAATTTGGTGATGAAAATAATGGAATCTTCCAGGGTTCAGATTTAAATTTGAGTTGTGAGAGGAAGACTAAATATTAAAGGCTGCATTAAGATTTGATTATATTATAAATTGAATGTATAAAAAACAAACAACCTCACAATATGAATAAATGAGTTATATCAAATTTAAAGTTTGTGATGTTAACATGTTTTACATCCTACAATTTTATGTCTAAACTTTAAGAACATACAAGTTAAAAAATTTCAGTCAACTTAATAGAGTTTTTTCAAACATAATCATTAAATAGCATTATATGAAATGAAAAAATAATTGCATTATCTTTATAAGATTAACAAAATCTCTACATTATATATGGATCCTTGAAATATTTACATAGAATTTTTATTCCCAGTGTGATGCAATGATTTTCATACTAATTGGTAAAGATGTCCATCAATGTGATGGAACAATAATCGTATTAGATATTAAAACTACAATCCTATTAAAGTTTTAATAATATATTATTACTAATGGAATAAAATAATTTTAACATTTTCTATAGTATTAGTCAAATGAGATATGTGGAGATGTGAAGATGAAAAGAAAGAGATGAATTAATTTCTTTATATTGACTTAATTAGTTATTGTTTCCTTTTTTCAAATTTGATATTTGAAAGCTTATTTGTAATTAATTTTACTAATAAGATCACAAGCTCATTACAATTTACATCTATAACTTATTATTAACTAATTTTTTTGTTATATAACTAATATTTGAGACAAAGATAACAAAGGAAATGAAATTATAGTGATTCTTGGAGACAGAGATAATAGGCTAGATGATGTCTAATTAATGTAAAGTTGAAAAACATAAAACATATAAAATGAAATAGATTTCCATTTTCATATTAAAAAGAATTGACAATATACCTAATGGATGAATTAAAATGGGATTTATAAGTGCAAGGTGTCTAACATTCTTTGAGAATATTTCAATAAGTGATATACAAATAACACATATATTAATACAATGATTTGATTTTTATTTACATGTGAGCTATGCAAGGAATTCAATATTACCAAAAATACATCATACCTAGTATACTATGAATAGCTAGAAACACGAAGAATTTTAGTTTGTAATTGTTAAAAATAAATAATATAATAAAACTGAATATTCATTAAACAAATAAATTTTGAAAATAAACTTTGAAACTGAAGATTCTTGTCTCATGGGTTGAGGATCAGTTTTTTAATGTACATCCCTATTTTGAGATTTGATAAGCAAAGATCTGTTCTATCAAATTTTTCTTTTTCATATAGCAAAACATGGTACTCTCCAGCCTTCGAAGGAACTTGACTTTATCATGATCTATTAATCATATGACAAAAGATCAAAAAAAATTGAACTCATTCAACCCAATATTGTTAAAAATTCAATTCAAACATTGCAAACCTAAACCTATTTACTTAGAATAATAAAATAAAAAGAAAAAGATTAATAATTTTGTTACTAACATAAATATAATAATATATTATATTTCACTCACTTTGTCTTTCTTTCACCCACTCCATACCATAGACAATACAACAGATCACAAACATGATGTATACAACTTTAATTTAATTAAACACTTAATAGAAATATATTATAAAATAAATTGATTTACAAATATTTAATTTAGAACTACTGCAATATCTCTAATTACAGTCGTATAAGATAATACCAATATACATCAATTCCATCTATGATGGTGATATTTATCTACTAAACTACGATTCAAAAGCAATTCAATCCAACCACAACTTGTATATCACAAATTGAATATGGGATTAACGAATGTAAACAAAACGTTTATCTCGAGATTAATACTCTTTCATACTCATGCATACCCTGCTTTGGGAGGGAGGGGCTAATAAAAAATTCAAAACCTCGCAAGTAAATTGACAGATTCCAAACATTTTAACTTTTCGTTTCCAAGTCTCAGCCTTCTAGGTGCCAAGAACCCAAATTGAAAGATTCCAAACATTTTGACTTTCGTCACAAGTGTCATCCTTCTAGGTTCCAAGAACCCAAGATTTCTATAGTGCGACAAAAACGACTTCTACGTAAGGCACCCCGCAAATCCACACAATTATATTATAATCCAGCAAATTCCGCCTATTTAATCGGGTTATCTCCATTTCTTCACGCATTGTGGACTAGGATTTTGATGAAGAATTTCAGGGCGTGGTGAAAGATAAGGATTGGTTAATGGAAAGCCTTCGATAAGAGAGAATACACATAAAAAGAGAAAATAAAAAAAGAAAGAAAGGAAGAAGAGTGAGAAAATGAGTTTAATTATAAATATTTGTTTTTATACTATAAGAAAATTTGTTCTAACTTAATTGTCAAATCAACACTGCGAATATCTATTATTGGTTATTATATATGAATGTGAGGATCAAACCTTTCCACCTAACAGTTGGACCACATCCTCTAGACTATATTATTATTAATATTTAAGGCTTCACTACAACATCTCTCACTATATCTATTGGGTATTACTTAAGTTCACATGTTTATAGATTGGAGCTACTCCATATACCTCCAAACACATAATTGAAGGAAATTACCCAAAATATTGCTAAAAATGTTAATTTTATTGAAGATATTGATATTTCACTTTATTACAAACTATGCAAAATTGCATGAAAGAGTGAGATGATAGAGTATACTCTCTAAGGCATAAGTTTAATGATAAAAAAAATTATGTTACCGTCTCTTATTTTTTTTTTAAAGAATCCCACAAGTTTTTGTATCATCATATTGAATTAAATATTGATCATGAAAACAAGAAGAAGAAAGTGCAAAGTTGTGATAGATAAACACACCTAAAATCCATAAAAGGGAAATGGTCGATTTGGATAACAAATGAGTGAGGATTTGATGATAGTATTAAACTGAATGAATAAAATCACAACTCTCATTTCCATAATATTAAATTTAAGTTTTGTGTTGACATATTTTAATTTGTGTAATTTAAAATCTAAACTTAATCAATAACATACAAATTAGAAGTTTTTTTTCCAAACATAATCACTAAATAACCTTATGAGAAACAAAAAAATAGAGAATAAACAACTTAATAGAGCTTTTCTAAACATAGTCAGTCTATCTATCTATCTATCTATCTATCTATCTATCTATCTATCTATCTATCTATCTATATATATATATATATATATATGCACAATCTTGTTAGATTATTATATTATTGGGATGCAAACAATTTACATACTAAATGATTAAAAGACCCGCCAATGTGATAGAATAACAATCACATTAGATATCAAAACTATAATCATGTCACGAATTTTAGTAGAAAATCCTTATAAATGCAATAAAATAACATGCTTTATAGTATTAGTGCGATGGGATATGGAAAAAAATAAGACATAATTTTCTATGTATACAATTAATATTTATTATTTCCTTTTCAAAATTTTCATTTGTAAACTCATTTGTAATTAAGGTTTCTAATAAGGTCTCAATGTCACGAGACTTTACATCCATAACTTATGAAATTAACAAACGCACACCCAACACAATAGAGAAACGTGAGACAAAGCTCACTGAAATCATTGAATTCAATTGCACGATTACATCACACTTATATAGCAAATTGCACTCACCTAATCTTCCTGAAGAAGAGGAAACAAACCTAAATAGATGGAACCAATTTCTAAATACACACTCTCGTTCAACAAACCAAAACTAAATCTATTTCTGCATGATCTAGATTATTCTCACATCCTCCCTTAATGGAGAAATGGATTTTCTACAATACCTAATTAACTTCTAAAAACTTCAAATTTGATTTTACCAAGAGGCTTGGTAAATATATCAGCCATATTATCCTTGGTATTACAAAATATTAATTCAATTTCATTTGACTCAATTTTCTCACGTACAAAGTGGTATTGCAACTCAACGTGTTTTGTTCTGGCGTGGTATATTGGATTATGTGCTAATTTGATAGCACTTTGATTATCACAATTGATGCATGTTGAACCACTTTGCACCTCTTCAAGATCTGCAAGAATTCTCCGCAACCAAATAGCTTCACAGGTGGCATTAGTCAAAGCTTTGTACTCTGATTCTGTTGATGATAAAGAAACAGTTGGCTGTTTCTTACTACTCAAAGATACGACCCCTGATCCAATATGAAATGCATAGCCAGAGGTAGATCTTCTGTCATCTAGATTTCCTGCCCAATTTGAATCAGAAAAACCTGTCAGTGCAACATCAGATTCATTAGTATACATAATACCTAAATTCACTGTTCCCTTTAATTATCGGAGAACTTTCTTTGCAGCATTCCAGTGATTTCCTGAAGGCTTAGCCATGAATTGACTAAGGATACTGACTAAGTATGCAATGTCTGGTCTGGTAGTGGTGAGATAGTTCAGACTTCCCACCAACTGACGATATAATGTTCCATCTGCCTCTTTAGTTCCATCTTCTCGGTACAACTTTGCATTCTGTTCTAAGGGAGTTGACATAGCTTTGCAATCACTCATATTGAACTTTTTAATAATTTCCTTTGTATATTTGCTTTGAGTGATTAATGTTTTACCAGGCTCTCTCCATACCGCAATTCCTAAACAGTAATGCAATTCACCCAAATCTTTCATTTCAAATTCCTGTGACAACTGAACTTTAATTTCTTCAATTAACTTGTGAGCACTGCCTGTGATAATGAGATCATCCACATACAAAGATATTAAAGAAACATTTCCTTTTTCATCTTTCTTAACATACAAGTTAGGATCATTTTTTCTTTTCACAAACCCATTCTGAAGAAAGAAGGTATCAATATTTACATACCATGATCTCGGCACCTGTTTCAAACCATATAATGCCTTTCTTAACCTACAGAATAGATGCTCCTGTCCCTGTTTGACAACCCTTCAGGTTGAACCAAATAAACTTCTTCCTTTAAATCACCATTTAGAAAAGCAGATTTGACATCCAATTGATGTATATTCCAAATATGTTTTGTAGCTAAGGAAATCAGTAATCTAATTGTATTCAATTTAGCTACTGGTGCAAAAGTATCTTCATAATCATTTCCCTCCTGTTGAGCATATCCTTTTGCAAATAATCTTGCCTTAAATTTATCAATGCTACCATCTGCTTTAAATTTCGATTTATACAACCATTTGCTTCCAATTGGAACTTTGTTCTCAAGAAGTTCCACTAATTCCCACGTTTGATTTTTCATAAGAGAAGCATATTCATCATTCATAGCATTTCTCCATTGTTCATGTTGTTTAGCTTGTTCATAATCAACTGGTTCTACAACATTCATGATATTAGACATTAAGGCATAATCTCTATACCTTGCAGGAAGCTGGGTTTTTCGGGTTGACCTTCTTGGTGCTACAATACCTGTTGGACTTCCATCCATGATTCTTCGGCTTTGAGGTGAATCTCCCTCTCGTGATGCCATAATTCTGCTGTCGATGTCTCTTTGGATGTCAATGCAACATGACGCTTCACTGTCACATCCAATCTATATAATCCTCCAACCCTGGTACCTGTAGAAACAACCCTGTAGTTGTCCTGAACATCTTTCATAATACACCCCAATTTACCAAATTCCACTTTTAAATGATTATCAGTGATAGTGGAAATAGATATCAAATTCTTTTTTAGAGCAGGACATACATCACATTATGAATCTATCGCATTTGTCCATTAGGTAAGTACACATTTATTATGCCATAACCTTGGACTTTAAGTGACCTGTCATCTCCTAGGTAAATGTGTGTGCCATCAGATTTCTCATAATATTTATCATACCATTCTTTATTACAAGTCATATGTGCCGATGCACCAGAATCTATGAACCAAGCATTCTCATCATCAGTTTCAACAGACAATGCAGCATCAGAAAGAAACAACTTAAGATTTTTAAATCCATCAGTAACTGAGGTGTCTCTGTTTATGAAATTTCCATTATGCCTTCTATGTCTTTGATTTGATTCATTATTCTTTCTTCTATAGCAATCTTTAGCCAGACGTCCAGGTTTTCCACAATAATCACATTCAATGTTCCTCTTAACATAAGAATCAGGAGGTGACATACCTTTCTGCTTTGCTTGAAAATGACCTCTGTTCCTATCCCATGGTCTCCCTCTGAATGGTCTTTTACCTCTTGCAGTCAAAGCCAAATCTGAACCGTTTGACTCCAGTTCAAAATTTTTCATTCTCTCTTCTTCTTGAAGAAGAATTCCAGCCAATTCTTCAAATGTAGGAGGTGTTGGTCTAGCTGAGAGTGCTGAAATAAAGAATTTATAGTCTGGGACTAACCCCTTCAAAGCAACAGTTACCAAGTCGGTACTAGACACTTTTTCACCAATATCACCAAGCTTATCACTCAAGTCTTTAATTCGGGAAACAAAGTTGCTAATGCTTTCATTGGCTTCCATTTTGATAGATAGTAGCTTTGTTTTTAAAAATAAAATACGGTTTGCATTAGTAGTTTCATACAAACCTTTGAGAGTGTCCCATGTCGCCTTGGAAGTTTCACAGTCCCGAATGTGAGGAATAATATTGTCCTTCACTGACATGCGTAGCAACACCTTTTCCTTCATTTCTCGCTTATCCCAATATGGACTTGCAGCAGGAGGTGTGGGCTTGGGCTCGTCACCTTTGACAATCGTCCAGAGATTGTATGCCTCCAGAACTGTTATGAGCTTAAATTTCCAATTTACATAATTTTCACCATCAAGTTTTGTGGATTCATTTAGATATGAATCTGCAAGAGGATTAGCCATTTCAACAACAATGATTAAATTTAATTTGCTGGAAAGTAATTTACTGCAATGATCTTGACCTTCTAAGCATGTGGAATGATACCCAACCAGAAATCTGGAACTCGAGAAGACAAAAGTTGTTCACAAGTCAATTTTGGCAAAACACTCAAAACTTATCATAAAATTGGCACTGCAGAGCGCAAATTAAAAGGATAAAATTGGCACTGCAGAACTTATAAGTACTGAAGGCACTAGCGCAAATTAAAAGGATGTAGAAAGGGCTGGTATAAATCCGCACCCAAAAAACTGAAATGAATACTTCACGCGCTGGCTTGAATAGCCACTTAAGCAGCAACCCACGCGCTGGCAAACTGTACGTTGTATGCAACCACTGTATGCAACCTGTATTGTTAACCGGTGTTAATATATGCAACGTTCAACGTTTACGCTGTCTGCAGAGCGTAAACAACAACCAGCAATTAAATATGCAGCGTTCAACGTTTATCCATGTGATTGCGGGCCTGTGAGGTTCACAAACCCCACGCCGGCAGATGAAATTCACGCAGTGGTCTTTGTTGGACAAGATGTGGCACGACCAAATTGTTGGACACGTTCAGCAAGCTTCACGCAAAGGGGATAGACAACGCATTTGTTCTAACAACCAACTGCAACAGTTACCACTCCGACTGATGCAGTGCCAACGTCTTTAGATGCGACTAGGAGATGGTCAGCGCCTTCAACTTTGACCAACTGCAACTCGGCGAACAAGATCGGCCCGACCTTCCGATGGGTTTCAAAAGCGGAGCTCTCACTCCAATACCCAAAAAAATCAAAGACACTTACTCAGCTCCGATACCAAATTAACAAATGCACACCCAACACAACAGAGAAACGTGAGACAAAGCTCACTGAAATCATTGAATTCAATTGCACGATTACATCACACTTATATAGTAAATTGCACTCACCTAATCTTCCTGAAGAAGAGGAAACAAACCTAAATAGATGGAACCAATTTCTAAATACACACTCTCGTTCAACAAACCAAAACTAAATCTATTTCTGCATGATCTAGATTATTCTCACATATGATTCACTAATTTGGTTTTTTTTTTAATAGAGCTAACGCTTAATCAAACACAACAAAATAAATGGAGTTAAGGTGACTATTGGAAATAGTAGACAAAATAGATGAAATAATCTTTGGTGACTATTAGAAATAGAAATAATAGATAAAATAATGTTTGTAAAGTGTGATTTAAAAACATAAAATATGTAATAGATTCCAATTCCTATATTCAGAAACATTCTCAATCCACATCATATATAAATTAAACTGAGATTTATAGACACAAAATGCCTAATCTTCTTTTATTAAGTGATGATCTATATATACATAAAAGCTATACAATAAATTCAATATTATAAAAAAATAAAGCTATACAATAAATTCAATATTATAAAAAATACATAATGAAAGAATATGTCATATCAAAAAAATTAAAAACCAACTAAAATAGATGATTTTAGTATTTAAATATTAAAAGAAAATAATATATAATAAACCAATACATATTTTCCAATTAAATTTTAAAAATACAAATATTAATAAATTACTAAAGACCTGACCTTTTAACATTGTATGATATTCATTGTTCGTAATAAATATTTAAAAGGATTTTAAGATTTTAATTTATGAATTACCATTAAAAAAAATAAACATTGTTGAATTCCGAGAAGAGCAAAAGAGACTTCAACTTCATCCGCTGGCTACAATACCCTTGTCGAAGAGTTCCATTACACATTATATTAATCAACATTTTTTAAAGCATGTAGGTTAAGTTTATTGATCCATCACGTGTTGTTTCGTGGTGGATTAAGTTTTCCATCAAAGGAGCCACATTTTACTCAAAGTTGGTGCAATAGATCGTTAATATAAAGCCCACGACCGTCTTACTTTTACAATCTTTATGATTAATTGTGCTTTATGATTTAATTATATCGAATACATTTCTGATCTTTACGATTAATTATGCTTTATGGTTTTGAAATCGATGTATTATTAATCATACTCTTAATCACAACTTTGGAATGAATGTGCTTAAATTGTGATCGATAGTTTTGGAATTAAAAATTATACTGCGAAAATTTTAATGGGTTGCTGGATTTGGACTTGGACGGGATTTTAATACATAAATGGGTAAATTTATTATTAGAAATAAATATAATGAGAATTATTATTATTATTATTATTATCTAATTTTAAGGTTACTGTCAAGTTAAATATTAAATTGGTGTATAAGACTCTTTGTTTGATCAAGCTAAATATTAAATTGGTGTATAACACTTTTTGCTTATTTTTCACGCAAAAAATTTGATTGCTAAATTTACTAAAACATACATACTCTACCTTTTTAGTATCTTGAATTGTGATATTAGAAAGGAATACATACTCTTAACTAGCCCACTCAAACTATTAAAAAATAATTATAAAAAAATATTAAATAAAATAGAAAAAAAAAATAATAATAAAAAATAAAAAAGGAATTAATAGCCTTCCCAATCCACCTCTGTCTATATTTTAGTGTTATCACCACATTCCGCCTATTTAATTGGGTTATCACCATTCATTCACGCATTGGAAGAACCAAAACTCTTATTTGACCCTCTTCTACATCAAGTTGCTGAGTTCGATGAAGTCCCCCACTCTTATTCCTCATACTGTTGTCATTTTTATATCATTTGGGAAGTTTGGGTTGGCCTTTATTTTCTTCTTATTTAAGAATATTCTTAGTAAAAAATATTTTAGAAATAAATATTTTTATATATTTAATATATTATTAGTAAATTTATTTTTTCTTATACATAAATATTTTTATATGTTGCTCGACTTTGACTTTAAAATTAGATAATAATAATAATTATTATTATTATTATTAAACTAAAAATTAAATCAATTAATTTCACATTAACAAATTATCTAATCACCATTTATCTCATGAACTAGCCTTAAAAATAATAAGATTTTAAGATTTTTTTTTATTTTGAAAATAAGAGGTAACACGCTTCCATTGCAAGGGCTTTGTTCTTGGTGTGAGTTTCAACCATAGTGTGTGTGAGATTTCTAGAGGAGACGTGAAGATTTCCATTGAAGTAGTATGGCAGAGAGAAGTTCTCAAACCCGAGGAGTCTCCTATAGATCATTTTCAGCATGACGACTTCGTCGAAAGTGAATTCCTCGTAAACCCTAATTCGGCCATAGATCTAGCTACTATGAAAGTTGATGACCTGGTGAACTTCTTGTTTTTCTTCGGCTCCGATGCTTTACAAAGGATAAAACAACCATAAAGACACTTCTTTAACCTACAGACAAGGTTCTCTTTAACTTTTAACCTTGAATCTTTTCAGTTGTTCCATATAAATTTCCTCATTCAATTCTCCACGAAGGAAAGTTGTCTTCACATCTAGTGGCTAAGATTCCACGTCTAAAGTTGTAGCAATATCATGGATAACTTTAATAGATACATTTAAGTAATAAGTATTTTTATTCTTAATTCAATACTTAAAAATATTTTTAATTTAAGTAATAAGTAATTTTCCTTCTTTTCATCATCCTCATAATTAATCTTGTATACACACTTGAGTGGTAGGGAATTTCTTCCTTTTGGAAGCATCACTAACTGGCCAGTATTACTTTCCAACAAATACTTTTCTTCCTCCACTATTTTCTTCCAATTTTTTTTAATTTCCACTTCGCAAACTTCTCTAAAGCAATGAGGTTCACATTCATTAGTTGGAGAAATATAATTTGATATTGGTTGATACCTTTGTGAGGGATTATGAGGCCTAGTATACCTGTAAACCCCCAACTGTTGTGGTGTGTTTTATAGTTGAATCTCTTTTAATGTTTGTGGCAAGTTTCATTGTTTTTTTTGTCCATAATTTTCGACTTGTTTTCCATAATTTTATTGGATATTTTCTCATCATTCTATATACCCATCAACAATTTTCTTGACCTTCATATCACCTATTATCTTTTCATACATCTCAAATCCATCAAATATTACATCCTTGTTTCTCACAATTTTGTAATTATCTCGATACCATAGACAATCAAAAAAATCACCATCTTCATATCCAAAAAAAGTAATTTCCATTATTTATCATTTAATTTGGTTCCATGCTCTTTGGAAATATGCACAAATGCTTCACATCCCAAAGTTAGGTATGCTTTTTTATCTTTTAACGTCCAAAATTTCTTTAGGAATACCACCATTTAGGACTATAGAGTGAGTGATTGAAGAGATAACAAGCCTTCCTTTTAATTTTGAGGTCTGTAGCCTTGATTGGTGAGATAACACGTTGTCTCGGTTTATTCTACCCAAAAATGTTTTCCTAACCAAAATTTTGACAACATATTCTCTACATTTTCCATAATAGTGTGATTCATCCATTTTGCAACACCATTGGGTTAAGAAGTACCAAGGATAGTCTTCTCATATTTAATGGAAAAAATATTACAATAATTCTTACATACATTGGAGCAATACTCTCCACCATTATTTGTTCTCAAACACTTGAAAAAATTATTATTGTGTCTTTCAACAACAACACAAAATTTCTTATATATCTCTAATGCCTCACCTTTACTTTTCATAGGGTAGGCCAAAACCTTCTTGGATACATAATTTATGAATGTGACAAAATATAATACCTCCTAAATAATTAACATTTACCGCCAAACACATTTAGAGATATTCTAACTGACTGGTTTTCTGTCATGTCCTTCATAAAAGAAACTCTTCATCACCTACCATAATACAATGCTCCCAAATATCATGTACATAGGATTTCAAACATAGAAGTTTATTTTTACTGACAATAAATTTTAGGATTTTTTCATGTGGCCTAACTACTTATGCCATAAATTTTTTGATTTTACTAATTTTACAATAGTGCTTGCATTTGATATCTCTTCCATTTCCCTTTCTGTAAAAAATTTCTTATCTTGAATCCTTTATCCAACACCAATAACTCTTTACTAGTTTTCTAGCAATGTTTCCCTAATGTTGTGGAGTACCCTTCATCATACAATCATCCCAGAGAGATCAAACTCATATGTGTCTTTGGGACATGCTTAACATATTTCAACAAGAGACCCTGCCCATCCTTTTTCTTTATTTGGACATCTCCTAATCCAACAATATTACAAAAATTATTGTTTGCTAAATGTACCCAATCAATGCTACTGTGAGAATTTCATAAACAAGATTCTTCTACTGAAATAGTAAATAAGGCATCCATTTCAAAGGTTACAACAATAGTCTCATCTTCATTTATTCTATTTGATTTTTTATTTGTATTAATTGATTTGTATTCCTTATGTTCCTTTTATTCCTTCTTCGAGAGCCAATAATATTTGTTATGAAACCAAACCTTTTTATTGTGTCCTACTCTTCTATAATGAAAATAAGTAAGTTTTCAAGTTCTTAATTTTATCTTACTCTTGGTTTCTAATGTACATATCTCCTGCTTTCAATTTTCCATCCACAATCATCTAATGCTAGAGCTTCTCCTCCTTGTTTTTCCAAAATTGATTTGCATCACAACTCCTCATTCATTAAAGTAATACTAACATCATCAAACTCTAGTGTCCCAACAGGTGTTGAAGTGCTCATAACTACTATTAGCTTCTCTCAACTCTATGGCATAGAACACATAAGTAGGTTAGCTTTTAGTTCATCGTCCAAAATTATTTTGACATAGGAAAGTTGACTGGTAATTATATTAAATCAAATGATCTACAACTGAAGCACCGTCCTTCACCTTCAGGTTGTATAGGGTTTTCACCACTAAGAATTTATTTGAAGGTTTATTCTTCTCATACAAATCATGCAACTTCTCCCATAATCCTTATGTTGTCTTCTCACCCACTATATTAAATAGATACTATTTGCTAAGAACTAACACATTGGGGAAATGGTCTTCCTATCCAAAAAAAATCAAGCTTCATTTTTCATTGTTGAGGATTTTTTGCCACACTTTATTATTGGAAAATATTGATTATTCATAATCAAAATATCTTCCTTTTGAGATTTGCATAAGGTGAAATTAGCTCCATTTATTTTTTCCATATAGCTTAATATATTACTCTCTATATTTCCTTGCTTACACAACTACAATGATGATACCACCTATTAATAAAAGACAGCAAAAAAAATGAATTGAAAAATAAAATTTTAACTTACTCATTTTAAACTAAAAAATTTAACTCATACAGTGCAAACACTATTTACCTAGAAATGTCACTAGGAGAGGAATTAATAGCTGTTTTATTTTGAATAACAATGAGAACATATTACATTTCACTAGCTTCATTTTTCTTTTCGCCGAGTTCCTTTTTACTTACACCCCTCTAAAAACAATAGATTTCATTACAATAAATGAGCCCAATACCATGGGACATTACTATGGGCTAAAAATACCATGAAAAAAAATTCCATTTTAATTGAACCTTATACATGACAAAAATGTGCTATAAAATAAATTCTTTAATACCCATCAACATCTAACAACCATTTAATTAATAATAATAATAATTACAATATCTCTGTTTTTTTTTTTTAATATAAAATAATAAAGTTCCATATATCATGGTGAGATTTATCTACTACGCTGTGATTCGAGAGAAATTAAATCCAACAATAACTTGTATATCGAAATATTGAGTACAAGATTAACAGATAGATGATCAAAACATGCGTACCCTGCTTTGTGAGGGAGGGCTATTAAAAAATTCAAAAAGAGGCAAGCAAATTGAAAGAAAGATAGCAGACATTTTGACTTTTGTTTACAAGTTTCATCCTTCTGGAAATTCAAAAGATTGCAGACATTTTGACTTTTGTGTGCAAGGGTCATCCTTCCTTCTAGGTTCCAAGAACCCAAAATTTTTATGCAGTGTGACAAAGATGACTTCTACGTAAGGAATCCCGCAAGTCCACACAATTAGGTAACAATCCAGCAAATTCCATCTATTTAACCAGATCATCACCATTGCTTCACACATTGTGAAGTAGGGCTGCTGAAGAAGAAGTTCAGGCGTGGTCGAAGATTAGGGTTGATCAGTGGGGAGTTTTGATATGAAGGAATATTGCTCCCAAGTTCAGGTTCCTGTAAAAGTAATAGGGTCTGTAATGGTAGCACCTTCCCGGCCATCTCCTAGAACCGTCCTCTATCTTTCTAATCTGGACGACCATCTGTTCATGAGAATAATATTTGATGCATTGCTGGTATACAATAATGGTCCTCATAATGCCCAGAATCCTGTGAAAATCATTTGGGATGCATTGTCAGAAGCATTTAATTACTATTACCCATTAGCAGGTTGGATAAATAAAACCCTAGATGGTCGAAAACTCCAAGTAGAGTGCACGGGAGAGGGTGCCCTTTTCGTTGAAGCCGCCATGGACACCAGTCTTTCACAGTTGGGGATATTGGAAGAAACGAAACTCTCATTTGACTCTTTGCTCCATCAGGTTGTTGAATTCGAGGAAGCCCCTTTAGTCATATTTCAGGTAAACTTTATTGTTTATATTTTTAGGTTTTATTTATTTATTTTTAAGTTTGGCATGATTACATTTTTATCATGTTTTATATATTATTAAAATGGAGAATTGAATTGTTGATTTCACATGAAGGAGACTCTTAAGAAAATACCCAATCGCTATTTGTCCAAGACCAAACACCCAATCACCATTTATCTAAAATCTCATTCACAGATCTCCCTCTACTTCACATCAAGAAGACTCCCAATGAAACACCCAATCAAGATTTATCCAAGACCAAGCACCCAATCACTCTCTATCCAAAATTTCATTCACAGATCTCCCTCTAATTCACATCTAGGAGACTCTTAACAAGACACCCAATCATGATTTATCCAAGACCAAGCACCCAATCACCATCTATCCAAAACTTCTTTCATAGATTTCCCTCTACTTCACATCAAGGAGACTCTTAACAAAACATCCAATCATGATTTATCGAAGACCAAGCACCCAATCACCATCTATCCAAAACCTCATTCACAGATCTCTTTCTATTCATAGATCTCTTTCTACTTCACATGAAGGAGACTCTTAACAAAACACCTAATCACCATTTATCCAAGACAAAACACCCAATCAGCATCTATCCGAAACCTCATTCACAGATCTCCCTCTATCTGAAACCTCATTCACAGATCTCCCTCTATCATTATCATTAGAAAATATACTAAGATTATAATGGATTGGCATCTCTTTTTTATTTTGAAAACAATAGGTAACGCGCTTCAATTGCGGGGGCCTTGTGTTGGAATTTATGAAAATTCCACAACAAACCAGAGAGAATAATACTCTCCTCTTTAACACAGAGAAATAAAAAAATTTCTTCACTGGAGAACAGAGTTTTGCACTTTGAAAATCCATTTCATTAACTGTAAAATAAACTGTTAGAAAATCTGGACTGCTTCAAGACGTAGTGCCCAAAGACAGACTTCACTGTCTCATTGTCTGTGCAAAACAACACTTTGTTATAAAACAAAACATACACTGTTGTGGAAAAAAAACCTCTTTGTCTATTACAAAGAAAAATGCACTGCTGTGCTTTTTAAAATTAAAACATAACACAGGCTCTCTGGCCTTTTCAACTTTTTATATTCCGTGCACATAACATAATATTAAAACTAAACTATATGATGTTTGAAAGACCTTCGGGCCCACTTACATTTCATGCATATGTTATATATGATAATACAACATACCGAAGGTTTAACAACTTATCGCGCGATAAAAAATTACAACATAAAACAATATATCAAAACTATGATATAACATAACAAAAAAGAACTTTGTCGCGCGATACAAAAGCATTATAACAAAACCATAATATGACATAAAAGACAAACTATGTGCCCAGACTTCAACCTACAATTAAACCACAATGAATCGAGCCTTTTCGCGTTACAAATATGGGTTGCTGACGTAGGCGATTTGTGCGCGCGATGGATTATACAATCCAGTGCATAAACTCATATCACGTCCACCGGAGCCCTGCTGACGTGAACGGAGAATGTGACGTGAAAATTCTTTATTAACTCCACTGAATAAACTCCATCGGGTCTGGCCTTAACAATAAAAAAAACGACCAAACAAAACTCTGCGATGCCGATTGAAAGGAACGGACGTGATGATCACATTTAATTCTGCCATATAAATGGATCGGGTCCAGACTGATATCATAACAAATGTTTCAAATATAAAACTCTGATCGTCGATTGAGGATCGGACCCGCGATGGATTTTAAAACTCAAATACATAAGTCTCATCGGGTTTGGGATTTTACATAATGCAATCAAACCAATAACAAAGGTGCTCCCGATACAACCTTGCGATACAATATGATACTACCGCGTAGTTTGTGGACCCGCAGACCTTGGCTTAAAAGCGGAGGGTGATTTTTTATATAATAAAACATACAGTTGCGATGAATGTATCACATCCTCCAACATCAACAAGACACTGTACCTGTGGGGACCACGGGGTTTAAAAAAAACGCCCACACATAAAAAAATGCTCTGTTTCTATTTAACACTTTGTTCTGAAATACAGAGTACTGCACAAAAGAAATGATCTGACTGTTCTTCAAAATTAGAAGGCGGTCCTGTACTTGGCTTTTAAACAATTACAGCAAGCGGATGGAGGACAAAAAACTGGAGAATAAAAATGGAAAGTGGCTTTGCACACCCATTGTTGAAAGTAACATTTCAACACTCCCCCTTACTTTCAACTACTGGGTTATTAGTCATACCCAGGCATTTTATCAAAAATTCAATACTCTTCTGCCCCAATGGCTTGGTCAGAATGTCTGCAAACTGCTCCCGAGTTCTGTAGTGTTCCAAAACAATTTCTCCATTGTTTACCAATTCCCTGATGTAATGAAATTTTGTGTCAATGTGTTTCGTTCTCTTGTGAAACACATAATTCTTAGATAATGCAATGGCTGAGCTATTGTCACAAAAAATCACAGTTCCTTTTGCCTGCTCTTGGCACAAATTTCTTAGCATCCTCCTCATCCAAATTTCTTGACACGCTACTGCTGTAGCTGCCACATATTCTGCCTCTGTTGTAGACAACGCTACAATAGGCTGTTTTTTAGAAGCCCATGAAATGGCTCCTGAACCCATGTGAAAAACATAACTGGAAGTGCTCTTCTGATCATCTACACTTCCAGCCCAATCATTGTCAGTGTATCCTATTAAATCTAAACATTCTGAAGCAGTATATTAAATACCAAACCTTTTAGTACCTTTAACATACCTCATAATTCTCTTCGCTGCCTGCCAATGTGCATCCTTTGGCTTCTCCATAAATCTGGAAATAAAACTAATAGCATTCATTATATCGGGCCTAGTTACAGTCAAATAGATGAGGCTGCCAACTATGCTCTTGTACAAACTAGGATCAAAATCCTTGATGCTGTCCTCTCTGCTGAGTTTTAATCCCATCACTATGGGAGTGATTGCTGCTTTGCTCTCCTGCATATTAAATCTTTCTAGCACTTCATTAACATATTTTTCCTGTGAGATAAAAATCCCATTTTCATCTTGTTCTGCTTCTATTCCTAAGAAGTATCTCAATAAACCCATGTCAGTCATTTGAAATTCTTCTTTCATGACTGTTTTAAAATTTTCAATAAGGTAGTCATCATTACGTGTGAAAATAACATCATCAACATATAAAACCACAATCAAAATTTTACCATCCTTTTCTTTGATGTAGAGGGTGGGTTCTCCCTCACACTTTTCAAATCCATTTTCTAGTAGATAGGAATCTATCCTACTATACCACGCTCTTGGTGCTTGCTTTAGCCCATAAAGAGCTTTCTTCAACTTGCACACTTTGTGATCTTGGCCTTTATTTTCGTAGTTGAGAGGTTGTTCAATGTAAACCTCCTCCATTAACACTCCATTTAGGAATGCTGACTTTACGTCCATTTGGTAAACTTTCCACTTGTTTTTTGCTACTATGGACAACACTACTCTCACGGTTTCCATTCTAGCAATCGGTGTGAAAGTTTCCTCATAGTCTATCCCATGCTTCTGCTTATACCCTTTGAAAAAAAGTCTGGCCTTGTGTCTCTCTATTTTTCCTTCAGCATTACTCTTGGTCTTGTAGACCCATTTAACTCCAATGACATCTTTACCTTTTGGGAGTTCAACAAAATCCCATGTCTTGTTTCTTTCTATGCAATTAATCCCCTCATCCATAGCTTCTATCCATTTCCTATCCTTAATAGCTTCTTCAAAATGAATAGGGTCATCAACAGACAATATAAAGCAAAAAAATAATTCATACCTTCATTTGTTGCCTCTTGTTCATAAATGTTATTCAAATTTCTGAACTTCTTACCTCTTTCATTAGGTGTACAAGTGCTTGAAGAAGCACTTGAATTTCCTCCTTGTGGTGTGCTTAGAGAAGCACCTTCATTTCTCCTCAAGGGTGTCTCTTGCTGCCCTTGCATTGGTGTTGCTATTTGGGGATGTATTTCAGACAACTCATCATCATTTTCATCATGAGATAAACAATGTTTAACATTCACTGTTTTCTCTATGCTTCCATCCCAAGCTTCCTCCTCAATAAACTAAACATCTCTGCTCACAATAAACTTCTTGGTGGATGGGTTGTACAACCTGTAAGCTTTGGATTCCTCACTGTATCTAATGAAAATACATTTCTTCCCCTTGTTGTCCAACTTCTTCCTTAGTTGATCTGGAATGTGTGCATAAGCCACACATCCAAAAAATTTCATGTGTGTGACACATTGCTTTGTGCCACTCCATGCCTCTTCCGGCACTTTGTTCATGACTGCTTTTTTAGGGCATCTATTCAAGATGTATGTTGCATAATGTACAGCTTCAACCCAAAAATCATTAGGCAAATGCTTTGCCTTTACAATACTCCTTACCAAGTCCTTCCTTTCGGAAACTCTATTTTGTTATGGAGTATATCTAGTTGTAAACTGCTTATGAATCCCATTTTCTCTACAAAAACGTAGAAAATATTTAGAGATATACTCACCTCCTCTATCAGTCCTTAGGACTTTGATATGCAACCCACTTTGTTTCTGAACAAGTGCTTTGAAATTGCAGAATCTTTCAAACACTTCACTTTTGTTTTTCAAAAAGTAAACCCAAGTTTTTCTAGTAAAATCATCAATGAATGTTAGCATATAGTGGCTGCTAGCTAGTGATGGAGTTTGCATCTATCCACACAAATCTGAATAGACAATCTCTAAGGGTGCTTTTGCCCTTATGCTTTTCCTGGAAGGAAACATTTCTTTGTGTTGTTTCCCCAAGATACAACATTCACAAAGGCTGTCTGGTTTCTCAATCAATGGCAAACCTCTTACCATTCCTTTTCTATTCAACAAGTTAAGACCTCAAAAGTTGAGATGCAAAAATCTCAAGTGCCACAATCAATTGTCATCTTTTGGTTCACTTTGGAAAGCCGCTTGTGTCACTGCTACTAATTCTTCTTCATTTTTCAAATCTGCTCTCATCCTGAGAGGGAACATCCTATTCCTTGTCATCTTCACTTCAGCAATACATTGTTTGCTAGGTGGTTTATCCATGATGGTGCAAACATCATCCTCCAAGAAAACATTGTACCCCTTTTGAACAGGCTGTCCAATACTCAAGAGGTTACATTTCATTCCTGGAACATAATAAACATCTGCTATGGATTTCTTTTCACATTTCTTTGTTAAAACATTTACATCTCCTTTTCTCATAACAGAAACTTTACTATCAGTCCCTAATGTGACTTGTGACTTCACACTTTCATCTAACATAGAAAACATGGCTATGTTTCCTGTCATATGGTTACTACAACCAGAGTCTAGAAACCATAAATATTCACTCTTTTCCTCAGCTATATTACAAGCTAAAAACAATTTATCTTGGCTGATATTTTCTCTAGTAAAATTTGCATTTGCTCTATTACCCATATCATGTTGCTTCTTTCTACATTCATTTGCATAATGTCCATATTTTTTACAATAGTGACATTGGACATTGGATTTATCATACCTTTGTCCTTGAGCATGCTGCTGACCACTTTGCTAGCTGCTGCCTTAGCCTTGATGCTGATTTGGATTGCTGCCCCTTCCTTGAGCATTTGCTGGACTGTTTCTTCCACCTTTGTTTTGGCTTCTGCCTCTTCCTCTCTTGTTTCCTTTGCCTTGCCCTCTGCCTCTTCCGAAAGACATCTGGATCTTAAAGGCATGCTCTAGAGATGAGTTTTCATTTCTGCCCAATCTCTGCTCATATGTTATCAGTGATGCATGTAGCTCATCCACTGAAAATTTTGTGAGATCCTTGGTCTCTTCTATGCTGGTGACAATCACATTAAACCTTGAGGGTAGACTCCTCAAGAGTTTTTCCACAATCCTCCTTTCTTCAAGAGTCTCTCCATGAGACCTTATCTATGTGACCATTCCAATCACATGAGTGAAGAATGAGTCAATATTATCTGACTCCTTCATGCAAAGAGTCTCAAAGTCTCTCCTAAAAAACTGATGTTTTGTTGCCTTCACTTTCTCCATGCCTTGATAGGTTGTCTTGAGAGTTTTCCATGCTTCTTTGGATCTCTTGGCGACTGCTATCCTTGGAAACACACTCTCATGCACTGCTTGATACAAAAAGTAGAGGGCTCTAGAATCCTTCTTCTTATTGCTCTTCAGTAGTTCCTTCTCTACTTGAGTTAAATCATTAAAATCATTTTCATCTCCTGGCTCTTCAAAGCCATCCTCAACAAGTTCCCATAAGTCTTGGGAAGCAAATGGGTCTCTCATGGTTATTTCCCAGTAGTCATAGTTTTCCCCATTAAATTGTGGGAGCTGGGTATTTCCAATACCCATGCTAGTGCTGGCTCCAAACATTCTTGCACTCTTAACTATGCTTCAAAATACTTGACTATGTTTTTAAAACAACTGACTGTCTTCAAAAGTAACAATTTTTTTTTTCTTGAGAAATACCTTGGATTGTTCTTGACTGAGTCTTCACTCTGCTGGAGAAGTTGCTGCAACAAATAACTCCTTCCTTCAGCTTCTTTGACCTTCAAAGAGCCTGGACTATCTCTGATACCATGTTGGAATTTATGAAAATTCCAGAACAAACCAGAGAGAATAATACTCTCCTCTTTAACACAGAGAAATAAAAATATTTCTTCACTGGAGAATAGAGTTTTGCACTTTGAAAATCTATTTCATTAACTGTAAAATAAACTGTTACAAAATCTGGACTGCTTCAAGATGTAGTGCCCAAAGATAGACTTCACTGTCTCACTGTCTTTGCAAAACAACACTCTGTTCTAAAACAAAACATACACTGCTGTGTAAAAAAAACCTCTCTGTCTATTACAAAGAAGAACGCACTGTTGTGCTTTTTAAAATTAAAACATAACACAGGTTCTCGGGCCTTTTCAACATTTTATATGCCGCACATATAACATAATATTAAAACTAAACTATATGACGTTTGAAAGACCTTTGGGCCCACTTACATTTCGCGCATATGTTATATACGATAATACAACATACCAAAGGTTTAACAACTTATCGCGTGATAACAAATTACAACATAAAAAAATATGTCAAAACTATGATATAACATAACAAAAAAGAACTCCGTCGCGTGATACAAAAGCATTATAACAAAACCATAATATGACATAAAATCCAAACTATGCGCCCGAACTTCAACTTGCAATTAAACCAAAATGAATCGAGCCTTTTCGTGTTACAAATATGGGTTGCTGCTGTAGGCGATTTGTGCACTCGATGGATTATACAATCCAGCGCATAAACTCATATCGCATCTGCCAGAGCCCTGCTAACGTGAGCGGAGAATGTGACGCGAAACTTCTTTATCAACTTTGCTGAATAAACTCTATCGGGCCCAGCCTTAACAATAAAAAAAACAACCAAACAAAAGTCTCTGATGCCGATTGAAAGGAACGGACATGATGATCACATTTAACTCTGCCATATAAATGGATCGGGTCCAGACTGATATCATAACAAATGGTTCAAATATAAAACTCTGATCATCGATTGAGGATCGGACCCGCGATGGATTTTAAAACTCAAATACATAAGTCTCATCGGGTCCAAGACTTTACATAATGCAATCAGGCCAATAACAAAGGCACTCCCGATACAAGCTTGTGATACAATATGATACTACCGTGTGGTCTGTGGACCCGTGGACCTGGGCTTAAAAGTGGAGGGCGATTTGTTATATAATATAACATACAGTTGCGATGAATGCATCGCATCCTCCAACATCAACAAGACACTATACCTATGGGGACCACGGGGTTTAAAAATAACGCCCGCGCATAAAAAATGCTCTGTTTCTATTTAACACTCTGTTTTGAAATACAGAGTACTGCATAAAAGAAACGATCTAATTGTTCTTCAAAATTAGAAGGCAGTCCTGTACCAGGTTTTTAAAAAATTACAACAAGCGGCTGGAGGACAAAAAACTGGAGAATAAAAATGGAAAGCGGCTCTGCACAACGACTGTTGAAAGTCACATTTCAACATCTTTTTCTTGGTGTGAATTTCAACCATAGTGTGTGTGACGGGTGAGGGGCAGCGTAGTTTCTCAAAGGATTTGCAGAGATTGCTAGAGGAGGGGCAAAGATTTCCATTGAAGCAGTATGGCAAAGATAAGTTCTCAAACCCCACCAGCCTCTTACAGTGCATTTTCAGCATGACGAGTTCATCGAAAGTGGATTCCTCATCAACCCTAATTCTGCCATGGATCTGGCTACTTTGAAAGCTGACGACCTGGTGAACTCCTCATTTTTCTTTAGCTCCGATGCTTTACAAAGGATAAAACAACCCATAGTAGAAGAGCTGAAGGAAAATTGTAGCACGTTTGAAGTTGTAACCACATTGGCGTGGCGAGAGAAAATAATAGCTCTAGAAATTCCTGGTAATGGCGATGTCAGACTTATTTTCGGGGTTGATGTGAGGAGTGTGTTGAAGCCCCCCCTTGCAGAGGGATACTATAGCAATGCTTTGGGTTTGGAATGCATACACAACATTACAGCACAAGAGGTTGTCACTGGATCCATTGGGCATATTGTAAAGATGATAAAGAAGGCAAAACTATGTGTAAATGATGAGTATGTGAGATCGAGTATATCGTTCATTGAGATGAAATTTTCATGCCCAAAGATCACAGATGTGCGAATATGTGTTGAAGACTCGGTTGTTACTGATTGGAGATGGTTGGGATTTAACGAAGTCGATTTTGGGTGGGGTGAGCCAATTCTTGCTCGACCTGGTAAATTCTTGGCCTGCCCCATTTTAATCCTGCCTCCACCACAGAGCAAGAAAGGAGTATTAACGATGGTCTTCTACATGCCACCAACTGCACTGAAAGCACTGGAAACCGAAATGGATCGTCTAGTGTGAAGTCGTGGTGGTTACGATCAATGAGTTTTTCAAAGGGCGATAGTTATAGCAGTATATGATAAAAGTGATGAAGAATCCAGATTGTGTGTTATGGGTGTATAGATATCAGCGTAAATTGATTTCAAGTTCAAGCTTACCAAGTTTTTTTTTCTGGGTAATATGTAAATTTTATTTTGAATAGGAACATCTGAAGGAAAAGTTACATTTCAAAAATATTTTTGGAATCTTAATATATTTAATAAATATATATTGATTTTTAATAATATGATTGATATGGTTTGTTCTATTTTGGATAGATGATTATGGTGGTTATGTTAAGGCACTCTTTGATGTAAAGTTATTGGTTTAATTTTTTATTTGAATCCGACTGATATGTATTGGATATGACCATGAAAATGTAGTCCTACTCAAAATATAAAAAAAAAAATAATACCATTGATATGACATGAATTTCAAATTTCATATCATTAAATTAAAAAAATGTTTAAATTTATAAGTATAAGAATATTTAAATTTATAATTCTATTTACATTTGTTAATAGTTTTTTTAAACTTGTTTTATAATTTTTTCTAATTTTTAATATATATATATATATATATATATATATATATATATATATATATATGAGAAAATAGAAGTTTTAGGGGCCATTTAATTAGCTATCAAAGTAATGTGAGTTCTTTGAAAAATGAGAAGTCCAAAGTTTAATTTTTTTTTATTATATGTATATGAAAAAATAGAAATTTTAGGAGCAATTAAATTGGTGATCAAAGTAATGTGAGTTCTAAGAAAAATGAGAAGTTTCAAGTTTAAATCCCTAAATTGTGAAATAAAAACTATGTATTAAATACATAAAAATCTCATTATATTATCAATTGAATAAATAAAACTGCAGCTCTCATTAGCGCAACATCAAAAATTTTGATGTTGACATATTTCACATAGTACAATTTTGTATCTAGATTTTAAAAAACATAAAGTTAAAATATTTCACCAAATCCTTAATAGTGTTTTTCCAAACATAATCATTATTTTACCTTAAGTGAAACCAAAAATGCATCATCTGTATTATGAGATTAACAAAACTTGTGCACAATATATCGATTCTTGAAATATTTACATAAAATTTGTATTCCCGTTGACTATTATATTGGTGTGATACAATGAATTTACATACTAAGTAGTTAAGATGTCCACCAATGTGTTAAAACAATAATAATATTAAATATTAAAACTATAATCTTATCAAAGAAGTTTTAACAATATATCATTATGAATGTAATAAAACAACTTTAAATCAACATGTTCTATTGTATCAATCAAATGAGATATATAAAGATGAAAAAAGAGATGACTTAATTTCTATATATTAACTCAATATTTATTACTATATTTTTAACTTTGATATTTGGAAATTCATTTGTAATTAATTTGACTAATAAGATGACAATTTCATTACAATTTGTTGAGTGCGTAGTTTGATTATCTTCATTTCGTAGATGTATCACCGTGTTGGACCCTTGTTCCGGCGCGGCAAAATTGCTCATCATTTAAACATTGTCTGGGGTCTAGGGGGGCGGTTGCGAATTTTTGGAGCCCCTCTGGCAGGGGGTTTTGAGGGCAGCGCCCCCAAAGCGAAAAATAGATGTAAAACCGCCTTGTTATATATTGTAATTTGTAGTCAATCTGGGCCATTCATTAGGAGGATGATCTGACGGTAGAAGTTATGTTTAATTTAGCGTTTTTTACACTAGAAAGCAACCCCTCTGTTTTATGAGGGTATTGTATTGTGTTTGTGTATTGTATAAGTATTATGAGCAAGAAACAGAAAGCAAGATTGTGAGAGTGAGCAGAGGATATTACAGCAGATCTTCTGTAGGTTGTTGTGTTTCTTCATTTTTCTGAATAATATAAAAAAAGGACTAGCTATTCGACGTGAACGTAGCCCAAATTAAGTGAACCATATATATCTATGTCTCTCTTGTTTTATACTTTTTCTGTATTTGTGTTTTCGCATATTTTATGTGTTCCATTGTTATATCATATATAATTTTTTAACATAATTTACATCATTAATCTATTAATAATGGATATAATTTTTTATACCTTTAAACAAAAATAACAAGAGAAATGAAATTATAATGACTCTTGGAGATAAAAATGATATTTGTTTAGCATGAAATTGGAAAACATGATTTATATAATATAAAACAAATTTTCATTCTCGTATTGAAAACAATTGACAGTACACATAACATATGAAAAGTTGGAGTTATAGGTACAAGGTGTTTAAGCTTCTTTGAAAATCTTTCTTTAAGTGATATACAAATAACATATATATTAATACAATGATTTGATTTTTATCTAAATGTGAGTTATGCAATAAATTCAACATAACGAAAAAATGCATCATGAAAGTGTATAGCATATAAGGAATAAATAAGAACTCATCATTTAATTTTTTAAATGTTAAAAATAAATAATATATAATAAACTAATACTCATTAAACAACAAAATTATTAAAATAAAAATATTAATAATTTATTAATAAATTTTGATTTTTAAGATTTTATATTATTAATGGTTATTAATAAAACATATAATAATTATAATTATAAATCATTTTAAAATTTAAATTTTGAAATAAAAGTCAAAGAAATAATCATTGAACTCTTAGAAGCCCTAACTAGACTTCAATTTCATTCGTGGGCTACAATACCCATGTGAAAGAGCTCGTTACATATTCTATTAATCAACGTTGTTCTAAGAATGTAGGTCCAGTTTATAGATCCATCGAATAAGTTTCCCATCAAAGTAGCCACATTTTACTGAAAGTTGGTGCAATAGATAGATAATATAAAGCAGGCCACCATCTTACATTTATAACTTTATGATTTAATTATTCGAATACGTTTGTAATCTGTATGCTTAATCATGCTGTATGGTTTTGAAAAATGTGTATTATTAATTATAATTTTAATCTTTATGATTAATGATGATTCATGGTTAATGATGATTCATGGTTTTCAAATATGAGTATTATTAATTATACTCTTATTGACAACTTACTTTGGGATGAATGTGGTCAAATTGTGTTTCAAAGTTTTGGAATACCAAAAACATATATAATGTGAAATTGTTGATGGGTCATTGGATTTGGATTGGATTTTAATAAATTACTTGTGGTAAATTCAGTATTAGGATATGTGTTTTAAAATATAAAGAATAATGTATATGTTTATAATATGGATGAAGAAAATTAAATAGAATAGAAAATTTTAAAATAAAAGAAAAAGTTTTTCAGAGTGCATTATATTAGATATCATTTTTTGGATTCAATTTCATTAAATAACTCATTTATATATGACCATTTTCATGAGAGGCAGTGGTAACTAACTAATTTTTCATGATTTTTAAATAGTCTATTTAGCACTCATTGCATCAGGTGATGCTTCAAGGGGTGAAGAAGTGGGATTGAAATTAGTGAAATGAATCAAATAGCATTAATCATCACTTCCGGGGCTTGGCCATCACATTATCAAGAAGTCTATATTGATAGCGCTGCCCAAAAAATAATGGGTTAACAGGAACATTCATCATCCTCATTTAATTGAGCTATAAATGTTGTAAGCTACCATACTATTTTATTCAAATTTTCTAACACTTTTGTAGTAATTAGCATTAAAGTTCCATTTGTAAAGAAATCCATTATTGAAACTCTACATGCATCCTTAGCATTGATTTCCTTTTTTTCTTTTCCAAGTGAGTAAAGGGTTGAGTATTTTTTAATAAAATTTATGATTTACCTTATCCTCGTACCCTTTCTAATGTGTAGTACTTGGAGTACGTCTTCTAGAGGCTTTTTCTTTCAAAATATATGCAATATTGGAAATTGTGCTAACATAGATTTACCTTAAAAATGACGTTTGATGATAATTGCAATATAATTGTACAATCATGCATTTCTAGTCTTATATTTTAAGTTTAATTACATTCATATTTTCCATAACTTTTTTTGTCAAAGTCGATGTTGTTATAACTGTCAAATAGTTTTCATGAATTACTTTCCCATATAAGACATTACTATTGGTTAGTCGTTTCCCCTGCTTAAACACACACACACACAGATATATATATATATATATATACAGTCATGATGCATCAATATTTGCTACTGTGTTTTCCAAATTGTCTTTATCTATAACAGTCATTGTATATTCATGGAATTTCACTAATGCAACCCTTGTACAAGAAATCAAATTATAATGATGTGATTTTCAAGTTCAAATATATACAACCTAGCAACTCTATCAGGCCTCCTAGAATGTTCACGGGCCCGCATCTGATGGGAAAGCACATATATATGGCTAGATTGTGTGGATGAGTGATATATCAAAATAGTGAGAATGTGGGTCTCCAAAGAATATTGTGTGGTCCTCATTAGTGAGTGATAGCCTTTGAAATTCACAATCATGGTAGGGGAAAAAATAAAGACCGATATCTATTGTGGGGCCTCCCAAGACTACCATGTATTAACATACAAGGGTAGGGGCATGCATAGTGAAAAGCACCTTCAACACCATCAAAATACTTGGATAACCCATATTTATTAAATTCTCTCTTTCTCTTTCCATAAATGCACTAAAGAACCCCCTAGAGAAACCACTATTTTTTCCAATGCCTCAAACAAAAGCTTCACATCTAGGTAAATCACTTCATGTTTTGAAGAACTCGGTTGTACCATGGTGCTTTCTGATGCAGGAGTATCATCCCTAGTGAACATAATTGTTATAGACCAAGGGGTCCTAAATTTTTACCGATTGTAAACTTCTGTAAATTAGAAATTAGTATGATTTAGTTTAGAAAAATGTTTCCAAATTCTAGAATAATTTGGAAACTGGTAGTTTGTTAATTAGTTTGACGAGTTGTTATTTATGGCTAATTAGGCCTTTACATTTGTAAATAACATGTGATGAGGTGTTATATATTTTTCAAGTGGGGCAAGTTTCCCATTTGTACACAGACTTGTTGATATATTCTTCCTTGATGTAAATATCATAAGAATTCTGTAATACCCTCCTAGCATGTCAACCCAAGTAACTGGCCAACCAGGATAAACATGTGATGAGAGGATACTATAATGAGATTCAACCTCCTAGGTGACCTTAAGGAAGTGGAACTTATGGAATCACATCACACAAAAATTGTACATCAACAATAACACCCCCAAGAGCTAACCCAACCATTCAGGCATCCTTCCCTTGGGCCCCACTGAGATTTTGACCTCTTAGACCCCTAGACGCATGCACAAGTGGAAATTCCTATGTCTGGGAAGCTCTGGATGCATACACAAGCCTGCATCCCTGCATCTAGGGACTATTTCCAGTAGTGTTGTGCCAGAGTCCGCGAAATTTAAGACACTTTTTCAAGCCCAGAATTACGGCCACTTCCCAAAACTTGCTGTAACTTCCGGAATCAATTAAACAAAAGATGAAAAATTTAATAAATCAAAAAATAAACTAGGAATAATCCTAACAATCCCAAACTTCGACTGACATTATGTCAAACACTTGGCATCAAATGCAATCTACAGGTCTAAATGGCAGATCGAAGCATAGGGGTCTCATACTTATATGAGAATCACTAAGAAGCATTGTTCCCTTATATCCTTAGCTTCAATATCATCTATTAGGTTGTAGATACATCATTCATTCATTTACAAATCAAAACATGAGGAGATCCATACACCATTATTTCCATAACACATGCTTATAACTAGCATAATAAAAAGAGAACTATTGAGGATACATCAGCCATAGGATCCACATATAAACTAGTACATTTACACATCAAATTCCAAGGAAATGAACTTCTCATTAATGAATCTAAAAGCCAACCGAATATGGCACTACCACATTCCACCCAACCATATATTGGTTGAACCAAATATTTCTTTAGCCACTCACCACAGTGCCATATTCCAAGCATGAATGTGGAACTCAAACCAAAAGAACCAACTAGGGCATCTCAAGGCTAAACCACCTCACCCTCATAAATAGAAATAAGGCTTTACTGTAATCTACACCGTATCACTAGGCCAACACAATAAACATGTCATACAAGATTTTCCATGATCTCCACCCAATCACTAGGCCAAAACAGGCATGGATGGCACCAGATTTCTCCACCTACAACATGAGGAGTTTTCATGTCTCCTAGTATCTTAGGCTTTATCGCAATCCACACCAGATCACTAGGCCCTAAATCAAGACCTACTCTACATGCTTTATTGTATATCCTAACCCGAGATTCCTAGTCCTCATGGAGAGTACCCACCTCTCAGGATTTACCGAGATCCACATCGGATTGGCCCTAAACTGAGGTAACACACTAACCAACTCTCTGTTATATCATTTGGACATGCACCTCACTTAGCTTTTAATCCATCTGAGAATCCAACTCAACTAAAACATGAGACCTCCACCACACCTGGCTATCCAGAAATGGCAAGGCTAGGCTGAAAACACTTTCACACCTGGAAAAACCCATGCCAAGACAGAAAATAACCACATTCAATATGATGCATGCATATCTAGCAAGGAAATCAGACATGCAAATAAACACCTACAAACAATCTTACTACAACTACTTCATCCTGCTCTTCCTCGCTTTCTCCTTCTTTCTTCTTGCTTTCTTTGCCTTTATTTATCCAATGCCAAGTGCTCTAAGAAAAATTAACTGTCCAAGAGTGAGAGAGAGAGAGAGAATAATGAGAGAGCTCCCAAATTGAACTAAAAAAATTCCGTCAACTGATCTTCAGAAGCCTTTTTATCAATGAGACCTCTATTTTCTTCATTTTCCATTATTTTCCTTCATTTTCCTCCTCACATTCAACTTGTGAGTTTAAAATGAGCTTTTCTCTTTCCTGAGACAAATGTAGTTCATCCATGTTTAACATTTTTCTTATGTACTCTAAGGAGAAAACTCTCATAGGTACATATCTTGGAAGCTTGTATGGTGAGAGTTCCTAGCGATATACCCTGATCTCTGTGTAATTTTTGTACAAGTACCAATCACATGTCTTTGCTTGTTCACTGAGGTGCAGAATACTTTTAATGTTTGTTAAACACGCATGGTAAATACACGTGGAAATAAACACACAAGGAGAAAGAGATGAAGGATAAGCGTGAGATATATTTCCATTAACCATAGATGTGTATATATAATACAATAGGGTGACTCTTGGATTCTGTATTTCAAGGTCACTTGGAATCCATTTGTGACTGCTTGCCTTCCACACCTACCCATAGAGGATTATGTGTCCAACATTCCCCCCCTTAATCCGAAGGGGTATGTGTGAGTCCAAGAAGAGAGTTGTAATACAAATCTGCAAAGTATGCATGGCAGCACTTAGGCTGAATTAGCTCTCTGAAATTTTGGCATAAATAGGTGGTTTAAGGATGACCACCAACACTGGAACACAATGCTTATTGCAGTTCCAGGAACTCTTCCAAATCTGGAAAGAAGCTAAGGGCTTCTGCTAGAGGAAGTGTCCCTCATATTTGAAGAGGGAGACCTTCAACCTAGAATAAGGGAGGTTTACAACCAATGGTGGTTTAAGGATGACCACCAACACTGGAATTCTTAATGCATTTCTTGGAGCTCAACCAAAACTGGCAAGAAGCTAAAGTCTTCTGCTAGAGGAAGTGCTTTGAATTATTTGAAGAGGAAGAATATCAATCTCACATAGATAGTTTAAGGTTGTCCACCAGCCAAAGGAATGCTCATGGGCATTAGTGTCTCTGGCTACAACTCTGAATATTGAATGACAAGCTGTGGCTCAGGCTCGCTTGAACTGATGTGTCTCTGGCTACAACTCTGAATCTAGAATGAGATATTGTGGCTCAGGCTCACTGTTAGGACCTCACTATGTACCATTTTTACTATATATTTTGACACCACCTTACCTTTATAACCATGTTTAAAAAGGATTCCATCATCATTTTCATTCACTTTATCCAAAGGTATATAAAATCCTCTTCTTTACTATATATTTAATCTGTTTACATATAATTCCATATTACTCTTATATTTCATCATTAATCGAAGGTAGATTGTTGCTAACATAAGTCTAAAATATCGCAGATAATTTATGTGCTGTGCTGGAACAATTGGCCGTTGCTGAAACAGTAGACTCCGTTGCTGAAACAGTCGACTCCGTTGCTGAAACAGCCAGCAGGCACGCAAATTCCGTCACTACTCGTAATTTGTGATTCTGGAAGATTATTTTTTGGAACAATGGCAACAACATGGAATTGGTTACACGGATTATTCTAAAGATAGTACTCTTTTTGTATCTGTTGTAACAATATCTTTTTATGGAAGAATAGAATAGCCTTATTTTAAGAAAGAAGAACAGATTTGGGATAAACATAGATTTGCTCTAATGTAATTGTAAGAGATGTATCCTCTTTAAAAAG
This sequence comes from Pinus albicaulis, assembly GCA_034641835.2. Classification (NCBI taxonomy): domain Eukaryota; kingdom Viridiplantae; phylum Streptophyta; class Pinopsida; order Pinales; family Pinaceae; genus Pinus; species Pinus albicaulis. Next base: position 1,264,919,020 of record CM076578.1, on the reverse strand, counting down.
AGGAGACATCATCATTAGAAGGGGGGTTAGAAACTACAGGAGAACATTGTTTATGAGCAGAAAGGAGCTAGACTCCGTTGTAATGTATCATTCCTTTTTGACAGATGAATAAAGGTTCCTTTTGAGCGCTTCAATTTAATTCTTTCCTGGGGAATCTTGTGAGAAGGAAAGGGCCGGCCTTCATCACAAGATTCACCCGACTGTTCCTGTAGTTTGTTAGATTTATTTGCGATATTCGCACTTTACTTAATTCTGTTTGCTGAAACACCAGTTACACAGTTTTGTAGTTTATTGACCATTCTGTTTCCTTTAACGCTGCATGTGTTTAGTACATTCATTCTTAAGAAGTTAAGGGATATTTTTCTGATTATCTGTTTGAATGTATGATTGATGTTGGGAGTAGGTGCTGAAGATTCCTTTGTAAAGGAATAGGGTCCTGTCTCCATTAATTTTACTTTCTTTTCCTGCAGTGTGATTAGAAACAAGAGACAGGTGTTGAAGGTTCTTGTTCATGGGAATAGGGTCCTGTTTTCTTGAGTTTATCTTTTCTACAATGTGATTAGTGTCAGGCAGCAGGTGCTAAAGTTCCTAATTAAAGGAATAGGGTCTTGTTCCCTGTTATGGTTGATTGGTTTCCTTTCCTGCAGAATGATTTCCTTTTATTTGGATTCATAAAAACTGCAATAGAGGAATTGCTTCTACTATAACATAAGTAAACTTCAGCTTTGATTAAACAGGGTGTGAATAATTAGATTTGTATGATTAATAATTGTGTGAATTTTTACTACAACATTATTTTTGCTTTTGGAATTGAGCATATCCAGTGTGTGATTGTCTTTGGAATAAACAGACCTTCTCGGGTTGACAATTTATGTGGAGCTTGAATTGTTAAAACAATTAAAGCAACCAACATTTTGGCGTCGTTGCCGGGGAAGGCAATTATAGATTTCAAAAGAATTAATATTTTCTTTCTAGATGTGCATATTGTATGAGAGGATGCGGAACCTAGAAGAAAACTAACCCTACAGGTGGCAAGGGCAAAGTAAGGGGAGGAAGAAAGACTTTCATTGACGAGATTGTGTCAAAGGCTGAATCATCACAGAGATTAAGTTCTCGAAGACCAAAACTTCAACACTCCCCTCAATCAGATTACAAAATAGAGGAAGTTGTGGGCCCTGAAAACATAGAGGAGTCGGTGATTAAAGAACCAGCATTCAGTGCTGGAGAGTCAGAAGAAAGTGCTAGCAAATCAGCAGAGCACGTTGAAGAAATAATAGAGAGTGTTGGAAAACCAGTGGAAAACATTGAGGAGCCAGTAGAAGATCTTGACGATCGAGCAAGTGCAGTAGGAGAACAGCCAATGGAAGGAAACAACGAAGACTTCTTTGGTGGAGGACGTGTAGATCCTGAAGGAGAAGGAAAGGATGAAAATTCTCTCTCTACCTTGGGATTTCCTATCAGTGATCTCCCTAGAGGAACAACTCCTATGAAGAATATTCCATTGTCAGATTTACCTAACTTCCATGGTTTATCCTCTAAAGATCTGGATGAATTTCTTTTTGAATTTGATATATTATGCACAAGTTATGATTATGTTACTAATGCTCAAAATTTGAAACTGTTTCCAGCAACATTAAAAGGAAATGCTTTAAGATGGTTCATGAGCCTTGGGAGTCAAGTAATCACAACATGGGAGCAGATGAAACAAAAATTTCTGCTTAAATATCAAGACTACTGTCAGATGAGAGAAAAGAAGGACGAACTATTCAATATGGCACAAAAGCTGGACGAGAATCTGGAGGACTACGTAGAAAGGCTGCAGTATAATATACAGAGATCAGATCATCCGAATATAAATAAGGAAATTCACAAAACAATATTACTTAGAGGATTAAGGGATGATTGTTTAGACATGTTAAACATGCTTGGCAAGGGAGATATATCTAAAGAATCATATGATGAGATTGTTGAACTTTGTAAGAGGTGTTCAAGGGGAGCTGCAAGGAACAGAGTAAGTAATAGAGATCCCACCTATTCAAGAGTGCAGAAATCAGCCAATGGGGGAGTAACAAGAGCTGAAATAGGTAATTTACTTGAATAATTTAAAACTGAGATGTTAAGTTCTTTTGCTTCACAAATTGACACTTTGCAGGTTAAAAAGAAGTAGGTTGAAGAAGAAGCAACTTTGGCTGTCTTTTGCCCGAAGTGCAGAGACAAAAATCCACTAAGGGAGTGCCCATTGGAAAAAATACCAATTTGCACCCTTTGTGAGAAAGATCATGAAACACAACAATTTCCATCTCTACCAGGAATAAAGGCAGCATTGCAGCCAACGGAAGAAGAAGCTGAAGCAGTTTACCTGCTAACTCAAAGAAGACAATGGCAACCAAAAGGACAAGGTATGAATTCTAGTATGCCATTTAATCGTTGGAATAATTATTCTGCTTTCGGTCAAACAAATTACCCTCCCTTTAATCAAATGCAATACACACCCTTTAATCAAATGAATTTCCCACCCATGCAACAATCAAACCCTCCCTTTGTTGATCCTACAATGTGGACTCCTTGGCCCCCACAGCAGCCATCTTCTTTTAACCCTTGGAATTCAAATTGGAGAAGCCAACAACTCCCGTATCCAAATCAATTTCCTCAATTCCAACAACAACTTCCTCTTCCATCAAATGCTCTGCCAAATAACCAAATGAGACCCCAGCTACCTGTGCAACCAAATCCTAATCCTAATAATAAAGTTGTGCAAGTCATTGATATTCAGAATTAGTCTATATTTCCTACTATGCAATGTAATGATATTCATTTAAGATCCGGGAAAATAGTAGAGCCTATTATTGATGACATAACCTCTTCTAATTATGATAAAGAGGAAACTGAGAAACATAAGAAAGCACAACCACCCTCTAACAAGGGTATAGAAATAACAGAACCACCATTCCCCGAGCGTTTAGTTTTAACTAGAACGCCTAAAACACTTTCTTTTAACCTTTTAGGGGAATTGCAAAACTTGTATGTTAAAATTCCACTTTTACAGGCACTAAGAGATGTACCAATTTTCATGGGAGAAGTACTGAGCCAACTTATTCACCATTCTGCCTCCTCCAATTTCTTAAAAGGTCTCTCTTTGGATGATAACCATCCCATCACACACCAAAAATTTGTTGATGATAATATGCTTTTCGGACATCCCTTAGTGCAAGAAGCTAGAACTTTCAAATCTCTGCTAGATACATTTTCTGAAGCCTCAGGTACTACCATCAACACTGGAAAATATCAAATATTTTTCTTCAATACTCCTGTCATTACTCAGTGGAACATAGCCAGGATACTAGGGTTCTCGATTGCAGTTCTCCCTTCCAAATATCTAGGTGCACCTCTAATCGATTCAGCAATCAAACATACCTCTTGGTGGGCTCTCCTTGATAATTTTGAAGCTCGACTCTCCTCTTGGACTTACAAGTCGCTCAACATTGCAAGAAGAATCATTCTCATCAAATTTGTGCTCTAATCAATGCCACTATATCTCTTCTCAATCCTGGCTTCTCCCAAAAGGGTCCTTAAACAAATCCACAATCTACAGAGGAATTTCCTTTGGAGCTCCTCGGGACTTAACAGAAAATGGGCACTTGTAAAATGGACTGAAGTTTTCCTTCCCAAATCTGAAGGTGGACTTAGCATCAAAGATCCAAAACACAGCAATTCCACTATGGTTGCACGAATATGGTGGAAATGGCTCTCTATGCCACACACTCCTTGGGCACATCTTTGGCACGCCAAGAATGCTCTAGGAAAACCTCCTGATGATCTTATTAGACTCACCCCTACCACCCCTAGCTCACTCATCTGGAACTCAGCAAAACAACACAGCACCTTCATTCAAGCACACAGCTTTTGGGAGATCAACTCGGGTAACTCAGCCAGACTATGGGAAGACTCTTGGTAGAAATTACCCAAACTTGCCGATCTGTTTCAAAAACCAAAGTGGAAATCAACTATCCAACAATCTACAAATAATCTGGTTAATCAATTCTGGCATCAGCAACCTAAACAAGGATTCCATCAATGGATTGTGGCAGCACATTGGCAAGAAAATTGGCAGGATGAATCGAATGAGGATATTGACCACAAACTCTGTCTTCGGCAAATTAAAGTCTCTGATCAGGAGGACAAGCTTCGGTGGGGATATACACCTCGAGGAAGCTTCACCACAAAATAAGCATACCAGCTGCTCTTTAGCACTATGCCAGTTCAAATTTATGGTCTTTGGAATCAAGTTTGGTAGCGAGGTATTTGGAAAAATATTTCCACCTTCCTCTGGCTCTTAAGCAAGAAGAGGCTACTCACCTGGGAAAACCTTCTTAAAATAGGTTTCATACGCCAATCTTGGTGCCTTAATTGTACCACTCATGCTGATAACATCTCTCACCTTCTGGACACCTGCATAATTGCCAATCAACTGTGGGAGAATGTAGATATTTGTAGCAGAAAAACTGGGAGACGCAAGGGGGATATCATCAACACTATTCGTCATTGGCCCTCTGAGCCCTACAAAAGCAACCTTATCAACTCTATTTGGCCCTAACACCTAGCTTCATTTATTGGACTGTATGGAAAGAATGAAATAAGAGAATCTTCAAAGATTAAAGCACCCCCATTGACATCCTTTGGACCAATCTCCAGTGCAATCTGCAAGAAACTATTTCCCTCCATCACTGGGAGGAATCAGACCTACCTACCTCCCCCCTTAAAAGACTCATTTTGGGTAACTGGAACCTCACCATCAACCCCCCTACCCTTCCCCCCCCCCCACTCAACCCCCCACCCTAACTCACCTACTTCATGGACTCCACCCACAGACAATACTTTCAAAATGAATTTTGATAAAAGGAAATTTGAGAAACGCAGGTTATAGAGGTATATTTAGAAATGCTGAGGGAAACACTCTTCACATCTGCTATGGCTCGCTAGGGCGAGATTCCAGCAATTCAGCAGAACTTGAAGGACTATGGCAAGGCCTCCTAATAACAAATAAGGAAAAAATCTTCCCATTGGAAGTTGAAGGTGACTCTCAGATTCTTATCAAAGCAGCCACACACATCCAACACGGCACTCCAACTGCTAAAGTGGCATCTAGTTGGAGGCTTTTGAACAGACTGGAGCAATTGGAACACTGGCTTAGAGTTCCTCATGCGATCTCCTGCAAGCATATTCGATGCACTGCCAATAAGGTAGCGGATCGGTTAGCAAACAAAGGAGTTGATCAAAGCCTTCCATTTTTCACTGGTCCTCTAAATAGTTCAGATGATGCTACACTCATACATGATTGCACTCTTCTGGTGCACCAGGATCTCCAAATCTCGGATGCGGGTGATGAATAACAGCTTGTCGGTGGAAGGCGTGGATTGCAACAGCTGTCCTAGCCACTTGCAGTCGCCCGCATGTAGTACCTCCGCCATTAAAGACCTGCAGGAGGCCCGTTCGACACCACTCCTCCACTTTCTCAGCATTAATCTTGCGTGCTTGGAGTTATCAATGAGAATGTAGCATGCCCATTCCCTCGCTCTGGCTTTCAATTTGCTCAAACTGCTCAGTTCTAGCCCTCCATTTTTCTTGCGCATTCGCTTAGACTCTCCCTGCAATAAGAATGCACAGTCGACTCTGAGTAGCCCCAACATTCCATCACTGCATTTCACCTCTAAGCTCAATTCTTCTTCGCCTGCTTGTCCTCCTTTACTGCCCATGGTTTTGCCTTCCTTCGGGCCTTCTCAAGCTCTATCCTCAACCTCTTAGTGTTCCCACTCTCTTTCGACTATTCGCAAGAAGAAAATGCAGCGATGTCAATGTATGAGATGCCGGCGGGGTGGAGGCGGCAGAGGAGAAGGTGGACGAAGTGGCTCGAGGCCGCCCCTCTTGGCTGGGGATGATGAATCCAACCAGCCTTCCGCCAACAACATTGCCAGCTTCATCTTTCACAGTGAATTGAACAGACCACGGGTAACAACAACAATCACAGTTGCATTCCAGGAGGAGACTTATGGTGATTTCAGTCAAGGCTTTAGAGCACGAAAGAGGCAAAGGAAGTCCACTATCTCGGACAAGGCTCCCTAGGTTGCTCAGAAAGAAATCGCCCTCCCAGTCAAGACTGGCTCTCAGAATTCCAATAGTGACGGTTCGAGCTCTCAAACCTCCAGCAGTGACAGCTCTGTGCGTGAGGACACAACTTTAAAGAGCTCCAACTCTCCTTCTTCCTCTGATCTTTCAGCACAAAACTCCAAAGAAAAGGCGGGTGACCTGGATGAAGGCTACAACTACCCAATTGTGGAAGAAAACCCACCCCAGAATGACAGCTAGTCTCATGAAAGGTTATTTTCTCTTTCTTTGGAGTTTTTGGTCTTGGAATCGGTGCATTTTTGGAAATTTAAAATTTACTATCTATAGCACAGATAGTTCTAGTCTTTTTATGCACATTCAGTTCTGGAACACTATCAGTAAGATGGTTTCCCATGCTTGGGCAGCAAATTTTCGGGTCAATTTCCCGGTCACGGGCGGCCTATATTCTGATACAGTATGTTTCTTTTGATTCAGCTTCCCTGGAGGTGATTTCTCGTTCTGTACACTATTTTTTTATAAATAGATTAAACCAACTTATAAGAAAAAACATATTTTTATCCCCTAAATCATATTAATAAATCATCTTATTGGCCCATAACATTGTAATAAAATCTATTTAAAAATCAAGAAACTCCGAGATAAAATAAAATAGAGATAAATATTATATATATATTGATATAATAACAATAATGATCAAATTTTAATTTTAATCAATTTTTATAAATTAAAGGTTTTAATGTTTCTTTTGAATAAATATCCATTAATTTTTATAAACTATTTAATTTATATAATTACACCAAAAAAATTTCAAAAATTAAAAATACATATCTATCCACTTTTATAAATTATTTAATTTATATATTTTTACCAACTAATTAATTTATATGATTACATTAATAGAAAGGATTCCACGGACCCTCACGATGCCAATTGTGTTGTGACAGTGAAGAGAACGCCAAGCATTTAATGTTGGACTATAAATACTCAACAGAAATCTGGCAGAACCTCTTGAGCCATTGGAAAAGAGTGTTCATCTTACCAATTTCTATCTCTGATTTATTTGCAAACTGGCGAAATTTTTATCCAGAAACACTTCCAAAAAATGAAAGCTTTAACGTTGCTTGGCTCTCCTTGCCAAAATTTATCTGCTGGCAAATTTGGCTTGAGAGAAATAAAGGAGTTTTCAGAGATGAAGGCCAAAATCTGAAATTCATCATTATCAAGATAAAAAGTCTATGGAAAGAAAGCATGGGTGAGCATTTGTCGGATTCGAATCTAATTCAGCAGGACTAAGATTGGGGCGCTTCGTTGGATCTCCATTTCTTTAGAGAAACAAGACACCATAAGGATAAAAAAGAGTGGAAATTCAAAGGGAAGGAGAATAAACTATGATAATTTCTCATCAGGCAATCCAGACATACCTTGTTCTTTGATGGGGCAGTGAAAGGAAACCCCAGTATGGCTGGGGAAAGAGGAGTTATAAAGAACAAGGAAGGCAGAATTGTGACTAATTTTGCTTGGGGATTAGGGTATTCCACAAGTATCCAAGCTGAAGCCTTGGCATTTCTTCAAGGTCCCAAGCAAGTCAAGGCCCTTGGTATAACAGAGGTAAATGTTATAGGAGATTCTCAATCCATTATTAAAGTCATAATGGAGAATTCCCCTCCTGCTGATCTTAGATTAGCAAGAGTGGTTTCAAGAATCAGAATTTTGGTGAAATCTCTTCAGACTGCTAATTTCTTTCATGTATTGAGGGAGAACAATAAGGATGCTGACTCGGAAGACAACAGAGCGGTTCCACTTGCAGCTGGCTCTCTCTTAAGAGATGGGGTTGAGGAGTGGGACTCCATTCCATAAAATTGTTTCATGTTTTACTGCATTATACCAAATCAGTTTGTTTGTATCCATAAGATAGGGACAATAAGAGATATAGATTCTCTAGTTCCGAGTAAGAAACATTGGCTCCCAAATCTTGGGGCCTCTGACCATCTAGTGGAAGAAAGTTCATGGGCTTTGCCTGAATTATTGTAACCGGTGAAAGGAATTTTAGCCACAGTTCTAATATAAACCCATACTCGCTCTTGTAAAAAAATAAATAAATAATTCAAAACCTAATAAGAAAATTCAAAGATTCCAGATATTTTGTAGGTTTTGCGAGGGTTATCCAAGTAAGTAATAAAAAAATTCAAAGATTCTAGTTTTTTGGTAGTTTTGTTTGCTAGTGTAATCCAAGAAAGTTGGGATAGGTTACCAGTACCACTTCTGCATCCCACAAGTCCACGCACATGCATCATAATCAAGCAACTTCCACATATACAATCTGATTAGGGTTTATAAATGGAGAGCTTTGAAGGAGGAGATCAAGAATTGTTCGAATATTAGGGTTTATCAATGGAGAGCTTTAATACGAAGGAACATTGCTCTCAAGTTCAGGTGCCTGTAAATGTAATAGCATCTATCATGGTGCCACCTTCCCAACCTTCTCCCAAAATCATCCTCTATCTGTCTAATCTTTATGACCAACTCCTCTTGAGAATTAAATTTGATATTTTGTTGGTTTACACTAATATTTCTTAGAAAGTCCAAAATCCTGTAAACATTATTCAGAATGCACTATTAGAAGCATTGAACTACCATTACGCACTTGCAGGCCGGGTAAAGAGAACCGCAGATGGCCGAAAACTCAAAGTAGAGTGCATAGGAGAGGGTGCCCTCTTCATTGAAGCCAATACGGACACCACTCTTTCAGAGTTTAGTATATTGGAAGGCCTGAAGCACTCCTTTGCCCCTCTGCTCCACTAGTTTGCTGAGGTCGAGGAAGTCCCCGCTCTCATTTTTCAGGTAAACTTCATTTCTCATACTTTTGGGTCTTCATTTGTCTATTTTTTATTAGATTAGCTGACGTTGTCTTTGAAAATAATAGGTAACACACTTCAATTGCAGGGGCCTCGTTGTGGGTGTGAGTTTCAGCCATAATCTGTGTGACGGGAGAGGGGCAGCGCAGTTTCTTAATGGAGTTGCAGAGATTGCTAGGGGCAAAGTGAAGCTTTCCATTGAAGCAGTATGGCAGAAAGAAGTTCTCAAACCCCACCAGCCTCCTATAGTCCATTTTCAGCATGACGAGTTCGTCGAAAGTGGATTCCTCGTCAACCCTAATTATGCCATATAGTTGGGTACTGTAAAGGCTAAGGACCTGGTCATCTCTTCATTTTTCTTGAGCGTGGATGCTTTACAAAGGATAAAATAGCCCATCACAAAAGATCTGGAGGAGCATTGTACCACGTTCGAAGTTTTATCCGCGTTGGCATGGCGAGTGAGAACAATAGCTCTTGGAATTTCTCTTAATCGTGCTGTTAGGCTTATTTTCGATGTGGACGCGAGAAGGGCCTTGAAGCCCCCCCTTGCAGAGGGATACTATGGCAATGCTCTGTACATGGGATGTGCACGCAGCGCTACAACACAAGAGGTTGTCAATGGATCCCTTTCGCGTGCAGTGAAGATGATAAAGAGGGCAAAACTATCTGTAAATGACGAGTGCGTGAGATCGAGCATATCTTTCCTCGAGATGAAATGTCCATTCCAAAATATCACAGATGTGAAAATATGTCCTGAAGACACGTATCTTAGTGATTGGAGGTGGCTAGGATTTCATCAGGTGGACTTTGGGTGGGGCAACCCCAGCATTGTTTGGCCTGGTAAAATTTTGTTCTGCCCGATTTTAATCCTGCCTCCACCAGAGTGCAAGAGCGAAGTCATGATGTTCTTCTGCAAGCCACCCTCAGCATTGAAAGCCCTACAAACTGAAATGCATCGTTTCATGTGAATTCGTGGTTATTTGGTAGCGAGACTACTAATATGAAAGTCCAAATTTGAGCTAGGTGGTGTTGTATTGGAGCATTAGTTTAAGAAAAAAGATGATGTATTTTTCAGCATTTATCACAGTACCAGATAAAAATCTGAGAGAATGGTTTTTAAGGCCCTTATTTCTCATAGTGAAGGATAAAAAAATAACATTATATCATTAAAAAAAAATTATGATGAGTTATTAGCAAATCTTTCCTAAAGAGGTGGATATAACAAAACAACTTTATACTATTAAAATAATACGATGATTTATTAGCAAATCATTCAGAAAATCATTCCTAAAGAGGTGGGTATAGCAAAATAACATTATATCATTAAAATAATATGATGATTTATTAGTAAATCATTTCTAAAGAGGTGGATACCCTTGATGGTGCCTTCTCTACTTGCTCCTTTGAGATATTGACCTAGGTCTTCAGTGGCCAAAATGAAGAGAAACTAGAGAAAGATTCACCCAGTCTTAAGCCACCATGGGAAGTATTTAAAGTCATGGTAGGGGAACCATTTAAGAGTATAGAGTAGAAGGGTGTTGAAATAAGGGACGTAATCCAAGAGATCCACTAAATGGAAAAGAACGAGCACGATGAACCTAGAGGATATAATCCTATCACAATTTTTCATAAGCTTTAGAGATATCCAATTTGATGAGCATGCCAAACTTTTTCGAGATCATAAGAGAATGAATGACCTCATGGGTTGCCACAATCACATCTAGGACTTGTCAACCTTCAACAAATATTGTTTTCTCAAGAGAGAAAATGTTTTTAAGAAGGTTTGAGTTAGTTCACAATATCAAAAAGAAATGATTTTATAGACCACATTACTTAAGGCTATAGGTCAGAATCAACTAGGATCATAAGATTTAGCAGTCTTAAGAATTAAAGTAATGAATTTATCATTTAAAATAAACCATACCTATTGAGATCATGAAGACTCTTCAACCAAGGCATGGACTTTTGGTTAAATCTCGGCATTTCCATTACCATATCTTCAAAATTCCAAATGTAATTTCCCTCATTAGGGCCTGATTTTGATTTGACAAATGAATGAGGTGGTGAATATGGATAGTAATGTGGTTGATTTCATCTTGTTTTTTGGGCATAGGTTCTATGAGCATGTCATGATAATATGATACCAATTGTTACGCAATCTGTTCATGCTATAAAAGTATCTGGTGATTCCTCGAGGAGACATAAAGGATCCTATTATGGTGACATTGCCTAATCATTTATTTGTAAAACAAATGTGTATTTTTCTCTCCATCCTTTAGAAAGTGTACCTGATATTTTTGTTTCAATATAAATTCCTCTTGTTTACATCTTTTCTCTAGTTTGTTAATCAATTGGCCTCTTCCTTGATCAATTCCTCTAAGCTTCATTCTAGAATAATTTTTCATTGAATCATCTACATACATGCCTCTAGGGATTTTTTATCCGTGAATATATGACCAAAATCATTTTTATGCCAATCCCTAAGTTTTTCCTTAAATTCCTTATGTTTTTACTAGAATGTGATCATACAATTCCACCCATCGACATTGATTTCATCACACCAGTTCTTGGCTTTAGTTAGGAAATTAGGATCTTGAAGAAAAAAAATCTCAAATCTAAAGGGGTGATTCCATGGAGAAACTTTCAAATCCAATTCTAAATGAACTACCTAATGATTTTTCCCTAAATAGGGTAATATATATTCTTCAACAAATATATCTTGGCCTAAAAAAGATTCTAATATAAAAAATTAATCTAATTGACATGCCACATGATCATTTTCACCCCTATGATTATTTCATGTAAATACACCATAAATGGTATCAAGATCAGTCACCCTCAAATCATGAAAGAGATCCCCAAAATGGTGTGGTGTGCCTAAGGGTCAAAACTCCTAATTCCACCTTTCTTTTCCTCCAAATTTTTAATAAGGTTAAAATCTCCACAAGAAATCCAAAGATCATCCTTATGGAGAGCTCTTATTACCGAAGGTTGGAAAAAAATTCCCCATTGTCAATAGGGAGATGTAGGCCATATACAACTCTTAGGTACACCATTTCCTTGGTGCCCACATAGAAAAATCATCTAGAAAGGATGCAAAGTAAATCTCGAAAAGATACTATGAGTAGATTCCGAATAATAAAAATAGACCCAAAACACCCTTTAGCATCTAGGTCCATTGTCTGCCATTCCTTCTAACACTAAACCACAATATCTTGAACCCTCTCTCTTGATACTTTTGTATCTTGTAACATAACAATTGCATGTTTCTTCTTTTTTATTCTATCCCTAATGTACCTTGGTTTATCTTAGCTATTGATGCCTCAAATATTCCAAGTGATAATCTTCATTGGGCATAGTGTTGAGAGGAGGAGAACATCTTTCGGTGTGTGACCACCTTCCTTAAATTCACAAGAAACACATTGACATTCTAAATTGATTCTTTTGTGTTATTTCATCCTTTTCTCTTACTTTCTTTGATTAATTTTCCCTTTCATTTCATTTTTGTGTGTGAACTCCCATTCCAATGCTTTATAATTCATTCTCCCCATCTCCCGCCATTCCTTCATTTTACCATTTAACATTAAGCTCATAATATTGGGATTTCTATTTAGCAGGTGTGGACTACATGGTCATGCATACCCATTTGTTGATAATCATATTCATAAATTGTTCTTCCACACTTAGGGTCTCCAAGTTCTCTTCTACATCCATCTTGACCTCGTTGTTTGTGGATGATGCCTTTATCTCTTGTTTCTCAATTCGGGTTTATTGATTCCTTCTATTAGGAGTGGGTTTTCCTTTGGGAGCTTTGCATTTTGGATCCATGACCATTAGTTCTTCTATAAATTCTATGTTCTCATCCTCATGCACGAGCCGAGAGAGAAATTATTTTCCACTCGAAAAATATTTTCTTTTGATTAAGTTGGATGAATTTTAGGGTTTCTCCTCTTATTGACTACTTTCTAGAACCCATATGTATTACCTTGTGATATTTCCTCCTATAATTCCAATTTATTAATTGAGAAATCAAAAAATATGTGGCCGGAAATGTCAATACTTGAATGTAAAACAATATTAATCCAGAGGTTGAGTCTAAACTTTGACATGATAAGATATTTGGATTGAATTTGGGAGGGTCTCAGAGATATTCATATACACAAAAATACTAGGATAGGAGGTATAATGACTTCTCCTTCTAACTTATGAAATCTTCATAAAAGTACCAATGGAATTACCAATTCCTTTGAGAGTATTAAGACCCCAAGAATATTTTGGAAATGAAAAAATTATCAGCTAGACATGGGCTACTAGAACTTGTTCCTTCTTTGGATTATAATATTCTTCTCAAAATATCATGAACATACTAGTATTGTTAAAAAAATAAGGGTTATTTTCAAAGACGCGAGCCTTGTCCTCTAGCTTAGATAAAATCACCATAGAGAATGTGTTGCCTCTTAATTTCAAATAGATGTGGCCTTTGGGTTGCCATTTGTTTTGGATCAACTTTGCCAAATCCCTCTCAATCAACCAAAAACTAATATATTTTCATATTAGGGCATGATCCTTCATATGTTAACGATATCCTTCTATTTTTTCAGATTGCGCAATGTATTTAGGGTTTACTATTGCTTTAGGTAATAATATTTCCTTGAGGCAAGATTACCACTGGAATCCAAGAATTAAATTGTATCAGCCATTACCATTCCTTGATGAGGCTCTTAATCCACCTGCATTAAGTTGTTGAGTACCAATTATGAAATTCTTTTAGGAGGGGTTCACACCCCTTCCCATAGAACCACTCTTTCAACTAATTAGACTTAGCCAAAAATATAGTGTCCAAAACAGTTAGTAAGTCGACTAAAGATCAAACCTCATGGGGGGTGGTTATTGGAAACTATATCGCTACGTAGAGGGGGATGTGAATTAGTAGTGAAATCACTTATAAATTTTTCTCCAAAATATTACTCTTTAATCATGCATAAACTGAAACAAAAAAGCATAGATCAGAATATCAAATATAAAAAAGAACCATGAAAGCATTCAACACCAAGGACACATATATTTCTCGTGGAGAACCCCATCAAGGGAAAAAAAACCACTTGTTGTTTTTACGTTGATCAAATATTCATTATCCTAAGGAAATAATTTACATATATTTACAGTTGAATACTATCAAATGGATATATATATTTCTAATGCAGAGCTACAAACTACCATCTTCTAGAATCCACCATGATCAACGATCATTTCCCAGATACTTTCGAACTATCAAACGACTGTACATAATCCTATCTCTTAGAAGCCTCCATGACCAATGACCCTCACCCAATTTTTTCCAAAATATCGATCTACTATTGGATTGATAAAACTACTCTATTATATTGAATTTGATGGAGTCCTCCAATTCCACTCTACTTTTTTCGCATTTCATACATTTTCGAACTGGGACCGAGAACTACTCAATATGAAAATGGAAAAAACATATCTTCAAAGCACATAATAAAAACCCAAAACTACACCACAAAATGCATCACAATATCACCACACACTACATAAAATAATATCATCTTGATACATCAGCTAAAACCCTATCTGCATCAAGTAAAAATTATATCAAATGACATCTTCACACAAAAAATGTACTGGAGAATATGCTAGGCAAAAAAAATATCCAAATACTCCTACAATCAAAAATTATTTCACCTCCTCGTTTTCTCCAAAAAATAATTGCTAAAACATACTTCAGCTAACTGTTGCAACACCTGCAAACTACTTCAAAAATTCTAAATTACACAACTCTCACATCTTGGACACAACCTTCTAATCTCACACTCACTCAACACAAACAAAATCAACAATACTATCATTAATCTTTCTCAAATATATGGATTAACTGAGGTGCTCAACTCAATAATTACCAAGAACTACTCAGCTCCACAAACTTTGATCATACCTTGATTCGATCCAGATTCAGCTCATTGACTTGATCAAGCCACTAACTCCACATCATGAATGATATTGCCAATGTTAGTCACATTCTAGAAGTTAATTAACCATTTTCCAACCGTTCCGTGATGAGCCTCAAAAAAGGAAAGTGAATAAAAAAAATAAACACGTGATTTCTATGAGGAATGGGGAGAAAAACACGCTTTAGGACATAACCAGAAGAATACCTCGAGTTCATCTCGAATGGCCACATGCATAGGCCTACTTCCTAGCGACTAAAGCCTCTCAGTTGCATGCACAGGCTTGCATCCATGCAACTGTGACAGAGGATAAAAAAACTTACTCAAGTCAGCTCAGAACTCTACCAAACATCTTGAACACCTTCATCAACCCCTAAGCACACCTCCAAGCCCCTATGACAAGTTTTCAACTAGTGACATAGGAAAATAACCTTTGCAACAAGTCAATCACATGCATGCCCTAGTATGCCAAAACCCCTCATCAAGGCCAACACCTCCAGCTCCTCAAACAACAATAACAACCTGTCCAAACACCTCCACCACCTGTAGCAACATCTCTAGCACCTGTAGAAGAATATCCTACACCTACACCAGTAGCACCAAGTCATCCAACTGTCTCTAACACCTGTAGAGGCACCTCAAGTCATCCAAATTCCTCCAGCATCTTTAGAAGCACCTCCAATAAATGTAGCTCCAACATATGTAGCAACATCAACCTATGGAAAGTCAACATAACATGCCCTGCTCAAGTCATCCAACTACCTCCAACATCTGTAGAGGAACCTCCAACATATGTGGCTTCAAAATATGTAGCAACATCGACTTATGGCAAGTCAACATAACTTTCCCTACAATCATCTCTTTATATCCTCCAAATATTGCACTAAGTCATGTGATAACCATGTTGATATCAATGTCAACCAACAAGACCACCAACCCAAACACTCATCACACTCATCACACATTATGAAGAGGACTACCAACAACATCAAGTTGACATAATGCATATGATGAATAGTACCAAGACCCTGTTGACATCAATGCCAACACTACAATGGCAAAAAGCTCCCCCTTTGGCATTGTTGTCAACCTTAATATGATCTCCAACATCTGAGGCTACAATACTGATGTTGATATCTAACAATACAAATTCTCCCTTTTTGACATCAATGGAAAAGAGCTTTACCGACACTGAAGAACAATGCCAATAATGTATCAAATGAAAGAAATACTCCCTTATCATAAAAAACACCATGCTAATACAATAATCATGTAGACCAATAATGTGCCTACAAAACAAGACGTTGAGATGCCAATACACCTTAAGCTGAAGAAATAAAACCTCTCCAATTGAACATGTTGCCCCTAAGCATGTAATGGAGTTGCAATCACACTCTCTTTGTTGTAGTAGCAACACCTCCACCTACAACAATAAGCCTCCTTGGCAAGTGCAAGAGACCACTCTTCAAGAACTAGAATCCTACAGACTTTGGACAATGATATACAATGAATTATCATACATATAAAATGATTTATTGTGAAATACATGGTTGTTACAAGTACATAAGACTAAAATATGACTCAATTATTAAAAAAAATCACCAACCAATGACTCTAATGATCCAATATTACAACATCCACCCAACGTAGTGGGGCTACATCAATGATATACAAAATATGACATGAAACCAATTAGCCCATACATGGCTAATTGACAAAATGGGTCTCTCCATGACCAATACACCCAAAAGATGTAACAAATGATAATACATGGATTTTACAATCACACGCAAAGGTTATCTCCTTTATGCATCCAAAAAATAATAATATGACATAAGTGGATGACATCAATGAGCATCAATATCAGCAACGCTAATACATGGCATATGCATCAAGTACAAGGCCCCTATTAGCAATGACATAAACTCTCCATATGTAGTAGCAACAACGAAATATTATCAAAAACATATGCTAGTGCATGACCACTCAACACATTGGCCATTACCATCTTGACAATGAAGATCCTATTGTAAAATCATGATAGCCACCAACAACCACCATGATCCACATAGGCATCAAGAAAAAAATCAATTGATAGTAGCTACAAGGAAATATGTGATTGGAGTAACAACAAATACATATCCTCATCATAAAAATGAATCCATGAGGCTCATCAACCAACAATATAGTATATCATCAACTCAAATCATGAGAAACACAACAATAGGAAGCAATATCATCACTAGTAGCATATGAACCAATACATGCAATCTCTCCAACAACATCAAGATATGGCCAATATGTAATGCATTCGAGCAGAAAAATCAAAGAAATAATTTATGGAACAACAATATTAACTCACTGTCTCCTCAATCCTCAAGCCATAAACTCACTCTCTTTCCCCATGAGAGGAAAATCAAAGTAGCAACAACATAAAACCATCACAATATTGGAAATAACATACATACTCCATGGAACACCAACATCATGCTTTAGCCATATATTGTAATTATATCACATGCACATGAAAATTTCATTAACAAGAACATTATTTCTCCATATAACGTGAGTATCAATTGAAATCATCATGTCTCAACCTTCCAAAAAAATATCAGTAGTAGCATGTATCATACATTTAGAAATATAATACATAAGTAATAATATGCATACTCTAGATGAAATAACTCCAACATATTATCTGATCTCCATAGAAGCTACACATGCATGTCAATACATGATAAAAAATATGATCTAACAATATGAGCATCATCAATATACCAACTATGTCATGCAAGCACACCATCGTGCAATATGTGGAAGGAACAACAAAATTTTCCCCTGTATCAAATCAAAGTCAAATATGTTGAAAAAAATCTCCTTAATGCTAACACTTTGTACGTCGACTTGGAAGAAAAAATTCTCCCCTTGAATGTATGATCGCATCATCACACCATAATCATGCATATAAGAATACTACATGGCCACCATATCATCAAAAGTGTCAATGAAGCTTCAACATGCAGTTACTCTAAAAACCATCAGTAACAATATGGGTGATCCAATAGATATTCAAACAAGAAAGAAATAGATCAAAAATAAAAATACACTTCAAACTTCCTGAACTCATCTTGAACACATGCATCTCCTACAATATGCAAATTTGTCTTCATGTACCCTTGCTGATCTTATGGGAGTTCCTTGCTGATCTTTTCTCCTCCAAATTTTCATTTGTTGATCCTTCTTCTCCTTATGCGGTTGGCCTTGCATACTCTCCTTTCTATGATTCGGTCTCATGTAACACATGGGAAAATTGCAATCCTTGGCCTTATGGCCAATATTATCATACTCAAAACATCTTATGTGACCAAGGAATAGAGGAATATTTTGATATATTTTGTTGATCTGATTTATATTCCTTGTGTGTGCCTTGCAATCAATAGAAATATAGCCAAAATAATTGCATGAGATACAATAACCATAAAAAGGACTGTTATACCTCGCATATGGTGCTCTTCTTTACATGCAGGCTTGATTTTTCTTCTCCTACTACTACTCCTTTTGATGAGAGGGTATGGTTTCTTCACTATTGAAATTTTTTTCCATATGTCCATGTTTTCGATAGTTGTAGCATTTTATCATTTTTAATCTTCTTTCAACTACTCTTATTAGGTGAGAGGATTTTATCTCTTTGTCACAATTTTCTAATGTATTTCCATGTACTCCACAGTTATGAAATTCACCAATATTTTTATTCTTCTTTGACCTTCTTTGTTTGTTCTCCTGTTTCTTGCATTGCTGCAACTGATTTTTCCAAAGTGACCCATAGGTTTCAACAATCGAACTAGAAATGACATAGATATTGATGGTGCAAAAACCTTTCCAAAGAAAAAAAACCACCCATTGTTGTTGCGCTACTCAAGTATTCATTATGTTAAGCAAATTATTTACATAGAGTTATAACTCGCTACTATCAAATGAACATTTATTTCTCATGCTGATACAAACTACCATCCATTGGAAGCCACCAGGACCAAAGATCCTTTCCTAGTTTATTATGAACTATCCAACTACTATTGGATCAAGAAAACCACTTACTTATATTGAATTCTCCGGAGTCCTCCAACTCCACTCCTCTATGTGGTTCTCATTTCATATATTTTCAAACTAGAACCGAGAATTGCTCAACATGAACACGAAAACAACATATATTCAAAGCACATAATCAAAACCAAAAACTACACCACAACTGCATCACAATCTCGCCATACACTGCATAAAATAATCTTATAAATAGATTAGCTAAAAACCTCTTTGCATTAAGTAAAAATACTCTCAAATGAATGCTACACATAAACAATATAATAGAGAATATGCTAGGAGAAACAAATATCCAAATACTCCTTCAATCAAACTCTCTTTCACCTCCTCACTTGCTGCACAAAATACTAGTTGAAACACACTTCATCTAATTGCTGCAACACCTATAAACTACTTCAGAAAATATGCATCACACAACTCTCACAGCTTTCACACAACCACCAAGAAATACTGAGCTCCACTAACTTTGTTCATACACTTTATTCGATTTGGATTCATCTCATTGAATTGATCAAGCAAATAACTACACTTCATGAAGATTATTGTCAATATTAATCACATTCTAGAAGCATATGAACATTTTTCTGACCTTTAGATGATGAGTCTCGAACAAGAAAACACGAAAAGCTAAATAAACAACTAATGTGTGCGAGGAATGCAGAGAAAAATAAATTAGGCCACAGTTGCAGACACAACAGTAGTTGAACTCGACTGGTCACATTAATATGGCTGCTCCAAATGACTAGAGCCTCTAATTTGCATGCATAGTCTTGTATCCATTCAACTCTAACAGAGGATAATACAAACTTATTGAAATCAACGCAGAACTCTATCAAACTTCTTGGACACCTTCATCAACTCCTAAAAATAGCTACAAGCCTTTGCAACAAGTATGCAACTAATGACATAGGCCAAGAACCTTTGCAGCAATTCAATGACATTCAGGCCCTAGTCTACCAAAACTACTCATCAAGACCAACACCTCCAACTCCTCAAGCAACAATAACAACATTTCCAAACACCTTCATGACCTATAGAAACATCTCCAACACCTTTAGCAGCAACACCAAGCCATACAACATCCTTTAACACCTGTAGAGGCACCTCAATTCATCCAACTACCTCCAAAATATGTATATGCACCTACAACATATATAGAAACATCATCCTATGACAAGTTAACATAACATGTCCTGCTCACTTCATCCAATTACCTCTAACATTTGTAGAGGTACCTTCAGCATATGTAGTAACATCAACCTATGGAAATTCAACATAACATGCCATTCAAGCATCTCTTCTTAGTCTCCAAATCCTACACTAAGTTATGTCATAACCATGTTGACATCAATTCCAACCAACATGACCACCAATCGAAACACTCATCACACTCATGACACATCATGAGGAGGACTACTAACAACATTAGATTGACTTAAGGCATATGATGAACAATACCAAGACCTTTTTGACATCAATTCCAACACTATAATTCGAACATTGGTTGTGCCATGTGCTAGGGGGAGGAGACATGCTAAAATATCAAGTTGTCTTAGGGCTGGTGTGGCCCAGGTTGGGTGATATCCCTAGGTGAAATTGACAGATTAGATGCCCCTCGGACGTCACTCCTCAAGCTACAAGTCAAGCCTGGAAGATCATAGACAACTTGAAAGACAAATAATAATAATAATTATTATGAAAAAGAAAATACAATAATAACTAATAAAGAAGAAAGAATTATAAAAGTAAATAAATAAAATAATAAATAATAAATTGAAGTTCAAAATAAATATATATAAAAATAAAATATAAAAATAGTAATAATAAGTAAAGTTAACAAAAAGAAAAAATGAATGAAATAAGCAAGAGTTATATTAAGAAAAATATTGGCAGGTTGACACATGGATTGTGTGCATGTGGATCCCTTTCCCATCCGCTTCCATTTTTGGAATTGTTTGTTCTATTTAATGGATGAAAATGGATATGAGAAGCATTCATTCTTTTAAAAGGAGAGTGGCATGAGATAAAGAATTCTTTGGTAGTACTAGTTGATTGAGGGCTTGGGGTTGGCCAATTGTAGAAATATTATATGCAGTTGCACCTATAGTTGGGTAGAGAATCACCGCCAAAACTGTGTTGCAGTTAGTAACATTCAAGTAGCATCATGGATCCATAATCGAAAGTAAGACACATATTTGTTTTACAAGAAAGTATTCATTGCTCATGGTTTTAAAAAATTCCATGCTAAATCTGTGAATACTTTGTGTCAATAATTAATAAAATTGTTTGATGTAATTAATATATATATATATATAGATAGATAGATATATAGATATTCTCAATTCTTACATTTTTATCATAGAATCAAATTATATAAACTTTCTCATTTAAAAAAAAACACTTCTTATTTTATTTAAAAAAAATTAAATCACTTAAAATTTACAACATATATTATATAGAGTATTTTGAATGTTGTTTTTAGTTAGAAAATTCTAGATATCATAATTATTTTAATGATGATTATAAATTTAACGATATTTTTTTAATTTCAATTTATCCTTTTCTTTAGTAAAATATTGCATTATATGATGTATAATCCCAACAATAAAATTTTAATCTCTACATTTCATAGTCTAAGTTATTATAATTTTTTATTTCTTAATTTTTTATTCTTTAAAGAATTATATAATTAATTGGTGCAAAATCTTCTTAGAATAATTATTTGAAATCTCCATCTTTTATACTAAGTCTTCATATTTTATATGAATATAAATATGGTCACATCGTAATCATCTTTTTAAATATTATTAATATTAATATAAAGATAAATAAAATATTAGGCTATTATTTGAAAATTTTATATTATAAAATTAATATATATTTTTTAATAATTTAATTTTTTTTGGCCTTTGGGAAGATCAATTAATGGTGCCCATGAAAATGATGGTGTGGAGTCTCCATTTTCATGTAGTTTCACACTTGTTTTTGCATGTGATTATTATGTTTTTACACATTTTTTATCATTATCATCATTTTTCACATCTTTGTGCTATTATTTCTAATTTGAGCATGACAAGATACTTGTTTAACCATTTAGTATGTTTCCTTTATTTTCAATGTTTTAAGAAGATTTATATAATGTTACTAATGATGACCAATCTGGAGGATGAATTCCTGTGCTATAAGTGAAGCGTTCTTGTTTACTCAGTTCAGTTATTTAGTTATTGTTCACACAATGCAACTCCCATTCTTACCTTATTGTTTGTACTTCCACCTATTGTGGTGTGAATTAAGCACATGGGTTTTTGTAAAGTAGAGTTATGATATGGTTCTGGATTATTCCAACTGCACCCATTTCCTTAGGAATAAGCATGAAGTCACGATCAAATATATAGTCAAACCTCCTTCTATATAATATGCAATGAATAACATTGACTTTGCGAGCTCATAAAAAATTTGTTTCCCAGTTCATCAATAAGCTATGATTGGGAGTTCTATATGTTTTCAGTTCACTGTATATGATAGTGTATATGGTCATCCTAGATTTTGTTCTTAGCGTTGTACTAGATCTAGTGAGACAATAACCATATCCAATGTGGAGCCTTGTGACGCACGAAGATACACCATATCATTTCAATCTAAGCCAAGAATGTTTTTTTCTCTTTATGAAGATTCAAATTAGATTAAAACCTTAGGAATGTATGTGTTGTCTGATATGTGTTGTCTGATCTATATTCCATGAAATAAAAACGTTGGTCTTATCCATCAGACTCTATAATGAGGTGTATGCATAAGATTTTATAATGTAGGCAGAAATGGATTGCCAAAGGAGGGATTTTGTTATTGTTTCAGGATATTGGGATGATCCCATGTGATGACCACTAGAATTAAGCTCTACTTTATCACTTTCTCATGTAACAAACTTTAGGATTCTAATACTAAACAAATTCCAGGCTCATATATATACTGTTTGTGAATTTGCTAAAGTTTGAACAAGTTGGTTGGCCTAAGCCCACCAACCCTACTTTTGTCCTCTATCTCTTCTGGGTTTTCTTAATTTATGCTCTGATATACATAGTTATGTTCTTGTGGTTTGGTTCCATAAATAGCTTCGGGTTATGATAAGTTCTTGTATGTTCAAATTTTTTTGTTTATTATACAAATCTAATTTAACATGACATGTGCATTTTCATTCTTTGGAAGGTATTGATAGGAGTGCACAGATACTCAGTTTATAAATGATACAGAGTCTTGATTTATGAAATCGGTTTCTTCGTGTGGCCTTTTCGACATGGATGCTCGAGCATAAATGATATTTGACCTTATCTCATTTTATTCATAGCAAAAATTTGTTTTATATTCGTATGATCTTGATAGTCCGTGACATGTATTATCATGTAGCTATGTGACTTGGGCATTGCTATTGCGATTTGATAAGTAGCGTGGATACATTTGTTAAGGGTTATTGGTAGATCTATCATTATTTCATGCTATATGATATATATTTTGAATGCATGATTACAGTGATAAAGATCGAAATTGGAATATATATATATATATCTATATATATATCATTTCCTTTGATATTAACTAACTCTCGGTTGAGAATGTAAACTTGAAAAGTTGATTGTCAAAGGTATTGTCTAATGAAACTTGTGAAGCTTTCAATGATATCATGAGATTTCCTTTGATTAGGTTCAATATAAAGAGTAACATATCGAATACAAGACATAAGAAATTCTATAGATTTTGATGCCTGATTGAATCCGATAATTGTATCTTTTATTCCTTTGATATGTAATGCATGTCTAATTCAAATCTAGTTTAATGGTTAATTATTGCACATGATTGAAACTATTGTATTGAGGTGACATAAGGCTATGCCAAAGCTTCGAATATTTGTGAAAATGCTCTATATTTATCACTTTGAGATGTATATAAAGATAATATCATTGTTGATAGTTAACAAAGAGTGCATGTCTATAGAGGATCTTAGCATTGTTAATTGCAAATGATATCTCTTTTTATTTCAGAACACATATTTTGTAATAGGGTAATGACATAGAGAGATGTCTATATTTGATTCAAGAAGACTATTTAATCTTATTGTTGGAGTAAGCATGTTAAGCTTAAGTCGGTTCTATTTTATTTGTGTGTTTTCTACCAAGGATAGTTATGCTTCTTTCCCTTCACAAGTTGTGTGATTCTTAATCCCTTGCTAATCCATTATTTCCCTATTTTTGAAAGTGTGATGAGACATATTTCTCTTTGTCCCTTAGACAATTGTGATATACTTCACATAGAAATTTCTTAGCCCAACAGGGAGCTGGGAGTACGATCTCTTATTTTTTCTTACTTTAAAAGTGTGAAGATCATTAGGGTTTCTGACTTTGTATCCTCTCGTAAACTGAGATAAGCTTCGAATAGAAGTTGCAATTTCAGTGACTAGTAGCTAGGGCTTTTGTTTTCTCGATGATGCCATTAGTGTCATGGAATTGAATTATTGGTAAAAGCCTTATTGAATACTTAGATAGAGAGTGATTCTACATATTTCTGAGGTCGTCTTCTAGCATATATTATGTTGTGCTCCGAAGCTTACGAAACCACAAATTCAATATTGAATCTTGTACTTTTAACCTAGCACATATCATACCTAATAGATGTCTTATGTGCGAGGTTCACATAAATGAACTTTTATGTGTGAGGTTGAAATCTCCCCAATTGACATACTTCTAAGGGGCATATGTAGCAACCAAAAAGTTATGGTAGTAAGTGTTTGAAATCAACCATATATCATAAAAATACAACACTAACCCAATTATTAGTTCCTATATATATTTATATTTCAATCATTATTATTTATAATAATAATAATTTTGATGTAATAGTGAATAAATAATAATTTAAATTAATAAATAAAAAATACATAACTTCAAAAATAACTTCAAATATAAAACAAAATTCATAGTCATAGAACCAAAAAAGACCATTTAGGAATTTATTCAACAAAATATGTAATGATGGCTCGAGGCCAACAACATTTTCAAATAGAACCATCTATAACTCTAATATTGTGCTTCATTTTCAATGCTAAGACCCTAAAAAATGAATATCAATAATATTTATGTGGAAGTTATTCAACACAAACGTAGTTCCAGCATAGGTAATAGTTGTGCTTTTTTGCTAATGCCGCATCCAATGCATTGCAACAATACTCTCATGAATCTCTTTAATTTTATAATTTTTAATGGCATGTATATCGACCATAATTTCAATATTTTTTATAATTTTATAATAGTATTTTATCAAAATGACCTCGTTCATCGCTAGAAAATTCAAAAAGAGAAAAATATATAAAATATATAAAAAATAAATTACTTAATGTATAAAAAAAACATAAATAAATAAATAAAATCAAAACTTCATAGATGAAAATTCAAAAAAGAAAAATATATAAAATATATAAAAAATAAATTACTTAATGTATAAAAAAAACATAAATAAATAAATAAAATCAAAACTTCATAGATAAATAACGATCCATTTCTTTTCTTTTCAAAGACATGGTAAAATATAATACAGAATGTCTAACGATAAACGACGATCCATTTATTTTCAAAGACTATTGGGTAGAGTAATATAAAATGTCAAAGTTAAAGAGACTGAAATAATGCAAGGTATGAAGATGTTTTTAAAATATAAACAATATAATATAAATAAGGGAAATTAGTAGATAGTTTATTAGTGTAATAATTAAATATAATCCAAAACAAGATGATTCTTAGATTTAAGGAAAACATACCAGATTAAATAAATACTAGTATTTTTAATAAAATTGTTTGTAGGAAAGATTGTATAATTATGATGTAATTTAGATATGTCAAATAAAAAATGTAATTTCTTTTATAATATATTTTCGATAACTTGAATTCATTTATTTTTTTAAAATGTAAATTTAACTTTCTACAAATATAAGATTTTTTTTAACATTATAGGTATGGGTGTTTATATAAAAGATTCAACAAATATTTTATTAAAATTGAAAAACATGTATTACAAAGATTTTAACGAGAAACACATTTCATTAAATTTGAAATTATTCAATATATTTAGAATTTAGAAGAATAGTTATAACTAGATTATTTTGAAATTAGTTAGTTCATTACATTGGATGCATCTATTCACCATTTTTTATGATAAAAATATCATGGTAAACTATATAAAAAAAATAAGTAAAGTAAATTTTAACATCTTAATTTTGAACTCCTTATATTATTTCTCCTAATATTATTTATAACTCCCGCTATAAAGTCGACTAATATTATTTCATGACAAAAATATTATGTATATTAGTATTATTAACCAATTTATTTATAATTCACTATATTAAATATCACATTACTTGTGTTAAGTTACTATTCTAATAGAAGGTTGGCACTTTTAAATTATCAACAAAAGTTATTTAATGATAGAAGTATATCAATATATATGTTACCATAACAATTCTAATTTAAGGTACTATTAGTAATTTTGTTTACATTGAGTATCATATTTTGTTATATAATTAAGGAGTTTGATAACATTTTATAATCAACAAGAGTAAATATTACAGAAAAATCATATTATGTTTAAATGTATTCCTTTAACAATCAAAACCAACACAAATACATTATTAGCATTAATTATTTTGTAAAACAGCATAAATCCATCTTATAGCCACATCTACCAAGTGCAAACAAGGATTAATTATGGAGTTAAAATGAACCTAATATTGTACTCTTGCATTCCATAATGGATTTCCTCAAGCCTTTGAGTAGGCTTCATTATAAAAAAATCCCATGGTATGGATCTAATCTCATACTCTTGCATTCATAATGAATTTCCTCAAGCCTTTAAATAGGCTTCATTATAACAAATACTATAGAAAAATACCATGGTCTATGGAATACCATGGGCTTATAAAGCACCATCGATAAACTCAGCAAATGATTAACACAAACTCATCTTAACTAGTCTATGATGTTAACATTTAACGAAGACCTCCCCATATCCTAGTAAACATAAACATTTACAAACTTAAATGTTTATGTCGGGTCTTGCCATACTGGGTTGTATAACACCTCTCCACATAATCACAATATTAACTTAAGATAAAATACATATTTTTACTCAAGTAAAACCAATTAGTGACCATGAATAGGGCAGGTCAAACATGGGATTTTTGGGCACAACAATATCAATACATAGTAAGGGTGTGAAAGTGGTTATCTGTAGGAATCAATTAAATCATATTAATATGTCTAACACCATAGAAATATATTATAGTTATGTATAATATACATATTCCTTGATGTCTAATTTGTGTGCTTAATGAATCTCACCCTAGGTTTTGTAGAACCTAGGGGATGATCTAATTATCAAAATATGCCGGTGTTGTGGGGATCTCGGTGTAAAACTTGGCAATGATTCCTTCCCTTGCAAATTTGGAATTGAAACTAGTATACTAAAAAGTTAATAAGGAATATATATTTTCATGCTAAATTTTTGAGGCCCCTTAGTGCTTTTAAAAAAAACCATAAGAGGAGCTTCACGCTAATTGGAAATAATTATCAAAAATCATCATTACCAAATAAACTCTCTTTCTAGAAGAAAAATCCTCATATTGTAGGTGGAGAAACCCAGTTTCATCCATGCCTAGTTTAGCCTAGTGATTGGGTGGAGATCATGGTAAATCTTGTTATGACATGTTTACTGTGTTGGCCTAGTGACCGATACGGATTAAGGTAAAGCCTTATTTCTATTTATGAGGATGACGTGGTTTAGAAAGCCCTAATACCAAATAAAATCTATTTCTAGAAGAAAAACCCTCAAATGTAGTTAGGACAGGGTACTTATTTCAGCTCCATGAAATTTCTCTCAATTCTCTAACCCCCTATCCCCCAGCAGGATGGAGACCGCAACAACAACTACAATACTAAGGTCTCATGCCTCCACGTATAATGCCTATTGTTGCAATGATTTCTCATAATGCTAGCCACCAAAAAAAACCAATAGCTCCATAAGTACCAACCTAGCATGCATCTAATCCAAATAATAGGTAGTCCCAACCTATATACAACATCGATCCTTCCAATTTTCGCAATTACTCACTAATATTGGTCCAAATCAATGATGTACACATCAAGTTAGGAAAATCAACTTAGAATCCTCGACCTCCTGTCATTATTGAGCACTATGAAAGTGATGTACCCGAGGAATAACCAGAGATCAAGAGGAAGAAAATAATGTAGAAAAACAACAAGCAACAATGATTTCATCTCCTATCCAACCATTTTGCACAAAAATTGAAAGATAAGAATCATGATCAAGCTATAAATATTTAGTTGGACGAGCTTAAAAGTATTTATGTGAAGGTCCCCCTTCTTTATGACATCAACAAAATACCCATTTAAAAAATTTCATCAAATATTCCTACATCAAAGGGCTAGACAGAAAGAAAATAAATCCTTCTACCATTCATGTATGGGACAACTTTCTGATATCATGCTCAAGAAAACTACATATCCAAACTATGTTTACCCCATAAGTCTTGTTGTGACTATACATATAAGTGATACTCCCATTACCAAAATTGATTGACCATGGAGTATCTATTACTATCATGATCAAGGACACTATGCTGAGATTTATCTTTTAGTTGTCTCTATGAGATATTCCCGCTATTTTGCATCTAGCAGATACCTCATCTCTATTTCCAGAAGGAATACTGGAAGATATATGTTTTTCAATTGATTCATGGGGTACCATTGTAATTTCAATGTCTTGGAATTAAAAAAATAGCTCAATGGTTACCTTCTTATTCTAGGTAGGCCATGGTTGGCTACAACACATGCTTAAAAGGGTAAAAGGAAGGAAAAATGAGAATATAAAATTATTACTCTACAAAAAAACTCACAATTTATCCACCTGTAAAACCTTCCTTAGACAAAGAGAATCCAATGTGGATAGAATAAGATGGATATGTTCCAATTCTTCTCATTCTAACAATTGATTGATCTGACTCTCTCAGAAAAATTGAAGAAGAAATTATGTTCTCAAAATTTATGGAGAACTTGTATGAGAATCTTTTTCTCTTTGGGGACATAGAAATCTATGAAGATTGGGAAATTAATGGCTTATTGATTGAATAACCTACATCACAGAGGTTATATAGTGTAATGGAAATTCATTCTTCCAATAATATGATTGAAGTTGCACTCAAGAAGACATCAAGAATCAATGATAGTTTCATTGTTTCCCAAGAACATAAATTGCTAGAAATTCTACAGGAAAAAAGTCTAGCCTTTTCTTATAACTATTCATTTATGAAAGGTATATGTTAAGACATATTCCAACATCACATGTATATGAAATATGGAGCCATTTACATTAGGAAGCCACAAAGAAGGATGAATCAAACACTTAAGGTTATTGTAAAGATTAAATTACATAAATTGTTGGATGCATGAATAATCCCACAGGAGTATATCCTAATGGGGAAGTTTAAAGTTGTATTCCAAGAATATGACTAATATTCCAAGGTCATCATGCCATTTGAATTAATATACATTGGTTTAATTGTAAAAGCTTAACCATTAGGTTTTTCATTTGGTATAGAAGGGCCCTTGCAATATAAATCAAAATTAGAAAGACAAAAAAAGAAGTATTTCTATATATAAGAAAGAAAAAAGTGTTAAGGAAAGGTATTTCTATTTCCTAGAAAATAAGATTTAGCATTGAAATGTTATACAAAAGTTACCCTTCTTTTTAAAATGCCAGAATGTGGTTGCTTTTCACATGGAAATAATATTTGAAACCCTTCTATGATAGGAAAAACCTCATTTTGAAAGATGTTGAAGTCTATGTATTCTCTTAAATTATCTTTAGTCCAAAAAAACTACATTTATCTGAAGTAATCTAATTAAACCTTAAATTTGTGTAGACAAATTTTGATCGAACAAATGAGCTCATGACATAGAAGAAAAGGAAATAATAGTACCTTCAACATATTTTCCATCGTAAAATCCTCTGTAAATAGTCTGAAATGTGTCCTGGGTGGTAATACTCATCATATCCAGTTTTTTTGGTTAATTACCCACTCCTTTGGCTTCCGGGGTTCTGATTTTGTCCATACTTTGATTAGATGCTTGTCTAAATTTGTATAATCAAGTTTTTTCTTTCTTTTTCTGAAAAAAACCACTCTTGTTTGGAATCCCATCCTTCCCTTTTATTTTGATTTCATTGGACTTCCAACTACTGTTAGCGGCCCCCTTCTCACCCTCCTTTTTCTCCTAAGTTTTTGAACCATGACCATCATCAACAATAGGTCCTACAACCAAATCTAGAACTGAACTCGAGAGTCCATACCTTCATCCTAAATTCCACTCAAGAATCCAATGGACAGAGAAAGAGCTCTCCCAACATGAGAAGGAATAAGAGTAGCGCGAAACTAAATTTTAATAAGTAACTTTTAGATTTTAGAGTAACCATAAATTTCAATTGTTGTGGTAGCTTATGTTGCCACTATTGAGGTTAAATTTTCTTTTTATTTGAGCATTTTTCCAATATTGAGGTTTTTTTTTTTTTTTTTTTTATTCGAGAAAAGGGAGGTTACTTGACATAGAGATATATCTAATGGTTTTTCAAGCTTAGAGAGTGATCATTTTGGCATGAGGTTATCAATAGAAATTATAAAAGAACACCCTAATATAAGCAGGTATGTTCATATAAGAAGGGAAAAGGGACATGAGCTTTACATATAAGGGGAATATCTACTAACCCTTAAGGACGTGGAAAATATCTTCAAATATGTAAATAATGTTATTAATAAAATCAAGTAGTTGTAGGTGGCCAATTATTTTCAGGTAACTTAACTTAGAGCTCAAAAATGACCTATTAGAAGCTATACATGGTTTAGTTTAAATTAGTAAATTGCATTAGTGATTTTTACTTGTATTTCTTATTAGCTAGTCGTATATTTTAGCCTCATTCTCAATTAGTAATTTATGTTAGTCATTTTTAGTTGGATCACTTAATATTGCTCATTTTTCTTAGTATTTCAGTTGGAAAAGCTACACTGACTAATATTTTAGTCACCTAGTCACTAATTTCTCATTTTCTACTAGTGAGATCCACATATGAAGAAGGATAATCTCAAAAGATAAGAGATAAGACCTCTAGAGTATGAATTTGAGATCTCTATCCATGGTAAATTGATAAAAACACCATATAAATATCTAGAAGGAGAAGATTTGAGAATATTTTTTTAATTTCCTGAAATTCTATAACCATCGCACTTGCAAAGTAGAGCAACTTGTGTTGGTCATTGCAAGTTCTTGGTTATGCAAATTGCAGCCATTACAAGTGAACAAGCATGCTCAGTGCATGAGAGCTTAAAACATTGTTTTTGAGTTGATTGACCCATAAAATCAGACTTAATTGCAGAATCTGGATTATCCACAGTATCATAAAACAATGATCAATGTTTCGAATCCCAACAGGGATCCATCTTCGGGACGAGAAATGAATGAAGAACGAAAGAAGGTCACAAAAGGTCAAGGTATAAATAGTGAAGGATTATGATGATGAGAAGAGCCGACAACAGATTTTGTTAATCTATTTAAAATAAATTTTATTTTATTCTTTATAAACTCAGACTTTTTGAAGAGGTGATGCTTAGTTATTTTCAAAGGGACAATGATAAAGTGTTCAAGGATGTTGATTAATCCGCTTTTCATGCCTTTTTAGTGGATGTTATAAAATAATCTATATCACCCCAATGTAGCTAGGAGGTCA
Source organism: Pinus albicaulis (assembly GCA_034641835.2). Taxonomy (NCBI): domain Eukaryota; kingdom Viridiplantae; phylum Streptophyta; class Pinopsida; order Pinales; family Pinaceae; genus Pinus; species Pinus albicaulis. Next base: position 1,264,887,141 of record CM076578.1, on the reverse strand, counting down.
CTTAGGGAACAATATCATGTTTTCAAGGGATTTTGGAGGGAAATAAATCTTCATTTTGAGGAAGATTCATGCTCACTCTTCTTATATAAATAGAAGGACTAAGTAACCCATTAAGAGTTGAATTTTTAATATATAAAGTCAACAGTAGTCAAGTTAATAAAGGAATTTGATTAGTAAGTCAAATATATGAGCTGAATGATGATGGAAGTGACTAATATTCAAGAATAAGGAATATGTTCCCAATTCCAAGGATTTAAGGAGGCTTATCATGGATGAATCCCGTAAAATACATTACTTAGGTGACCTTAGATATAAAAATAATAGACAACCATGAAGAGGAAATATTTTTTGCTAGGGATAAATAAATATATTGAGAATAGCTCACAAAAATGTTTGGAATATGAACAAGTGAAGGTAGAGTGCATAAATCAAGTTGGAATTCTACAACCACTTCCAATTCCATAATGGAAATGGGAGGTCATATGCATGGGCTTCATTATAGGATTTCCGAGGACATCTAGAAAACATGATGTTATCATGGTGGTAATGTCTAAGTTAATAAGGGAAGATAACTTCATAGCCGTTAAGTCTAGTCATAAGGAAATATATATAACACAAATCTTGATGAAGGATTTAATGAGGTTTCATTGAAGACACAAAAGGATAATATGAGTTAGAGATGCCAAATTCACTTCAAAATTTTGGAAGTCACTATTTTTGGTTTAGGAACCCGACTGGCATTTAGCATGGGTTAACATCCTTAGATTCATGGTCAAATAGAAAGAGAGTAGAATAATGGAAGACATGTTGAGGATGTATGTGATCGATTAGCCAAGAAAGTGGGGAGACTGCCTTCCACTGGTAGAATTTGCGTACAACAATGGTTATCAAGAATCAATGGCAATGAGCCATGATGGCTTGAAGGATCCTGACCTAGGTTCAAAGTAATCATGCAACCAAGAAAAACCTCCAACTACTGGCCCTTTCGAAAGTGATCTGCTTACGTAGACCAAAGTCTCACCCGAAGCAGTATGGGGGGTGCTGGAACCGGGTTTCTGCACCCTAAGGGAGATTTTGATGTGTACCCAATCCATAATTAATAAATATACTACCTATTGCCTTGCACGGAACTTCACAGAACCAGATCTAACTGCAGACAAATAGTAAAGCAGTTTTGCACGCCTAGATAGTGATGAATAGACTTATCCCTTGCGCATTCACAGATTATTATTGAACAAAACCTTACGCGGATATATTATTATACTTCCACATAACAAATTACTACCTTTATATCTAACAATAAAGTAGAACGATACTTGCACATAGATGCAATTTACCAACTTTAATTAATCATGGAAATACATATGCATTCAACAGAATAGATCCAAATCTATAATAAGAAACAAATAATGCACATAAAAAATCTAAGACAGTTAACTATAGGAATCATATAAAGTATGAGTCGCCAAAATTGGCTTCTTTATTAAGAGATCTTGAGTTCAATACAATCTTTCTGCCTATGCAGACAACAACAAGGTCCTTGCACACAACTCAGGACTTAGGTCTTCGTGCACACAGGCATCAAGAGCCTTTCTACCGAGAAAAAAATCATATCAACTACTCAGGCATAAAAAATCATAGCCTAAACATGAGATATATACCTATCATCAAATATCTAACTCTTACATATTTATATATTTCCACATGTGCACATACCATGGTCTCAAACCATGGTTTGAGACTCATCGTTTTCCCTTTTATGCATTACAATAATTAAGGGACTTTGACCCTCCCCAAAGCCCCTTGATATCTATGTGCAACACTTACAAACAAAAACTTAACAAAAATTTATCCAAAATTGCTTTACCCAAGGGACCCTTCTCCAAAAAACCCCCAACACAATCTAGTGACTCGTCTCGAGTCACTCTGGTCCGACTACCTCCATCTTATCTTTGAGCTCCTGTACCGAACTCTGAAATGAAATAATGACTTCGGTGCTTTGTGTTGTAGTGCTCTGCACTTCTTTGACCAACTTCTGTGTGGTTGGACCTTCGACAGCTAGGCTGATGCTTCATTGTGTTTTTTGCAGTTTCTTAAGGGCTACATCAATGGTCTGCGAGAGGTGCAAGGCCTCATCTTCCCATGGCTTCATTTTTTTCTCCAATAAAGTATCTCGCTGGTGCACCATCTCGATCTCTTCATGGATGGCATGACTCTCCTGCAACTAGGCTAGTCTTTGGGTAGGCACAAGGGTCGGCGTTGTGACCCGAATGTCAACAAATTGCTACTCTTTGGCCCTCACATCTACCTTGAGCTGCCGGATGACAGGGTCATTTAGGTCAGACGCCCAAAGACCCATTTCTTCTTAAAATAGTTGGCTTCCAGCATCCACGGGAGTAGTCATGCTAGTGGTCGATTCTTGGACAACTGCAGTGCACTGTGCACGTACTTATAGAGGTGCTTCTGGTTGCAGTTTCATATGAAGGTCGACAATATTTTGTTGAAGCTTCACACGGACTGTCGTGATCTCTGAGCACAATGCCTTGAGTGCAAATACAAGGATTTCTAGCTTAACTATCGGCGCGGTTGTGGCAGGTACTATGACCTCTAGCAGGTCACCGCATAGTCAATTGATCATTGATTCTAGTGTCGCGCATTAATCTTCGGCCACTCGATGAGGCTCTTTTGCACTTTGTTGTTCTTTTTGCATCATTTCCACTTGCTTCTAAGACTCTGTAGCCACTTTGGAGGCATGGACCTCTTGGTACTACAACTCGTCCATGATCATTGTGTGCATGGCATGAAGTTTGTCGCCACATGCGCAAGGTCATCCTCCGTGACCATATATGGTAGCTCATACCAAACACCCTCGACATCCCCTTCTGCGTGCATGTGAATATTATGGAAAGTGGCTCTAAAACCTACAATATGTTTTTATTTCTAGTACAATGTCAGTGATAAGCACATCTTGGACTACATTGCCTGAAATACCTTTGAATCAAATAATAACCAGAAAAGTTTGTTCTCTGTGATTTGGGAAGGAACCTTGGAGTTCCATACTGTTGCATAGTGTGCATATTCACAGAAATCCGATTCGATATATGGGAATTGGGCCTTAGTTAGCATCCTCCAACCAATTAGCATAATCAGAAGTAGCAACCAAACATAGTAGAAATGTTTCCTCTTCTCCTGTGCCTCGTGCAACAAAACCATTTGTTGGCATGAGGGGTCCTGACCCTGGTTCAAAGTAATCATGCAATCAACAAAACCCTCCAACTACTGGCCCTTTCAGCAGTGATTTTCTTGCACAAACTATAGTCTCACCCAAAGCAGTATGGGGGTTGTTGGAACTAGGTTTCCACACCCTAAGGGAGCTTTTGATGTGGACCCAATCCCTACTTAACAGATCTACTGCCTACTACATTGTGCGCAACTTCATAGAACCAAATCTAATTGCAGACAAACAGTAAAGCTGTTGTGCGTGCTTAGGTAGTGATAAACAAACTTATCCCTTGTGCATTCATAGATTATTACAGAATAAACCCTTATGTAGATAGAATATTATACTTCCATAGAACAACTTACTACCTTTAGATCTAAGAATAAAGTAGAACAATACTTGTGCATAGATGCAATTTACAGATGTGACTTATAAATCATGGAAGTACATATGCATTCAACCAAACAGATCCAGATCTATAATAAGAAACATATAATGCACATAAGAAATCTAAGACATTTAACTACAAGAATTATATAAATTTTGAGTCGCCAAAATTGGCTTCTTTATTCAGAGATATTTAGTTCAATACAATCTTTCCGTGTGCACACACAGCAGGAGGGTCCTTGCACATAGCTCAGGACATAGCTCTATGTGCACACAACCAGCAAGAGCCTTTCTACCCAGAAAAAACTTAGATCAACTACTGATGCATAAAAAATCATAGCTTAAACATGAGATCTATATATATCATCAGATATCTGACTCTTACATATTTATATCTTTCCACATGTGCACATACCATGGTTTTAGACTCCTGGTTTTCCCTTTTACTTGTTACACTAATTAAGTAACTTTGACCTACAACAAAGCCCCTTGACATCTGCACACAACACTTACAAAAAAAAACTTAACCAAAATTTATCCAAAATTGCTTTACCCAGGGGACCCTGCTCTAAGAAGCCACTTTGAGGCACTTTATGGTAGGAAATGAAAAACCTCTATCAGTTGAGAATATCATGTAAATATGGTAATTTTTAGGCCATATTTGCTAAAATATGTTGGAATATTTGTGTTGGCATTGATTTCAACAACGTCATGATCATACTTGTCATATGCATGTGTGATGGACATTGACTTGGTCATCCTATTATTTGGAATTGATGTATTGACAGTGATATGGTTATGTTGACATTGATGTCAACTCTTGAGGTCATGCAGTTATGTCAACATCATCATGATGTAGATTGATGGATAATGGTGTGCATTAGTATGTGTTGGGATTGATAGAGCTTGATGGAAGCATGCTCATATTGGAGGAGTTGGCATGTGTTGTCATGTGAATTTATGGACATATCATGATGGTTTGATGATGCTTCCATAGGTAGAGGAGGATGCTACATTTTGATGATGTAGATCTACATGTAATAGAGATGGTTCATGGGACAATAGTTGAGTTATCAACTAGGTCTTCATTATGTCTTTATGTGTATGCATATGAGGATAATTGTTTTAGTGATATGATGGCTTGATGATGGTGCTATAGAGGTTGTATAGTTCTGACATAGGTGTTGTAGCTTGTGGAAAAGTCTGATGGAGAGTGAAGGACTTGTTGGCATACTTTCCAACCTTGTTTGTTGACCCTTCTAGGTCAACTTGGTAGTGGCACTTGGGAGGCTTGTATGATATAATTTCAGATTTTTCATTGGCCATGTCAGAGGCCTAGAGGCTAGTACAAATGTAGGGGAAGGTGATCTAATAGCTGGTAGATGTCCTGAGTTGAAGGACTAGTGGTTTCCCTTAGTTCTAGCCATATTTGTAGGCACATAAGCCTATGGGCGCCACCATAATCCTATAGTCACATGGAGACAATGCTAAGGGAGAAGTTATGGATCCAGGGTGACATATTCACAGGAAGATAGTGTTAAGGGAGAGACAATGGGATTTCAAGATATTTCCTCTGCATTCATGCTATTGTTCGGAAGTAAATTAGTTTGGAAATTCGCAGAGGCTTTAAGAGTTAATGACAATTTAAGGTAAAAAATGGTTTGAAAAGATCCTCTCATGATGTGAATGCATTTACTACACTAGTAGTGACCTTCGTGGATTTATTTTGTCCAAATTTTGCACCTTTCATCCTATCGCTTAGCTCAATTTCACCCTACATGTTTTATATTCATGCATTGTTAGATTTGTGGTTGTTGATTGTGAGTATATATCATGTGTATGTGTGGAAGAGAAGGTTTCATTGAGTGTTGTTTCTTAAGATCTTGTGTAGATCCTGTATGCTTCAATCCATGAGTGTTTATGATTGAATACTGTCTATATTTGAAGCATGTTGCAGAATAGATCATAAGTGAAGTTGCTGGTGTATAATTTGATTTGGAGAGTTTGGTATGTTGCTGGAGTATATGTTGGTGATCTTCTCACACTTTTTTGTAGGAGTTGCAGAGGAATTTAGCACATAGCCATGTGACTTATGATGTTATAAGTAGTATGAAACATTATATTGTTGTGAGGGTCTAGTATCTAGATTGTTTGGCAACAATTTTATATTGGATAGCACATATTTTGTGCATTGTTTTTAATTTTATTGGATGATTATATCTTTTTGTTGAGAACATGTATGCAGAGATGATTTCTTATTGAGCATAGTGTCTTGGGATCCAGTTTGAAAATGCATGAAAGGAGGTCTGCATAGTGGTGAGGAGCAATGACATCATGGAGGTGGAGCAGTGATATCAAAGCTTTAGTGAAAGGAAGAAATTTCTCAATCAAATTGTGGTTGGATAGTCCAATGGTAGTTGGGCGTGGATCGACTGATCATGGTGGCCTTTATTAGATGGTAATTCGTAGAGATACGTAGAGAACATAGTACTCTGAGCTGATCCAGTAGTATGAGTCTCCTAACCGATCATTGTTGGAATTTTTATATGGGGTTGAGTCTCCATGCTGATGGGAGTCAAAAAACTATGTAAAAGATCAATTGCATAACTAATAGAATATCATAGAAGAGCAACAACATCAAGGGTGGTTTTTTTCTAGGTGAAGGATGTTCCACCAAATATCTTCTGTCTTTTGTGTGGGTGTTTTTTGTGGTTTTTCTTTGAATTTTTTCTCTAGCATATCTTGATTATATGCTTGCATGCTTATTTTTTACACATATGTTGCTAAAATATTGTGAGTTGTTGCAGTAATATGTGTGTGATTCAGTAAAAGTAATAAAAGAAAAAAAGTGTTAATAAGATCACCCTACTGATTCACCCCCCCTCTTAGTATTTCTCAAAGGTTTCCAACAATTGGTATTAGAGTGAGGCTCTTGGTTACAACTTGGTCGTTGGAGAGTAGATTTGGGGTTTGTTGGAGAAATATTAATATATTTTTTTCAAAATGGGAAATAAAAAGAGGATCAAATTTCATAAAAAGAATGGCCTTCATGATAAGGAATCTTAGCCATAAGAATATCATCTTCCTAGTGCAATTGGTTCAACAAATAAAGTGAAAAATTAAATAGATCAAGAACCAAAGGTATTGCAACAAAATCAATTGAAAGGTATAAATATAATTGACTTTATTTTGATTTACAATTGTCAAACACACATGGAATGGTGAACATAATGTGAAATAATAAGCTTTCATTCCATTTATTATTCACAATAATGTACATTTATACATTTCCATGTGACCCTTGGTCTTCACATACTAAGTGGTCTCTTGGACTTCGGTGACTGTTCACATTCCACACCAACCCTTAGTGGATTAGGTGCCCAACATTCCCTACCATAATCCGAAGGGGTATGTATGAATCCAAGAAGAGAGATTTAATACAAAATACAATAATGTATGACAACAATAGGATGAATGTTCTATCTGATATGATGGCACAAAGTGGGAGAAATCAAGGTCTAAATTAGTGATGGTTTAAGGATGACCACCAACACTGGAACACTTATTTCATTTCCTAGAACTGTTCCAAATATGTCAAGAAGCTCGCGTATTCTGCTAGAGAAATTAAACCTAATGATTTAGAGAGGGAGACCTTCAACTTGGAAAAGGGAGGTCTGCAACCTGTGTAAAAAAGGGATAACCTCAACCTGAAAAGGGAGGTCTGTAACCTATAGTGGTTTAAGGATGACCACCAACTCTGGAATGTTTAATGCAATTCCTGGAAATCCTTTAAAACTAGAAATAGGCTGAAGTATTCTGCTAGAAGAATTGTCCCCAATTATTTGAAGAGGGAGAAAATCAACCTCAAAAGGGAGGTCTCAACCTCACATAGATGTTTTAAGGTTGACAACCAACCAAAGGCACGATCAGGGGAATTTTTGTCTTTGGATACAACTTTGAGGCTTTACCTTCTGGTTATGATCGTATGTTGTGTTTTTTGTTCCTCAGACTTTACCTTTCAGTAAAAGGCATCAGACTTCAGGATGCTCAACAAAGAATTCACGGTGCTTGTTTTTCGTGAGATTTCACCCATCAGGCATCAGATTTCACCATGTTCAACAATAAAAAGGAATCAAAGTTCATAATGAAAAGACTCCACTGAACACCGTAAATTTTAATCACAGTGTAAGCCGATAAACAATAATTATTATTATGGTGTTAAATAGTTAAATTAATTTTGATGTAAAGAATGCCAATTTTACCCCTTTCCCTTTTCCATGGGACTTCACCTTTCGATAAAAGATAAAAAGGATAATCCCTAAACTTATAAAATGGATTGTTGAAGCACGGGCTTTACCTTCTGGTTATGATTGTATGTTGTGTTCGATGTTCCTCGGACTTTACCTTTCAATAAAAGGCATCAGACTTCAGGCTTCTCAACAATGAATTCACGGTGCTTGTTTTTTGTCATATTTCACCCATCAGGCATCAGATTTGGCCATGTTCAACAATAAAAAGGAATCAAAGTTCACAATGAAAAGACTCCACTAAACACTGTAAAGTTTAATCACAGTGTAAGCTGGGCAGCAAAATTTTTATATTTTTCTTTGGATATATTGAATTGTTTTTTATAATTTTGTAATTTATCTAACATAAGAAAAAAAGAAAGGTAAATAACTTGAAGTGGTATAGACACAAAATCATATAATGCTACACAGTGTAATAACAACCAACAATACATAAATATATTATCATATTTCTTCATTAGACTTACCCTGTTCAACAAGAAAAAGTTAAAATGGTGGTCGCATGCACGCATTTCTAGAGGTCCAGAGGGTGTGAATAATAATTGTATCAAACAGATGGATTGTCTCAAATATCCTGCTGAGTAACCGAAGCTCTACCCTATGCTAGCTTCTCAATAGTTTATTTAGAATAAACGTTGTTCTTGGTGTGGAAGTGTGAAGATGCGCTGCCATTTATAAAGTAGCTCCAGAATTCTCGACATCAAGCTAAGCAGAATAACGCGTAATGCCAAAAGTAATGGCAGGGAAACCTTTGTAGTTTGGTAGACTTCTTTCTGGGTTCTACAATGTAGGGGAAGGGAAGAGAGATTCGTAGAAGTTACAAAATTAGTTAGGTTGTTAGGTTAAATGAAGTAAGTAGTAGATCAATGGTTTAAAACATTTCAATCATCTAACATTTGATCTGACGGTGTAGATAGAGACATCGTGGCAACTAGGAGAGTTGTTTTCAAATAAAGATGCCTTACGGCGTAATTAAAATAAAATATATTAAATACAAAACTTTATCAAACAAATTAAAAAACTAATAAAATACTATATTGTTGAATGGCATTACTAAAAATTTACAAATATTGTTAACTAATATTGTTTATATTAACATATATGCAGTTTAATATTGTTTATATTAACAAATATACACTTTAATATGTGTGCGTTTTATTTTATATTAATAGATGTAATTTTTATAATTAAATTTATTAAAATATGTTTTTAATATAATAATAAGTTATCTTAAATTGAAAATATAGAGAAAAACCACGATTCAAAAAAAATGGGAATAATAGAAAAAATAAAAAATAAAAATAAAAATAAAAATGTTAAGTAAAAAGAAAATAAAACTAAAAAGATAGTAACTAATAGAAATGGAAGCCATAATAAGACTTCAACCAAACACCTTACAAATAAATAAATCTAAATAATAATAAATAACAAAAAAATAAAATCTTAATATTAAATTATGAATAACTACAAAGACAAATTAATAAAAAATCAAACAGAAAACTAAATACCTAATAATATATATTATTCATATGATATTTGAAATATGTATATTTCTATTTAAATAATAATAATAATAAATTTATAAATCAATATAAATTCCAAAATAATATTTAAGTCTGTTGAATATTTTAATTTTTAAAATAATAAAATAATATTTAATTTTGTTAAATATTTTAATTTTTAAAATAATAAATATAAATAATTATAATAAAGACAACTATATATAAAATAATTTACTATATATAATATAATTTTAAATGTATAAGTTAAATCTAGTTAATGTTATTGCATTTCAAGTGTTTTGAGTTGTAAAATAATTTCACAATTTTTCAAAGATTTATTGTCCGTCCAAATCCTATCAACAATAGATTTTGTCTTTAAATATTATTAGTTTCCTTTTTACACATGTATAATATCTAATTTTTCTCTCCCCCTTGTAAACATCTCAACATATAATGTCACGTTACCACTTTTTTATTTAAATATTTTTGTTATGATTTATAGTTACCGTTTAAAGATTCAAGGTGCAAAATCCAGATTATTTTTTTATTCACTAATAATTATTTGTATTAATTGTGAATGAATTATTGTATTTTTTGTTTTCAAATAATAATAAATAATATATACTAAATTATCATTATGAAATTGCAATAAAATGTGTAGAAAAACAATTAAATATGTAGAAAACCATTAACCTCAGTTATCTTATTTGTTTGGATTCAAATTTTACCTTTATTTTTTATAAATAACTATTTTATTTTTTATAATACATATATTTATATTAAAACACATTAGGTGGGAACTATGCTACGCTTACACTATTGCAGATATTTTTCAAAAACGTGAAAAACATTGTTTGGGGTTATACATATTTTTCCTAGTTTAAATTAAATCCATTTTTTTCAACTTTGTTCTTTATTTACATTCAATAGAATTGATACCATAACGTAGTACCAAATAAAGGAGTAGCAGATACCTAATTAGTGTACGATGTACATTTTATTAGTCTAAAAAATAATTAAAATTGTGATATATGATATTCAAAGAGAAATACGATAATTAAATAAATTAAAATTTATATTTCTCTAATTATTGTACATGAAAAAAATATTAAAATAAATAATAAAAATTGGAATAAATAAATATAAATTTAACTAAACTATATAAGTGTGGTAATATCTTCTCATTTTCGAAAGAACACAAAATATACTACAAAACTCAAACAAAAAAATTAGTGAATCATACAAAAAAAAATTGAAAGAAATTATTAAAAATATAACTATGTACGTTGATAAATAAAGATCCCACGATCAAAGAATTTGGTTCTAATATTTTAGAACCAAATAATTTGTTTATAATATTTTAAATTTATTTTAAATTTAATATGATTACATAAGTTAAATGGTTAAATGAAATTTCATTGTGATTACTTTTTTACAATAATGATTTCTTCTTCTTTTTATTCCATTTCCCTTATTAAAAACTAATATGTTATTATTAATTAAAAAAACATAACTAATTTCTAAAATTAAAACTTGTTTTTATTTCTTAATATTAAATATCATTTATCTATATAATAATTTTTATTTTTTATTAAAATTAAAAAAATTATTGATGATGATGACTAATGTTTATTAAGATAAATATGGCTCATTGGACCAAAAGAATCTAAGAGTGATTCTTTAAAATTTTATTTTTATGATCAAACAGAAGGGAAAGAATTGCTCTGGCTTAATAAGTCAATAAGATTGGAAGTGTGACAGATGTTAGGGGATTGAGAGTGGATGTTGATAAAATTACCTATTGATCAAATAGCTCTCCAGGTGAGAACCTGGAGAGTGTATACACACATACACACACTCTGATCATTGAATCAGATGAGCCTAAGTTATATTGGGTTTCACACTCACGGGATGGTTTCAACCACTCCCTCGATATCAAGATATGAGATCTATGATTGGAATCTCAATCCTATCTTTATGATAACAACCACCTAACTATGGATTTCTCCATTAATTCGAACACTCCCTCTTAATGGAGAAAGGGTACTAAACAATAACATACGATAACATATGCCTGTTGGTCTAGTCTCAACTAGGCTTACAATGGTAAAAAAAAGACATAAAAAATTTGGTAACAGAGTTTTCATCTTGGTCTTTATGCTTGTGAGACCATATTTGTTCATTCGCGGATGAGGCTTTATCTTCAATTTCTTTGTCATGAGATAGTGATGTATCTTCGCCTCATTTCTTCCCCAATGATGGAAATATTGAATGCCTACCCTCGTCCTTTTGAAAGTTATGACAGGCTTAATAGAAAACTATTTTCTCTCACCATTTCTGGTGTCACGCATGTAAATTTCAGCAATGTTGTCATCTGCACACACATAAATATTGATGAGATTATCAAATTTTAAATTCTCTCCAGCTCTGTCTTCTTCTACCACGTCTTCGCCATCAGCTTCATGTGGCTCGTCGAATTGATCTTCTACCATGCAGGCAGGAATCCTCCCTTTGGAAGCTCTTCAACAATAGAACCTTGTAGACTGTGGCTTGTATGCCACGTAGGGCTTAGTGCCCTCAGCCCTTGTGACGAGCAACAAATGACCTCTCAACAAATTCACAATGCTATCAATGTCTAATTCTTAGGCTCTCAGATCTCCCCTACTCTGTTGTTACTTCCACTGCCAAGCTTCAAATTTGTATGCACAGCACAGGTCCATTTACTTCGACCTGAAGCTCTGATACCATGATAAAATTAGCTATTGATCAAATAGCTCTCCAGGTGAGAACCTAGAGAGTGTATACACACATACACACACTCTGATCATTGAATCAGATGAGCCTAAATTATATAGGCTTTCACACTCGTGAGATGGTTTCATCCACTCCCTCGATATCAGGATATGAGATCTATGATTAGAATCTCAATCCTATCTTTATGATAACAACCACCTAACTATGGATTTCTCCATTAATTCCAACGAGTAAGACTTGGGAATTCTAAAAGGAAGTGTTTTTCATCTTCCAGCTTCTTAGTATCGCAAATCTGATAATTATATCATTTCAGAGAGTGAGAATTAGTTCTTATCCTAGAGATGTTCATTTGTAAAATAAACATATCTATCAATCTAAATATTTAGAGTACTTCATAAATTAAAATAAATTTATAGTTATAATTTTCTATTTTGAAATATAATATTTAATATATTTTTTTTAACCAAATGCATTTTTTTACATATGATAATTTAAATTGACCTATTTTTCGTTAAATAACAAGAGCTACATAGTAACGAGTACATGTAGCTTAGTTTAAATGTAGCTTAATTAAACTATAATATATTAAATATAAAAATTTATCACACAAATTAAAAAACAAATCAAATACTATATTGTTAAATGCCATCACTAAAAATTTAGAAATATTGTTAACTAATATTTTTATATTAACAAATATATACTTTAATATGTGTGTGTTTTATTTTATATTAATAGATATAATTTTTTATAAATAAATTTATTAAAATATGTTTTTAATATAATAATAGGTCATCTTAAATTGAAAATATAGAGAAAAACTATGATTCAAGAAAAAGGAAAACTAGAAAAAGTAAAAAATATAAATGAAAAAAAAGGTTAAATAAAAAAGAATTTAAACTAAAAAAACTAAAAAGATAGTAACTATAATAAAAATTCAACCAATCACCTTACAAATAAATAAATTTAAATAATAATAAATAACAAAAAATTGAATCCTAATATTGAATTATGGATAAACTGCAAAAACAAACTAACAAGAAGTCAAATGCAAAACTTAATACCTAATACCACATTAAAAAATATATATTATTCATATGATTAGATAAATGTCTTTAGGATAAATCACATTATTAGGATGGCTAGTTTCTAAACGGTTAGTTCAACTACTAGTTTTCAAACTGCTAGTTCAACGACTAGTTTTCAAATGGCTAGTTTTTGAGCAACTAATTTCAGGAAATGATGCATCCACTCTATTTATTCGTTAAGATCCATCCATGGGCTTAGTCACCTTGCCCTGAGGATGAACCACATTAATTGGTTGGAAACGTCTATTTTTTTTACCAAATCCTAATAATGTGATTAATTCAAAAGACATTTATCTAATTTATGAATCAAAAAAATCTTAGATCTAATATTCATATGATATTTTAAATATGTATATTTTTATTTAAATAATAATCATAAATTTTTAAATTAATATAAATTCCAAAATAATATTTAAGTGTGTTAAATATTTTGATTTTTAAAATAATAAATATAAATAGTAAAGACTATATATATATAGGTTAAATCTAGTTAATGCTATTGCATTTCGTGTTTTGAGTTGTAAAATGATTTCGCAATCTTTCAAAGGTTTATTGGCCGTCCAAATCCTATCACAATAGATTTTGTCTTTAAGTATTATGAGTTTCCTTTTTACATATATAATATCTAATGATCTCTCTCTAAACATCTCAACATATAATGTCACGTTACCAATTTTTTATTTAAATATTTTTGTTATGATTTATAGTTACCGGTTAAAGATTCATGGTGCAAAATCCAAATTATTTTTTTATTAACTACCAATTAATTTTTTTTGTATTAATTGTGAATGAATTTATATTTCTGTTTTCAAATAATAATAAATAATATATGCTAAATTATCATAGCATTAAAACATGTAGAAAAATCATAAAATACGTAGAAAACCATTAAACTTACAAGTAGTCTTTAGTGTGACTTTTTACGGTGTAATTTCTCTAAATTTCGGCAGGAATTTATTGAAAAGAGAAGTTTGATTGTTAACTTTGCACAATCGAAGTGCTCTAGAGGTTTTTGAGGGTGTTGAATCCATATATAGAGTCAAAAAACCAGTTTGAATAACAAAAACCAAGATTTTACCTCAAAATTTTTCACCGGATTCCAGCATTTGAAACATCAAAAAGTTGCACTAAAGACAACTCCTTAAACGTAGTTATTTGATGATGAATAGATTTGCTTCGATTCAAAATTCAAAATTTCTTAAAATTAGTTTACCTTTATTTTCTTCTTCCGAAACCTTATCTTTATTTTTTATAAATAACTATTTTATTTTTAATAATATATATATATATATATATATATATATATATCTTATCCTACCTGTACACTATTGCAAATATTTTTCACAAACCTAAAAAACATTGTTTGGGATTATACATATTTTTCATAGTTTAAATTAAATTCAATTTTTTTCAACTTTGCTCTTAATTTACATTCAATAGAATTGAGATTATAAAAGAGTACCAAATAAAAGAGTAGCAAATATCAAGTTAGTATACGTTTTATATTATATTAGGAATTGTATCAAATGTTGCAAAGGAAACACCTTAAGGCTAGAAAAGAGTAGTATAGAAGAAATAAGATCTGATCAGAGTTCTATATAAGTAAATGAGAATTAGGAGCACCTTACCTAGCTAAATAAATTAATAAGAAATGTTTCACTAATATAGGTAATAGTGTCTGACTTAACAAGAGATGGACCAATTTAAACAATAGCAACATCACTCTAATGTAAAAAATAAACATAGAACTTTAGAACCTTATATATGTAAAATGCATATTCATATTGTCTGTAACATACACCGTTAACTTCACATGGAAATGTAAGGAGATAAAAAAATTTATACAAGTTACTCATGGGTAACTAACCATTCACCATTAAATATTTCCTACTCATCATTACATAGAATGTTTACCAGTTCATAGTGTAACTTTAGAATAAGAATAGTAAGCTCATTAACCATTCACAACCTCCATTACAATACATTAACATAATACTGTATGATGTAACCTTCCACTCATTTCATTATTCATGTACTCATCACATACTTGGCATTATGAAACTTCACAACAAGAAAGGAATCAACATCATCATCTTAACACAATAATCAATCAAATCATTGAACACCAATATACCCTGGAAACCCTGTAGGGTGAACACCAGCAAACGTTTAATTTTATTATTAAATGCTCGTGAGGGTGATCAACCCTCACTCAATGGCTTATAAGGGAGACCATCCCTTAACCATCGTTTATAAATCTTACAAGGAAATATACAAATATCTAGCTTAAAGCCATTACAATAAATATGATACCATTTACCCTCTGGTCTTCATATCTTCATATCTCGATGGCATGGATGTACCTACAATGTTCCATCATACACTGGATCATCTGGTAGTTCGCACTCATCTGCATGAACCATAATCATTTATCTGCCACCAGGTTAAGCATAATATTTCCTTTATACATATCACCATCATACCCTGCTAATGTTACCTTTAACGTACATTTATGTCAAGATTCATAAGGTATGATAAATCATTTCATATATCTATACTATAGTAGTTTCTCCATCTACTCATGTATCTTCATGACATGCAAGTAAAGTACCTTGACATTCTCCCTTTAACAACACATACCTCATATGTGCTGGCTATAAGTCATCACATTAACTAATGTTTCCGTCGCATAAGCATTGTAAGACAATAGCTATATCTCCCCAGCATACATTTAAAATAAATTGATACTTAGTTATGATACTCGTGCATGAAATTTACATAATTTAATCAAAATAGCTAACCCTTGAGCTATTACTTTTATTATATGGAGTGCAATCTAACAAATGTTGCTCCCATGCATGCAAAGGCATATAGATTCCAAAAGACTCTCGAACGAAGCACGTAGCTTCCTTCACGAGTCTTCCCAAAGAAAATATCAATGCGAGTGAGCATGTAAACATATGTTTTCTTTTTGTAAAACTATGCAATTAAGAATATAAATACATGTCTTCTTTTGCAAAGATTATACTAAACAATCATTTCCAATATAGTTTAGCACCACATGCTATCTTTCCCACCTACAAATATTTATATTCTTTCCAATGAAAGTTATTACTTATGTTGCATGCCAAAGCATGATCTTCTTCCAAAAGAAATTAACATCATAATCATGGTAATATAAAAGTAATCCCATAGTTTTCTCATCTAAATAAATAAAACTGAATAGTTCCTTTATCCGTGGATTTATTAAATAACCAATCTTTACCATTACCATGGTATCTACGCATGGACTTATTGAATAAATTAAATAACCAATCTTTACCATCACCATGGAATCTACGCATGGATTTATTGAATAACTAATCATTACCAATGTAATAACATTAGTTAATAAATCTTATTCGTATCTCACATATTTTAAATATATGCATATGTTTTTCCTATCTATATGCATTAAAAACAATGTATAGAGAATATGAAAGCATGCATATTTATCCATACATGCATGAAATAAATACACAAAGTAGACACATGCCTATTTTAGCTATGCATGCATTTCAAATGTCTCAATATAAGGTTAACAAAACCTTAATCTCAATATGTCCACTAAAACAAATTTTCACCTTAAGAAGGAAAATCTCTACTTATTATATTTTCCATTGAAATATTTTATCATATATTAACCCATCTTGATATGAGAATAAATTGTAAAATAAGTGAAGTATATATTTCAACTCACAAATAAGATTATACGAATGAAAATAAAAAAGAATTACTTATCTGGACAGAATTATTTATCTTGGCAGTAAATTCTTGCCTTTCCATGGTAGACTTCTTTGGTGAACACTCCCATATGCATGTCATTCCATGGAATTACCCATCAATATTTCCATTGGTTTAGGGCCACAAAGTGTAAATATCATATCTTTGGTGTAGAAGCAACTGCATATGTTTGGAATGAGCTCAAAATAATAGAGTTGCAGTGGGCTTCATATTGAACAGTAGATCCTCGATATAGTAATCCAGACTCTGTGACAGTATGATAAACTTAACATTTTCTCGCGAGCGTCCCTGAGGCTTCTCCTGAAACCCTCTGTTGTGACCCTGGATGGTATTTTATTTTTTTTCTCGGCAGGTTCTCCGTGAAAGCCGACGGGAATTGAACAAATTACTTCCGCAAAGAGGTAGCAGTCCAGCCTCATGTGTGCCCACTGGCATTAATGGCTCCCCCCAGCTTCGAAGACTAGCTAAAACATTTTAAGCAATGACAATCCCCCGCCATTTCATCGGACACTAGAATGCCATAGATGGTTATCAAGAATTGGTTTTACATTAACCGAATCTTGATTTTCTTGGGTTTGAATAGTTATATATAGTAACGTAATAATTATTTACTAGGAGTACGTGTGTTACATACTCCCCCCCTTGAAGAGAACACCGTCCTCGGTGTGCTTCTCTCACTGAAACTTAAGCTTATACTCATGATATAATGATATAAACAACCCAAAGGGGGTCATTCCCCTTCACAATGAAACACTTTCGTTTCCTTTAAATGCCATTAATTGAAACAATAATGTTCTTATCCATATTCATAAGCATGTATAGTGCAAAGAATATTCCATTTCCATTTCTAATTGCTTATCCCTTATTCAATTCATAAAAATATAGAAAAATATCTATACGAACTTACCATTATTTACCAATTACTATTGGAAGAAATGATGGCTTCTACGCAAGCTCTCTGAGAATGGTTGAACACCCATCAACACTTCCTGGAAAGAGCCTATAATGTATGACTAACAATTTAATCACATTAGTCACATAGTTTCAATAAAATGAAAATACTTGCAACCATCAAACATTATTGCAATATAAAGAGATGTTTTAATCAAAGTACTTCCATAAGTACTCAGAGAGGACCAACCCTCTCATCAATGCATCACGTGCACACTGTCTTAGCTCCTGCTAAAGACATCCACATAGTACTTCAAAAAGTACTCAAAGAGCACCTAGCTCTCCAATCGTACCAATGGTCAATCCATGCACCATAGGCATATCCTAGCATCTGCTAAGACATTCAAACAAATTAGTGATAATATAAATGAACTTATACATTCAATAATTCATTTTCCAAGCGCCAAGCTCCTTTCCTCTTAATATCTACATAGGATATTTACAAAAACTTATAAAACTTCATTTTAATATAACACATAACTTTTTACTTAACTTGTTCCACTATGAGAACCACAATGGTAAACAAAATGCTCCTCCTAATCCATAGGATCGAGTCATTTTTCACATCTAGACAGTCAATATTTCCACACTAAAAGGTCTTTATACTTATCTGGAAATTTAGTCTTTCAAGCTGTGGTCCTCCCAACCATCAAGGGAGGCTATTACGTCCTCCACTTGCCCCTAGCTCCAGAATCTGGACGGTGCCCCGAGTTAATAGTGGAATAAATTCTCTTTCTGCTATGACCTCTGGATGGCCAATCCAATTACACTTAGAAAATTATGGCTTTACAAGGGATGCTGTGAGCTATTTTCAACTGGACCCAACTAGCTCTAGAAAATACTCCCCTTTACCAATTTCACAGAACACCTACTCCTCCTCTGGGATTCAGCTTTATCCTCAGAGTAGTAGGTAACTGTCTTTCCAACTATCCCCAACCACCTCCTATTCTTGGAAACATTTCTACCATCGGATTAAAAATATTTTCTTTTCATTAATTAATTTCAGCAAATTAAATAATTTTCTTTATCAACAGTGATGATTTAAGTTTTTCTTGCCAGATAAAAGAAAATTAAAAAAAATTTCTTTAACTAGTTAATACTAGTTAACTTTAATGAAGCTGTCACAACTTCCCCCCCTGGAAGTAACATACATGTGTTGTACATTATTATTTCCAAATTAACAAAATCATGCACATTAAAAAAAAAGATACTTTAACATTTACTGTTACAATTCACATTGCAATGTTTGCGATGTTTTATTTTCACAGATTTTATGTTTCCATGAAGCTACCCATGCTTACTCTAAGAAACAATGCTAATCGTAAATATGCATTTCTCAAGCACATATTATCTTATGCAATCATTTTAAGTTCCTGCATAAAATGTTGTCATGCATACAATTTCTTCATGCATAAAAAAATATTCATTAATGCGTATGTGTCAATAACGATTAGGGTATGAGTGCAAACATTTCCAATTCCCATAATGTTTTGTTCCAACAGACTGACACACGAATTAATTATCATAATCATTTGTTCACAACTTTCAAATAGCTTTAGTCAAAATCAATTCGTGCATATAACTTTCATTAGTTATTCATTCATAACTAATCAATGCTATTAATCATTTTAATGCATCCATGACACGAGTCACTCTAAAACTAGTCCTTTCATGCCCTTATGATCTTAATGCATTCATGATGACTCATGCAAAAACTAGTCAGTCACTAGTCATTATACTTTCATGCTTTTTATATTTTCTTTCCTAAAGAAATAAAGCATAATACACATATTAATCTCATATGCATATTCTTATCCAGAAAAAGTATATTATAATAGCATGTACTTTTTTAAAATAGAAGCTAATCTCATGCAATTCCATTTATATAACAATTCATTTTTTTAAAGAAAATCAACATGCATATGCATAGACTTCTTAAAATAAAATAAAATAAAATACTTATCTTTATTTCATTTGAAGAACTTATCTCCCTACTGCAGTACTCATCCCCATCAGGAAATTCACATTTCTCCTCTACAACAATGTTTTCTTTTAGCAGCATCGACAAGATTTTATAGCATGATTAGATAAAGCCTTAATCAATAAATAATCAATCTTTGAGTGATCCTTTAACACCTATTCATGTGCGTATATGAGATGTGAATACAATGTCACAACATGCTTTCTTCTAACATCTCTACATTAGTGTGAGTAAGTAATTATCAATTCATGTCAAATAACTCCCACATTATTATGACATTTTTCACACACGCACACATTCGTACAAGACAAATCACTATATCTGTTAAGAAATTCCTTTAATGGAAAATGACACAATGTGCATTCGCTTTACTTAAACTTTTACAAAAGACCCACCACTTCAGCTTTTGCCTTTGGAGCATGCAAATATAATAAAGCTAACACATTGGTTGTTGTTCCTATGCATACAATGCATAAAGATTCTAATCTTAATTTCCCAACAGAGTACTTAACATAATCGAGTAGGCAAACTCATGATTCCTCTTCGAGGACATATAACATAATAGGCATGCAAAACATGGTTTTATTTTCCATAAAACTAATGGAATAAAACATAAGAATACATGCCTTATTCTTGAAATATTATACCCACATTAGCCATGTATATATTTCAAGGAAACCAAAACATTACTTTAGTTTTTGTACATGTAATTCATCTAGCAATGTAGTATATTCAAGAGGTTATTCTCTTTAGCCTATATTTATTTTCAAGAAAAGAACTTGGATTCCTTATCATTTAACACACCGATACGAAATCCCTTTTAAAAAAAAACAAGCTTCATATCTTTTCTTAAATAAGATATATATAAAGGCAAGCAAGTTTACTTATTTATGTTTTACTATTGCTCACACCTTTCAAGATACATACTAGTAATCTTTGCAGAACTCACATGGGTTTTTCTCAGCAAAACTAGCATAGTAGTTTGGTCTTTTACCATGGTATATCTCTAGGAATAATATAAATTTTCTAAAACATTAACATAATAGAAATCTTTTCAAGAACTTACATTGTAAGTTTGTCTTTACGTACATGGAAAAGATATATCATTTTTAAAGGAACTCTAACTTCATTGCTATTTACTTTGTACGCATTTTATTTTCCATAAATGCAATAACTATTGTTTCAGGAAAATAAAGATAATAATACTTATCTCTTGAAACTCTTTATTCAACCTGGATTAGAGATGCGATGCATTCCTTCACATATGCGCACTTCATCTTGGATCTCTCAATTTCTTTCCGCTTAACAAATCCCAAAGGCGCCAGTGCTGCAACCTTTAGCTCTGATACCACTTGTAACATACGTCGTTAACTTCACATAGAAATGTAAGGAGTTAAATTTTTTTATACAATTGCTCATGGGTAATTATCCATTCACTATTATATATTTTTTACTCATCATTACATAGAATGTTTACCAATTCATAGTGTAACTTTTAGAACAAGAATAGTAAGCTCCTTAACCATTAACAACTTCCATTACAATACATTAACATAATATTGTATGATGTAACCTTCCACTTATTTCAGTATTTATGTAGTCATCACCTACTTGGCATTATGGAACATCACAACAAGAAATGAATCAACATCATCATCTTGACACAATAATCAATCACATCATTGAACACCAATATACCCTGGAAACCCCGTAGGGTGAAAACCAGCAAACGTTTAATTTTATTATTAAACGCTCGTGAGGGTGATCAGCCCTCACTCAATGGCTTATAAGGGAGACCATCCCTTAACCATCATTTATAAATATTACAAGGAAATATACAAATATCTAGCTTAAAGCCATTACAATAAATATGATACCATTTACCCTCTGGTCTTCATATCTTCATATCTCGATGGCATGGATGTACCTACAATGGTCCATCGTACACTGGATCATCCGGTAGTTCGCACTCATCTGCATGAACCATAATCATTTACCTGCCACCGAGTTAAGCATAATATTTCCTTTATACATATCACCATCATACCCTGCTAATGTTACCTTCAACATACATTGATGTCAAGATTCATAAAGTATAATAAATCATTTCATATATCTATACTATAGTAGCCTCTCCATCTACTCATGTATATTCATGACATGCAATTAAGTACCTTGATATTCCCCGTTTAACAATACATACCTCATATGTGCTAATTATAAGTCATGTCTCTGTCGCATAAGCACACATTCCTGCAAGACAATAGCTACATCTCCCCAGCATGTATTTAAAATAAACGGATACATTAGTTATGATATTCGTGCATGCAATTTAAATAATTTAGTCAAAATAGCTAACCCTAGAGCTATTACTTTTAGTGCATGAATTGCAAGCTAACATAATAAATGTTGCTTCCATGCATGCAAATGCATATCGATTCCAAAAGAGTCTCCCTAAAGGTGTGCTTACAGAACGAAGCACATAACCTCCTTCACAAGTCTTCCCAAAGAAAATCTCAACACAAGTGCGCATGTAAACATATGTTTTCTTTTCTGTAAAACTATGCAATTAAGCATACAAATACATGTCTTCTTTTTCAAGATTATACTAACAATCATATTCAATGTAGTTTAATACTACAAGCTATCTTTCTACATACAAATATGTATATTCTTTTTCAATAAAAGTTAATACATATATTGCATGCTTATGCATGATCTTCTTCCAAAAGGAATTAACATCATAATCATGATAATATAAAATTAATCCCATAGTTTTCTCATCTAAAGAAATAAAACTGAATAGTTCCTTTATCTGTGGATTTATTAAATAACCAATCTTTACCATCACCTTGGTATCTACGCATGGATTTATTGAATAACTAATCTTTACCAATGTAATAACATTAGTTAATAAATCTTATTTGTATCTCACATATTTTAAATATATGCATATGTTTTTCCTATATATATGCATTAAATAAAATGTATAGAGAATATGAAAGCATGCATATTTATCCATACATGCATGAAATAAATACATACAATAGACACATGCCTATTTTAGCTATGCATGCATTTCAAATGTCTCAATATAAGGTTAACAAAACCTTAATCTCAATATGTCCACTAAAACAAATTTGCACCTTAAGAAGGGAAATCTCTACTTATTATATTTTCCCTTGAAATATTTTCTCATATATTTACCCATCTTGATATGAGAATAAATTGTAAAATAAGTGAAGTATATATTTCAACTCACAAATAAGATTATACAAATGAAAATCAGAAAGAATTACTTATCTGGACAAAATTACCTATCTTGGCAGTAAATTCTTGCCTTTCCATGGTAGACTTCTTTGGTGCACACTCCCATATGCATGTCATTCCATAGCATTACCCATTCGCATTTCCAGTGGTTTAGGGCCACAAAGTTTAAAGATCATATTTATGTATTTGCATCTGATTCCTCTCTCATGTATTAAGTCTCTCCACTCTTTTGGATCGAACTTCAATGAACCCACTTAACTTCCTTTGTGTCCAGCCTCTAGGTTTAAAGTGGTCCAATCTCTTCTACCTTAAAACTGGACACTTCAACTAATCGCCTGCATGGTAGGCACAAAAAATTAAGTATCGGCTTCTGTAGGCGGACTAATAGTAATTTTGCATAAAAATGGATGAGTTTGAATTTAGGTATCTGCAAAGCTGTCGATGCCATGCCATTCAGCCTCCCAATATGCCTCAGATCGAATAGCTTATGTACAATGTCTGCATTCAGGTTTCATACTATGGTTTTCCATAGATGGTTATCAAGAATTTGTTTTCCAACGAAATCTTGAATAAGCAGTTACATTATGTAACATTAATTTGCTGTGAGTAAATATGTAAGAATTCAGTTGAGTACAGATATGTTACATACCACTTCGTAAAATTCGAATTGATCGATATATTGATATGATTGGGTGATTGGGTTGGAAGTATAGATTATAGGAAAAGCACCTTTGGATATGTTTTTCATATGGGTTCATGAGCCATTTCATGGGCTTCTAAGAAACAGCCAATTGTGGCTTTATCAATAGCAGAGGTAGAGTATGTGGTGGCTACAGCAGCAGCATGTCAAACAGTTTAGATGAGGAGAATGTTGAAGAGTTTGCGTCATGAACAGGTAAAAGGAACAACAATCTATTGTGATAATAGCTCGGCTATAGCTTTGTCAAAGAATTCAGTGTTTCAAAAAAGGACAAAACACATTGATGCCAATGGTGAAATTGTTCTGAAGCATTGCAGAACAGAGGAGAAGTTTGCAAAAATTTTGACAAAACCATTGGGGCAGAAAAGTTTTAATTATTTGAGAAAGTGTTTGGGTATGGAAGAGAACCCTATAGTTGAATTTAAGGGGGATTGTTGATATTTGAAATTCAACTACAACATTGACAAGGAAGACATAATTTAATTTTTTGGCAGAAATAGCTGATGCACAGGTGCAGGCAGACTCTTGAGTTTGATTCTCACTCAATCCACGCATTGAATTTCATGGTCAATTCACCTGCACAATAAAGTTTTTGTATAAAGGCCGTAGCCTGTGGTTAACTGTGAAATCCCGTGGGCTAACCATGCAACCTCCGCCTTCAAAGCTCACCATACTCGCCTTCATAACTTCACCCACCAACCAACATTTTTACCGCACATTTATTTTTTATTTTAATCAGCCACGTCGATGTTTGTGGAGCCCATGCTCCATGTCACATTCCACCAACCAATCACGTCTTGATCGCACGAAAACCATGCCGATGTCACCAACCTCAATTCGGACCCGATAAGACCTTATCAAATCCGCTTGATTCTTGTTGGAAATTTGTGCAGGCTCCACCTCTAGCCAATGAGGGAGCGATCACATAGGTTCATTGCCCAGTCAACATCGGGGAAATTGGTATGTGAAATTATTTTGCAATGGTATTTAATTTTTGTCTTATGTTCGTGATAAAGGTTCCAACTTAGGTTTAAATTTTATTTAAATGACACAAAGGATTTTGTTTCAAAGTCATTTTGACTTTAGAATATATGTATATGTTTAATACATATATATATTGTAAACTTCTAAAGTTTATAATATATATAATTAATAGTTTGTTTTAATTTTTTTTTATGTGTGTCATATAAAAAGAGAAAAAGCCCAAAATGCTAATGCATGACTGTGTGTAATAAGTTAAAAAGAAAGGCCAGAAGGAAGAGAACTGATATAGTGGTGTGTGCGTTTTGAAACTTACAGAGAGCAGTTTTTTTTTAAAAGCACTGTGTGTGTGCATTTTTTGGAAAGATAGAAGCAAAATCTTGTAACGCTGTGCGTGGGAAGCGATTTGAAGATTTGCATTGTAAACCAGCATTTCTAAAGTTTTTTTTTATATATTGTAATGGAGTTCCTTTTTTTTTAATGAAATAGAGTGTTACTTCTTATCTCTATCCAATGATTTTTAATTGAATCTCTGTGTTGAAGTTGGAGAATTTTTTATTCCTCTATTGTTCAAAATTCTTCAAAAATTCCAACATTAATGTGATCAAGTTGTGTTAGATCATATATGGTTTATGAAGAGTTATTAAAATATATTTAAAAACAATGCCTATTTTTTCTCTTTTTTTTCTTTCCCCTAAAATGTTGCATCAGATAATATATGGTTTATGAAAAATTATTAAAACATATTTAAAAACAGTGCCTAATTTATTTATTTTTTTGTTTTCCCTGATATGTTTTGATATTAGTGTGCTTCAGCTTCAGCGTATTACGAAGGTATTTCATCATCCTCCAGTAAAAAGGTCCATTCTGATGGCAAGGTCATCCACTGGTATCCCCACATAGTTGATAGGTTAATAAACATAATAGTAATAATATTGCAATAAATATTTGATAATTTATGTAATTATTTGTAAAAGTAAAATAATGATGACTCATATATATAAATTAATAAAATATTAATTTAATTTGAACATATAAATAATGTTAATAAAAATTATAACATTAATTTATTTCAAATATTATTTTTATAGTCTTAGTTTTTTAAATAATATAGTAAATATTTTAAAATTTTAATTATTATATCTAATTTTATGTTTTTAATAAATTATTTGTAATTATCTGTAATATATATATATATGTGTGTGTAGTAAGTAGAAATGCATTGACACACTAATGAATTTTTCAGATTTAAATTGTGTTGATGAGTAGTGGATAATTAGTTTATAATAATTTCTGAGTATTGATAGAAATATGAGCTTCTTCCTACTCACATTTCTTATTACAAAAAGTATCTTATTAATGTTCAGAAGAGTTGTATGTGATATATAGGTGATGAGGTCCGTGAGGTCTTGGTTAAAGAGTGATGAAGTGATGAGGCTGGCTGTTATAGCACTCATCACCTTCTGAGGTGATGTATTTGGACATGTTCATGAAGATGGAGTAGCACTCATCACTTTGATGTATTTGGACATGTTCATGAAGATGGAGTAAAAAAAAAGAGAGAGAAAACCTTCTGGGGTGATGTATTTGAACATGGGATGGAGTAAAAAAAAAAGAGAGAGAGAGAGAAAATATATATAGGTGATTACATTCTAATTACCTCAGAAGCATGTGATATTAAATGTTGAGTAGTAGGCTAAATATTGATGGTTAATTTTTATACTTCGTCAAGACACTTGGATTTTCCATACCCTCTCCCAGCCTGTGCTTTCTCTCCACACTTTTTGAATGCCTTCTCCCCATAGGAACAATACCTTCTGTCAACAACTACATTCATTGGCTCTACCATGGGCCTTTCTACACCTTTTTAATGCCTCTTCTCAATAGGCACATGCATTGTGGCTAACATGCACTATCTCTGACATGCAGTGGCTCCATCATGGATTTTTTTCACAGCTTTTTAATGCCTTGTCCCAACAAGCACATGCATTATCTCCAACATGCACTAGTTCCACCCTTGGCCTATAGCACACTTTTCTACAAATTTTTAATTTACGGTAGCAATAAACACATACATTTTTTGTAATACAGAAGACCATAAATTATCCAGCACGTTTGTTTTTTTCTTTTTCAACTTTCCATAACAATATTATTTGAATATTATTTAACAATACCAATTAAGTAAAAAATTATCAATATTGAAAGAGAATAATAATATGAAAGAATTGCAACTATCTAGACTTAGAAAAAGAGGGAAAATGCAATTGATCTTCACATTGTAAGTTTCTGAGTGGCTAGACAATTGTTATTTATTTTGAGAATTTATCGCATTTTTTTATCTCCGAGAAAGGCTTATTTAGCAATAATATTTGACAACTCAATGTTCAATTTGGGTCAGATTGACATGTTCAAAGCAAATGCTCAGCCAAAATTTCAATCACTGTTGTGATCATATGTTCCTTTTCGTTTACCAATATGTTCTCAGAGGGTCTGAATGTCAGGGAATAATTTAAGGAGAGTCACACATTTCATGGTTGAGGCTGACAAGGGTTCAGGTCATATTCAAAGACGGAACAAGGGAAGCAGTTGTTTAGTGGGTCAATGTTACCGATTGAGCTTCCATTTCCGATACTCGCAGATGTTGACCAGCCACGAATTGGGCGGCTACGATACTGTAAAATAATAATAAAAATTATGGTACGAAGTAAATGTAGCACCATCCAAACTGCCAATGTGCAGTTATAATAAGAGCCTACACTACACAATTTCTTCTCAGAAAAGTTTTCAGATTTCTTGGAGATATTTTGGTCTAAGAGTATCAACATTTTGTCATGGCTAGAGCTCCTAGAGAATGCACTGCGAAGGTGGAGTACAAATCTCTAGTGGATCGTGCATGGTATGTCGTATTGCTTGACTATGGACATCACAGAGGACGCACTGCCTACTTTAACATACGTTACACAGGTGTGCTTCCAAGAGGGGAGGTGGAAGTGGTAGACTTAAATGACAGCAGCAAAGTAGAGGAGGTGACAATAAACTTTCGGCCGCTGTCTCGGCAATTACAGGATCCTAACTGCTGTCTCGGCAATTACAGGATCCTGACTGCTGCATGGTGCACCGGAGGATGCGAATATGTGCATCATACCAACGCCATGGGGATCTGTGACATTACGATGCCATTGTCACCCAGGTCAAAATGACTTTTATTCAAGGATGAAACCAATTTCATGTAGCATTTAATCCTTTGAAATTTAGTGCTAGGTCGATTTCCTTAAATTATTTCTTCCAACTTCTGTCAAGTGATCATGTTGCCTTAGATCTTATATGGTTCATGAAAAACTATTAATATGTAATTAAAAGCCGTGCCTGATTTTATTTTTCCTAAAATATTTTGATATCAATGTGCTTCTACCTTTGCATATTAGGAACGTAGTTCATCATGTGCTAGTAACAAGGTATATTATCTCATGGCAGGTTCGTCGGTCCCTACAGAAAGGAAGAAGAGAAATGTGTTTACGCTTTCGAGGTTTCATGGGAAGATGGTCCAGGTGCGGCAACAAATCAAATCACAACTCTTACTGTTAAACGTATCTTTTTACTAACCCCGGGAAGCGTTGGCGATCATCCAGGAATACAGTTTCTTCAGAGTTTCCTCGCTTAGTAGAAATCTGAGAAAGGAAATGTTTTGTTAGATTTCAGAGTTTCATGGATTCGTAGAAAGCTAAGAAAGGAAGTGTTTTTTCAGGTCCGCAAAAGAATAGGAAAGAGTCATACGATTTTTAATGGTTATTATATGATTTTGGACTTTTAACCATTCTATTGTGCATATGATATGGGTAACAAAAATAGAGCTATGTAGTGTGATTTTTTTTTTTTAAATGAGTTACGTAGTGTGATTTTTTTTTTTTAAAAGATGAGTTATGTAGTGTGATTTTATTTTAAATTATTTAGGCTGAGAGATTTTGATAATATAAAAATATAATGACTAGCCACTACTTTCTTAATTGGGATGACTTCTTGTCCTAATTGTTCTACCGTTCTCCCATCCACCGAGTAAAGAAAAGGCATTAAATGCAAGAAAAGGCCATTCTCTAAATATCTAAGGGAAAATTATTTTTGGCACAGTACTGTGCGTAGATCCTTGAAGAAAATGATCAAAATTAATGTAAGCCACAGTTACTAAACCTAGTTTAGAAAATAAAAATATTCAAAGAAAAATTCAAAGCATTTGCGGAAGGATGTGAAGATCGAAATGCAATATTCCACATTGGCTTGCTGCTTTTGATACATTTGTCTACAAAATAATTTGGAGGAATTCTATAAGCCTGAACAATGCCATCACTAACTCGATTCTGAAAAGCAACTCCGTTGGCATATATTTCAGTTCATTCTATGTGAATGCAATTGGATAACCATGGGGATGGTTGGGCAATCAAAAGTCTATATATATGAAGGAAACAAGAATGATATTTTCATAGCCGGAAGAGACTCAAGAGTTTAGAGAATGCATACTTGTATGTAAAAGAAAATACACAGACCACTTCAAATGGTAATGCATGAAAATGATATGATTATTGAACAAAGGTGACAGTAATGATAGACTGGTAGGTCGTAGTGGAAAAATGAGGACAGTTGAATGTCACAGATGAGCAGGAGCAGGAAGAATATTCGTTCATTTCACCAACGTATATGATGTGTTGAACATGAGCGGTTTTATTATACAAATGAATGGAGAACTCATTTCACTGTGGATATTAAAACCAACATTCATTGAAACTAGCGTAAATCAATACTCCACTCAATGAAGCAATACAGAGGGAAAGATGATCCATATTACATTCAACGAAACAAGTGTTATCAGTGTGCGCATGATATATTCATGTGTTGGCAAATGCAACTAATAAATGGCTGGACAGAGAGCGTTATTTTTTTAACACGCGTTCTTTATTTGAATTTTTTTAACATGTGTTCTTTATTTGACACCCACCATGGAAGTATCCAATGCATTGTCAAAGTGTTTTCAACCAGCCTTGACAAAGGTTATTTCTCCAAACACTTAGGTTCAAGTGCTTCTGAGGATTAGGATTTTGTGCCCTAGTGTAATAAATATATTTATCAGCACTCATACCATGTTCATAGACCGTTGAGCTTGAAACAATGTTAATACACCAATTTGAAACAAATTTAACACACTTTGGGGCGTTCATCAAATGCATTCATACAAAATGCGATCATACAAATGTGTTAGGTGATATAATGTTCATACATCGTTTATACAGTGTTTATATATTGTGTTGAAATGATCATTTTTATTATAGGTTGAATGGAAGGCTTTTATTATAAGTTGAAGGCAACGCTTTAAAAATCGCTCTATGCAGCATTTTATACTGTGTTGAATGCAACATTTCATTACAGGTTGTGTTCGATACATGTTCACTATAGCATGGAAGCTATGACCAGAGAATAACACGGCTTAACATCCATTTCAGCTTCATATTCTTTCCTCATAGGCTGTTTAGCGTCATTGTCACTTTTCATCGGATCATGCATTAGATATTATTTATATTACATACTATTGCTTCTAAGTTAGATATTTCGTCCATATTAGTTGTGCTTGGATATGCACATTGGTTGAATATTGTATGGTCAACTACAAAATACATATATTTATTACCTCTGTCGTTAATATGCAGTAGTTTTGTTTTTTGGGAGATTACCGTTTCTACCAAACAATCAGTCAGTAGGGGTTTGCTAATCGATCTAAGATTTGAAAACTATTGTAGAGATATCTAGAGGCGATTCACTGTCTGTCCATGTGCACTGAACAAAAACATCCAGGGGGGGATCAGATGCTTAGAACCTACCCAAGGTCTCCAACCCAAGGTGCCAAGCTGAACTGGTGTATGTTCTTTCTTAACGAGCTCTTGGACGTGTGCTTGGATGCTTGGATGACTTCTGGGTCTATATTTTTGAGATGCAAGTTCTGTGAAAGATCCTTCGATATTAGTGCGACCTTCAAAATAGAAATAGCAGCAAGGGTCAACCCAGAGAGGAAAGATCATATATAAGGAGTTTCGTTCTTTTTGCAACTTTTCGATACTAGCTTACTTGTAATTCCATACTTCCTAGGTCTGAACACGTACATGCCATTATTCATTGTTGTTTGTGTTTACTATAACTTTGCAGTGTGAATATATCTTTTCGTATAGTAAAGTCAGCAAGCTTGGGATTTGGATTCCCCGAAAAGCATCCACGTTCAGCAGTTTGATGCTCTAGTATCTTTCCTCCCTTGTAAAAGATAGATTTGTTTCTTTCCTTTGTTGAGAAGGTCATGAAATCGAAGTTTATGGGGTGAGAAGATAGGGTTGAAAAATGGTACCACGTAAAGACTCACTTTCTTTGCCATCCTTTTTCCGAGCATTCCTTTGAAAATGAGAAACCACGTAGGGTGTATCATACCTGGCCTTTAGGGTTTCCAATACAAGCGAATCCAAGACAAAACAACGATATGTCTCATCATACAGTGAATATTATGAGATTCCATGTTAGTCATCTTTGGTAAAACTCTAGTGAATATGACAAAGTAAAACTCATTTCGTACATTGCTTCATTGAGGAATCTTAAGAGTGAACCCAAGCAAAAACAACAGTATGTCTCATCATACAGTGAATATTATGAGATTCCAAGCTAGTCATCTTTGGTAAAACTCTAGTGAATATGACAAAGTAAAACTCATTTCGTACATTGCTTCACTGAGGAATATTGGGTAGCCTATCATCATTTGTATTCAATTTTTGGTATGCAACATTGAAGAGCGTTGAGCTTAGATAGTGTTAATAGTGTTCATTATTTTTTATCCTTTCATATACATTGAATTTAGGGTTTTATGCAATAATTCATCAAAGATGTAGCTGTTATGTTGTAATGCTCGTGTGAGTACTGGAAATATATATCAAAAGAATTCATTGATATATTTCTTCCATGATATATTGGAAAGTTGATCTATACATTCATTAGTCCTATTGGAAAATTTCTTTATAATATTCACATATGTTCGAATACTTTATACACATGGGATTTCTTCCATCTTGATGTTTATTAGGCCAAACCCCTTGTCATTGATCTCAAAGGAGAAGGTCTCTCAAGGAGAGAGGACCACTTGTTTTTCTATCAATGCTAAAGGGGATTGTTGGCATTGTTTTCATTGATGGCAAAAGAAACTTGACAAGGTGTGTTTGCAGAGATGAAAGTGCGGTGAAGATTGATACTCATGACAAAGGAACATTAAAATAGAAACAAAGATGTGAAGGAAAAGGAGCTATTGATTAATGTCGATAAATATTATCAATGTAATTGCAAAGGCTGAAAGTGATGAGAAGTGTAAACCCTGAAAATTAAATGTGAAGGTTGAAAATGATTAAAGTGGAACATAAAATATTAAGACAAAAAAAAAATATATATGTTTTCATTGTACAAAGAATGTAGATAATACATTTCTGATTTACCTCCTTGTAATCATTACTAATTGAGTAGTTCTATTTTAGCTCTATTTTACAAAAAAAAATTCTAATTTTTTTGAAGTCCAAGATAAAATGCTTCATTTCATATTGTCTCAAAGAATACAAACAACCAAGATGGATTGCTTGATAAAGAACAAGCAATCGTGTGGGTTGTAGCTTGATAAAGAACATGTTGTAGCTTGTTGAGGTAGGAGCGTCGTGTGGGTTGTAGCCTATAGAAAAGTTGGGAGTTGGAGCTTTTAGGAGTCACTTGCAGGTTGAAGCCTAAAAACATATTATGTAATAAGAAATAGTGGTTGCCTTCACATCACTTTCTACCTAGAATTTGTTGTTGCCCGCCCTTGAGGTTTCCACTTATATATGATTTCTTCATGTGTTGTAAATTTCTCTATGTGACATGTGCAAAAGGAATTCAATAATAATAAAGCACGGACATAAACTAATAGCTGCATAAGAAGAAAATTAATTTGAGTAAGATTAAAGATTTTAATTTTCTAATTCACATCAAATTAAACAAGGGTAAATATTTTAAATTACTAATTCACATCCCTTCTCATACTCAGATATTTTATTATTTATACATTTATTTATAAAAATAAAACAACAATTATTCATAAATAAAAGGTGATGAGATATAAATTTATAAATATTATGAACAATTTGATAAATCAAATTTAGTTAAAATATAGACTTTATAATTATATTTTTTAATTATATTTTAAAAATAAAACAAAATTATTGTTATATTAATAAATAAATATTTTAAATAATAATTATAATAATGTTTTATCACAATTCAATAAACATTAATAAAAAAACAAAATTAAATTAAATTAAATTATTTATTTATATTTCTAATAAATAAATATTTTAAAAAATAATTAATTATATAAATAATGTTTTATAGTTAAATAAACCTTATTTTTTATAATTTGCATGGTAGAATCTAAGTTTTTAGTGTCATTTTTCAATGATGACTTTAGAATATTTTTTTTTAAATTAAAAAGTGATATTTAATTTATATTATTTAGTTAAAATTTATATGTATTTGCCATATGTTAAAATATAATTAAATTAATAAATAATGGATACTTAAATTAAATAAATCAATAGTTAGTTTATAAGACTCAACCAGCTTTACCTGAGTTTTTTTTGGTTACTTATACTTTTTATGCACATTTCTACTACGAACAATATCCATTTTGCTAAACAATATTAGTATTAGGATGAGTTTATAAAGGTCATTAGATTTTGACTACTTAAAAATCTAACACACTATAGCACTAAATGTTGAGCAGCAACTTGAATATTGACCATTAATTTTTACACTTTGTCAAAGCATCCGTTATTTTAATAACTTCTCCCAACAAGTCCTCCTTCCATGTCATTTCAATGCCTTGTCCAAATGCACTATCCCAACACCTACCTGCATTAGCTTCAAGATGGGATTTTTGCACACCTGTTTAAAGCTTTGCCTCAGTAGGCGCATGCATCTTCTGCAACACTAATTTTTTTCACGGAATATATTATCTTTACGAATATATTCTCCGACCTAGATGTCTAGAATATTTCAAGGACAGGCAGCAGCTCAGGACACACAATTGGTGGTCGAGCATGGCAAGGGGAGCCAGTTCATACTCAATGACGGAACAAGGGTCTTAAATGTTTAGTGGGTTAATCTTACCGATTCGGCTTCTATTTTCGATACTTGCAGATGTTGACCAGCTTTTATTAACAGAACTCGAAGGTGTTGGCCAGCAACAAATTTGGCGGATGTGCCACTGTAAAATAATGCTACGCAGTAAATGCAGCACCTCCCAAGCTGCCATGCGCTGTGATAATAAGAGGATACAGTGCACAATCTCTTTCAAAAAAATTCGAGAGTTCTACTGGATAGTTGGTTATTATATATCAATCGTATAGCGTAACTTGCTCAGTTGATTTCCTTACATTATATACTTAAACCTCTTTAAAGTGATCAGGTTGCGTTAAATCATATATGATTTATGAAGAATTATTAAAATATATTTAAAAACACTGCCTGAATTTATTCTTCATTCCCCTGAAATGTTTTGATATTAGTGTATGTGATCATGTTGCATTAGATCATATATGGTTTATGAAGAATTATTAAAACATATTTAAAATCAATGCCTGGATTTTTTTCCCCTCAAATGTTTTGATATTAATGTGCTTCAGCCTCAGCGTATTACGAAGGTAGTTCATCATCCTCCAATAAAAAGGTCCATTATGATAGCAGGTTAATCCACTAGTATCCCCACATAATTGATATGGTAATTAAAAAAAATTATAATAATATTGCAATAAATTTTTTGATAATTTATATAACTATTTGTAAATCTAAAATAATCATTACTCATCAATATAAATTAATAAGACATAAATTTAATTTTAATATATAAATAATGTTAATAAAAATATAGAAATTAAATTTATTTAAAATATTATTTTTATAATTTAATTTCTTTTTGTCTGTAATCTTATAATTACTGTGGGGAGATTTGATCATAACAATTCTGGTGAGACTTTCGGACTAGAACTATCCTCAGCCGATTATACTAAGAAGATTTAACAATTTTAATCTTTTAATAATATAGTAAATATTTTTAAGTTTAAATTATTATTTTTAATTTTATATTTTTAATAATTTATTTGTAATATATATTGGAAATAATTCTATAGATTTTTTTTTTCATGACAGTAAGTATTTTTTTTTAGAAAGAGAATGATAAAAAAAAATTAAGTTTTCAAAATTTTCTTTCATGATGATGAGTTTAGAATAATGTTTTAAATTTAAATGTTGTGTTTAAATTATAATAATTATTTAAAATTTATATAATTTTGTCATTTGTTAAAATGAAATTAAACTCATAAATAGTGAATAGTTAAATTGTATTGATAAATAATGTATAATTAGTTTATAATAATTTATGATTATTGATAGAAACATGAGAATCTACAACTGGTAATCATGGTGAAAGTTAGTTGTTGAATTTCTACTATGACTCAAAAACTAACATTCACACATTCACCTTAAATATGAGCTTATGCGCTTTTTCCTATGCACATTTCCTACTACAAACAATACCCACCACGATAAGCACCATTAATGTTCGGATGAGTTGTATGTGATAGATAGCTGATTAGACTCTAATTACCTCAAAAGTAAGTGATATTAAACATTGGGTAGTAGCCTAAATATTGATGGTTAATTTCTAGACTTTGTCAAGAGAGGTGGATTTTCCATACCTTTACCCACCATTTGTTTTCTCATCACTTTTTAAATTCATTTTGAATTCCTTTTCCCCATAAGAACAAGGAGTTGTCTACGCATGCAAGAGAATATCTTGAATTCCTTTTCCCCATAAACAAAGGGAGTTATTACAGCACAAGAAAATTAAGTGGGGACTACATTTTCATTTTTTTCGTGAATTAGGTAAATAAAAATTCAAAATAGAAATCATGGATTGGAGTGTTTGAATTTCATTTTGATAGTGAAAATAGATTCAACTTTGTCAAACCTTAGAACACCCAAAATAATGAAGTTTAAAGACTTGCCAGTTACAAAAAATCTTTCTGGGATTTTTTCATAACCTTCGAATATCTAGTTATTAATGAGTTTGTTAGACTACCACAAAAGCAATACTTTATTGTCAAAACCTACATGCATTAGCTCTACCATAAAACTTCGCTCTATGAGACTTTCTTTACCTTTTTAATACCTTTTCTCAACATGCACATGCATTGTCTTGCACATGCAACTTGTCTCGACTCTAACATGCAATGGCACCACCATGGTTTTCCCACGCCTTTTAATGCCTTGTCCCAACAAGCACAGCCATTTTCTCCAACATGCTCTCGTTCCACCAACAGCCTTTTCATATTTTAATGTTGTGTAGCAATAAACATATGCATCTTTTCCAATATACGAGAACATAAATTGTACATCATACTCAATAAGATTACAATATAAATGAAAATATGTCTCATAATAATATTATTTGAAAAATATTTTATAATAATATTATTTGATCACTATTTTTCGGTGCCAATTATTTTTTGAAAATTCTATAGTACCTATCCATTTCTATTAAAAGAGAAAAGTCGTGAGATAATTACATGTCGGTATATGGTTGCCTCAACACCTTTGAAGAGGCTTGGTCATTGGCCTATACCAGAGACACAATCTAACTTAAA